>CM073473.1:52190471-52790471 GCA_037074535.1 Gleditsia sinensis | reverse complement strand
ACAGTCATGTTTATCGCAAGGTCATTGAACGGTTGTTAAAAATTTCTGTTGGCTTGATTTTGTATAAGGTATAGGCTATTTATCTCTGTTGGCTTGATTTTGTATCTTTTTGAGCAATTATGGCATAAAATCCTCTGTTTTGCTTCATCTCCTTCAGTAAGACATTTTAGAAAGAATAGGATAGTCAATAATATTTTCTTCTGCTTTTTTATATTAGGTGGTGATGGGAAATTTTTTTAGACAAATGATAAAATGGAACCTTTTATCTCTGGATCAATTTATCAGATGCTTTTTTTGCTTCCAACTTTGTATTATGTGTTCAGTCACTGTGAAGATTTCCAACAACTTGACCAAGCACTCTTTTGGGTTCATGGTTCTAATCAATGGCATACTAAAGATATAGATTTAATAAGATTTATTTGACTTATGCTAAAGTCAGCGGTGGTATGTTTCAGGTAGAATTGATCAGGTATAATTTATGAGTATAGGGACTACACCCTAATTGCGTTATGCTCCACATGCTTTTTGCTTTAATTTTTTTGACAACTGATTGTATGGTTGACTCCGTCTTTTGCAGGTGATCTCTTTACCTTGTGTTGTTAAAGTTGCAGATTTAGTTTCTATTCTTCGAAGCAACAAACACAATGGTTATCCTGCATGTTTATAGCTCTTATATGATCTCTTCTTGTGTTTTGTTTGTCTTTGACTATTTTTTGCAATCAACTTAGGATTGGTTGTAATGATTTTTTTTTACCTAATCTTTTGGGTGCTTATGTTTGGATTCTCAAGTTTCAACCTTTTTTTCCTTTTTGGTTTGACATGTCTGGTAATTTACTTGTTAATCTAATTTGGCATTGATAAGTGCCCCCAAAGGACTTGCTCAAAACTCCAAGTTTGAGCACTCTTCTATCCTAGCCACCATTAAGAAGATGTTCAACATTTCCTCTAACTTCTTGACTCACAGAGATGCGTGGGCTGGGACATTTGAGCATGTTGTTGGGGACTTAACTTCACCCAAAACGGATTGCCCAGGTATCCATTCTCCATTTTCATGTCAACTTGTTGAATTCATAATTTCTTGTGAAATCAAAATTTTTAACTTGAAATGTGTGCTGTAGTGACTTTGCCGAAGGTGACACCCCTAAGGAGCGTTGAAGCGATCATCCCTCATTACTAGATCTTCCATTCACAACTAGAAGTGGAGAACCATTTGTTATTGGATTAGTTCTTTGTAGGTGAGTATGTTGAATTTCTCTGGCTTTTGTCTTAGTTTATTTGGTTTGTAGGCAAAAGCTTGCATTGGTGGAAACTAAAGTTCTATGTCTGTTTATTCTGTTCAGTCATTTATTGGTAATTTTGCAATCAAAGGTTGATTTCCAGCATAATCCTTTACCCTCTGATTCTAGAGGTGGAGCCAAGCCAATAAGGTATTGCTTGGTGGAACCCTTTTAGTTTGTCCTTTTTCTTCCCTGTTCTCGTATGCTTGGTTTGATTACCTTAAAAGATTTGTTGATTGAGGTAATCTTTCTCAATGGTTGTTAAATTTTCAAGTTTGTTGGAACTGCAAAATTTTAAATGTTTCTTTGTAATTGATGAGTGGACAGGACACAGAAAATGTGAATACAGTAGAGCTCCACTCAACTAGTGTTAGGTCTCTATGATGCTTTGCTCATATGAGTTAATTTGAATTTGACGTTTTGAATATTTAATATCAAGCATATTTATTAGATTCTAAATGCAGTTCAAGTTCGTCATTGTTGAGGATTGCCACAATTCCATAAAAGTATGGGTTCTTTGTTCTATTTTTTGGTAAATAATTATTAACTATGAGTAAAAGTTATATATATTTTTTTATGTCTTAGTAATTTGCTTAACACAAATTTTTTATACACATTTTTTGTTGTTGGACTAATAGGAGGTCTTTTTTTGCAGAATGCCAATCATAGTATACATGTATGACACGAAGATGTTGATGACATGATATCTATTGCTGAGTATGGCCAAGAATACGTCAAGGAAAATTCAAATATACTTGGTTTTAACCGTCTTTTGATAAATTTTTATAGTTTGTGATAGAAGCATATATTTTCATTGCATTAGGATTAATTAATTTCGTTTGTAAATAGTTACTTTTTTTATTGAAATGTAATTATTTACTTTGAATATTTGTATTTGAACTAATTGTAGTTGAATATAATTTTAAATAATAATTTCTATTTTTTTTAATTTGATTTTAGCAAGATAACTAATATGTCAATTTCATTTTTTGTTTTTTTTAATTATTTTGTTCGTAAAAATTAACATCTATAAATTTTAATAATAAAAAATTAATATAAAAGAAATTGAATATTATACTTTCAGTGGCGACTAAAGTCGTCACTAAATGTATCAATTAATATATAATTTGAAATTTTAGTGGCAATTAAAGTCGCCACTAAAACTACACTTTCTATGGCGACTTTAAAAAGTCGCCACCAAAAATAGATTCAGTGGCGACTTTAATTGCCACTGAAAGTAGACTTTTAGTGGTGACCAAATAAAGTCGCAACTGAAAGTATACTTTTAGTGGTGAATTTTAACATTTTAGTGGCAATTTTTATAGTTTTTTGTGACGACTTTAGTCGCCACTAAAAGTATACTTTCAGTGGCGACTTCAAAAGTCGCCACTAAAAATATTCAGCTATGGAGTTATCAGCGACGAAGTGGTGACGACAAAAAGTTGCCACTAAAAGCGTATTTTCTTGTAGTGAAAGGTGACATATTATCGGACTCGCAGTGTCCCCAGGATGATAAGACAATGGCTGAAATGAGAAAGATACCATACGTTTTTGCCATTGGCAACCTTATGTATGCTTAGGTCTGTACTAGTTCAGATATAGCCTTTGCTATTGGTGTACTTGGTCGATATCTAAGTGATCCTGGCATGGATAATTGGAAAACTGCCAAGAAAATTATAAAGTATCTTCAGAGTACATAGAATCATATGTTAACTTATAGAAGATCAGATCCTCTTGAGGTTGTTGGCTATTCAAATTCTGATTACGATTCTTGTTTAGATGATCGTAAGTCCATAACTGGGTACATCTTCATGATGTCTGGAGGAGTTATTTCGTGAAAAAGTGTAAAACAGATACTTACAATTGTCTCATCTATGGAAGCAGAATATATTGATTGTTTTGAGACCGCACGATAAGCTGTATGGTTGAGAAAGCTGATATTTGGCATGTTCTTAATTGATTCAATATTGCGTCCTCTAACCATCTATTGTGATAACAAGTCTACAGTGTACTGTGCTAACAATCACAAAAATTCGAGTCATACAAAACATTTTGATATCAAACTCATATTCGTTAAAGAGAAAATTACTGAATCTCAGACTCGTATAATTCACATTCCTAGTATGCAGATGCTTGCAGATATGTTGATCAAGGGTGATGTGAATTGTGCAACGGTGAAGGTGATTATCGAGTAACTATCGGCAAAGTCTCACATCGGCTAGAATACCACTAGGTGGGGGGTTTATAAGACCTTAGGCACCCTCACTCCAATAGCCTGGCTTTTGGGGATGATTACTCCCTAAGGCAATTCCCTCATATCAATTGGTATCAGAGCTTTGACTTTTTGAGATTTGGTTGGTGTCCTATCTTTTCTTTTCTATTTTCTAGAGTCTTTCTTCTTCTTCTACATTTCTTTAGGTCAAATTAGAGTTCTAGTTAATGTTCTTTTAGAAAAAAAAGAAGTTATAATTCTAGTCAATTTTCTTTTCCTACTTATATTATAATTCCTAATCCTAGTCAATTTAGTTTCTTCTTCCAAAAATTTGAATTTTTTTTAAAAAAAGTGAGTCCTATTCCTATTTCAATTTGGTTTCTTGTTCAAAAATTCAAAAAAAAAAATCAGATTCCTAGTCCAAGTTGAATTTGGTCTCTTCTGCAAAAAAAAAAAATCGTCAAAAAAAAATAAATTCGCTCAAAAAAGAAAAGAGGTGAGCTGAAGTCCATTAAAAAAAGAGAGGAGAAATTCGTTCAAAAAAAAAAATAGTATACTGACATTAGTATATCTCATATTTTTTAAATTTAGTTCATAGAGTTGTCATTGTTTGAATTTTTATTCTTATCATTCTAAATTCACTTGTTTCCTTTGATAAGTTTGTTGATCAGGTTCTTGTTTAAGAGCTTTAAGGGAAAGAGAGTAAATTGAGTGCAAACACATGAGGTTTGTGAGACAAACATGAACACTAAAATAAATCAACCTAAAGTTGATCTTAAATTTTACATGAAGGCGGTTCAGGAGCAATTTAAGTTAATACATATGAAGTTAGATAATTTTGAATCATTATCCAAATCTAAGCCTTCCAAACAGTTTGGTTTTCGTGAGGAAGAAAGGGGACGTATGAAAAGTAAGCATTCTAGTGAGGATGACATGCCACTAATGGAGGATTGTAATAATGTGGAGATTAGTAAACTAGTGAATAGAGAAGTATTGGTTATTAGACGTGCTCTTAATATGCAGCCTAATGATGATATTGATGATGAACAATGTGAGCAAATCTTCCAAACCAGGTGCCATGTGAATAACAAGGTATGTAGCTTGATTATTGATAGTGGGAGTTGCACTAATGTAGCTAGTACCTTGATGGTTGATAAATTAGGTCTACCCACATTGAAACATCCTAAGCCATATAGGCTAAGATGGTTGAATGATAGTGGAGAGATATGGGTGACAAATCAGGTTTTGGTATCTTTTTCTATTGGTAACTACAAAGATGAGGTGCTTTGTGATGTAGTACCGATGCATGCTGGACACTTGTTGTTGGGACGTCCATGGAAATTTGATAGAAGGGTTAATTATGATGGCTACAAAAATCGATATACATTGACCATGCATAATCGAACTTTTGTTCTAACACCCCTAAAGCCAGCTGAGGCTTTTGCTGATCAAGTGAGGATTACAAAAGAGTGTAAGTTGAGAGAATCAAAAGAAAAAGAGAGAAAAGATAGTATGGCAAAAATTGAGAGTGAGAGAAGAGAAAGAGAGGCTGAGAGATGTGAGCAAGAAAAAGAGAAGAAAGATTGTAAAGCCAAAATTGAGAGTGAGAGAAAAGAGAGAGATGTTGAGGTATGTGAGCAAAATAAGAAAGAGAGTAAGGCCAAAATTGAGATATGTGAGTAGAAAAAGAAAGAGAATTGTGAGCCAGAGAAAGAGGAAAATAAAAGAGTGAGTGCTTTTGCATTAAAAAGTGAGGTGAAGAGTGCTTTGGTATGCAAGCCAAACCTCCTTGTGCTAATGTACAAGGATATTTATTTTACTAACACTCATAACCTTTCTTTGCCTAGTATAGTTGTATCTTTGATACAGGAATTCATAGCATTGAAATATCTTACTTATGATAAGGAGTTAGATGCATTGATGATGACTTTGCAAATTTGGCAGAATTATCTATGGCTGAGAGAATTCATTATTCATTAAGATCATAAGAGTTTGAAATTCTTGAAGTGCCAAGGTAAGTTGCATAAAAGACATGCTAAGTAGTTAGAATTCATTCAGAGATTAAATTATGTGATTAAGTGTAAAAATGGGAAGACAAATGTGGTAGCTTATGCATTGTCTAGAAGATATGCATTATTCACATCCTTACATGCTAAGTTGCTTGGTTTTGAATATATTAGAGACATGTATGCTAATGATGTTGATTTTAGATCTACTTGGAATTTGTGTGATAAGCGTGCTATTGATGGTTTCTATAGACATAAATGTTACTTGTTTAAAAAGAATAAACTTTGTGTGCCTAAGTGTTTTATGCGTAACTTGTTAATTAAGGAGAGTTATGATGGAGGTTTAATGGAACATTTTGAAGTGACGAAAACCTTGAAAATTTTGTATGAACATTTTTATTGGCCTCGCATGAAACATGATGTCATTTCATTTTGTGCTAAGTGCATGCCATGTAAACAAGCTAAGTCTAAGGTTATGCCACATGGTCTTTATATTCCATTACCACATGTTGAGTTTGCTTACAATAGATTTGTGCTTTCTACTACTGCCTGTAGTCCTTTTGAAATTGTTTATGGCTTTAATCTTCTAACACCTTTGGATATTTTACCTTTGTCTACTAATGAGTTTGTTAACTTGAATGGTAAGCAAAAGGCAGAATATGTAAAGGATTTGCATGCTAAAGTTCGAGCTAACATTGAGAGGAAGAATAAGCAATATGCAACGCAAGCCAACAAGAGCCGAACAAAAATTGTATTTGAACCTGGTGATTAGGTTTGGGTACATATGCGCAAAGAGAGGTTCCCGGTTCAGAGAAAGTCTAAGTTACATCCTAGGGGAGATGGACCTTTTCAAGTCTTGGAGCGAATCAATGACAATGCCTATAAGATTGATTTACCTAGTGAATATGGAAATATTAGTGCTACATTCAATGTTGCTGACTTGTCTTTATTTGATGTAGGTGATGCTTTTGATTCGAGGACGAATCCTTTTGAGGAGGGAGGGAATGATGGAGATCAAGGTGTTGTCAAAGCTACTCTAAACCATTCCCAAGATCCTTTGCAAGGGATAGGCGATCTAATGACTAGGAGCAAGGTGAAGCGAGCCAAAGAAGCTTTACTGGACTTGATCTTGGATGTGCAGGCTAAAGAGGAAGTTATTGGGCCAAGTCAAGACATCATGATGTGAAACCCTGATATAAACCTCACCAAGAGTAGTGAGACCCAGAATCAATATGGGATCCAAATTCAAGGACCGTGTTCCAATCAGATTTATAACAAAAATAAATTAAAATAAAATGACCTTGACCCGTTATCTATAAAGAGATAAGAACCAAAGGTATAGAAATATTGCAGACGCCACACTCAAGAAAGAGGAGGAAGATTGTGAGTGATAAGTCTTACTTGAACGCCATAAGATAAATTTTGATAAGTTTAAAAAAGTTCTTTAAAGAACCAAAGAGAAAACACTCTCAATAATATAAATGATAATCTGAATTGTTAATGAGCATACATACCTATTTATAGGCCAATTACCTAAACTTAGAAGGAAAATTATATAGGAAACTCCTATAGGACAAGGAAGAATAGAAATAGGAAACTGTTCTAGAAACTATCAAATAGGAAACTCCTATAGGGCAAGGAAAAATACAAATAAGAAACTCTTCTAGAAACTATGAAATAGGAAACTTTCCTAGTCAAATAAATAAAATACTAAAAGTAAATAAATCAGAAAAAACGTAGCCTAAATTGGGCCATTAAATAAATCCATTATTTTGGGCCGATATTCAATTTTTAGCCTTCCATCTTCTTGCACTTTAAGCCCATATTCAGATTGGCTTGTCTTGACCTATATTCAAGTGGCTTTAATTATATGGACCAGTTTTGCGCTCTTCTTTTGAATTGATGTAGATATCTCGTTGTTGGGCTTCTAAAATTAGACCATTAAATTCTTCTTTGAATCTTTTAGCCCGAGGTCTTATGACAGGTCCACTTGGAATTTCCAGCAGGTCTGCATTCCATTTCCATTCGCTAGCTGTGCTCACATCATTCCCCTCCTCTTGAAAATGATTTGTCCTCAAATCAGCACCTACATCAAAAACAGTTAAATCAAAAACTTTGAAACACACACTAACATTATCATTACTTGAAAGATCTAGCTTGTAGGCATTGATATTGATTCTTTCAATCACTTGAAATAAACCATATCCTCTTCGAAGTAGTTTCAAATGCCTGAGGTACAATAATTTCCTTTATCATATGCAACCAAACCCAATCTCCAGGATCAAATATAATTCTTTTGTGTCCTTTTTTAGGTTTATTGACATATTGTTCAATTTTTTTCTCAATGTCTTGCCTTGCCTTCTTATAGATCTGCTTAACAAAATCAACTTTCTTCTTTTCATCTAAGTTAACACAATCATCCATCGATAAAGGAATTAAATCCGAAGGAGTTAATTGATCTAAATCATGCACAATTTCGAAATGTGAAAACTTTGTTGCAAAATGCACACTCTTATTATATACAAACTTGACATGTTTCAAAAACAAATTAGACTCAATACTGGGCATGCCATGCAATCTCACAATTTTCTTGAAAAACAAATTAGCAATATGTGATACATCATCGATTTTATGACATGGTATGATATGTGTCATTTTAGAAAATTTGTCAACAACCGCATATATAGAATCTCTACCCCATTTTGACCTAGGTAAACTCAACACAAAATCTGTAGATAAGTCAATCCAAAGTTCACTAGGTAGATGCAAAGAAGTATATAATCCATTAGGCTTCATCTTACACTTAACTTGCCTACAAGTTATAATCTCCTCATATATTTGTTTCACATCATGTTTCATATGCAAAACATCTAAAGTCTTAGATATGTCAAAATTCCTCATCAAACCACCTCCTTGTGCTTCCTTAACAAACAAGTCATGCAATGAATATTTAAGCATAAACAATTTGTTTTCTCTAAATAGAAATTCATTATGCTCAAATAACTTATCAAATGCCACTTTCTCATATGCATTGAGAACATTATCCTGCAAAATAGAAATTTCAATATTTGGTAAGTAAGAGTTAAGCTCATTAATACAATTATTGGCAAAATTGAAAATAAAATTTTTTTTGTCACACTTTCTTTTGCATAAAAATTCATTTTTTTTCTCTCGACTTTTCTTTCGATGGCCCAATTGGTTCTTGTAATTTTTCCATCAATTTTCTCAGCCTCTCTTTCATTTTCTCTCTTAACTTTCTCGGCCTCTATCTCTTTTTCTTTCATAATTTTCTCAACCTCTCTATCTCTTTTTCTCTCTTAATTTTCTCGGCCTCTTTCTTTTTCTCTCTTAATTTTCTCAGCCTCTCTCTTTTTTTCTATCATACTTTTTTTGTCCTCTATCTCTTTTTCTCTCATAATTTTCTCAACATCTCTCTCTTTTTCTCTCTTAATTCTTTCATTCATTTTCTTTTCTTCACTCTCTTTCTTTTGTATCCCCACATGATCAACATAGTAGTCTTTAACACTTTTGGACCTTTGAGTGGAGCATTGCAACTTCTTAATTAAGTCTCTATGGTAGTGACTTGGAATGAATCGCTTTCTCATAACTGCTTTCATCTCCTCCCACGTCTCAATGGGTCTTTCTCCATTTCCTCTCTTGCTTAAAATCAATTGATCCCACCAAATAATAGCATAGTCAGTAAATCCCATAATAGCCAACTTTACCATTTTCAACTCAAAATAGTTGTGACAATCAAACAACAACTCCATCCTTCTCTCCCAAGTTAGATAAACTTCAGGGTTATTTTTGCCTTGAAACGACGAAACCTTCATCTTAAAACTACCCAAGTTATTATTTTCCCAATTCCTAACTTCTCTAAACCTCCCACTATATCTTCTACTCAAATCCCTGTTAGTTTCATCAAAATCATCTCTATAATATTCTCTACTTTCAAAACTCACTTTTCTCGGCTGAACTATCTCTCTTCTATGCATATTCGGAGTTTTTTTTGTGGATTCTCTACCTGATCTAAATGTTCATGAACCTGTTCTATCTCCTCTTTCAAAACTTGCCTCATCTCATTCACTAAAGTTTCCATCATCAACTTTGGATCCACCATTCGCAATATACCTTCGAAAGTATTTTTGTCCTTGTTGTGTTACATGATTTTCCTGCAAAATAATGTTAGAGTAAAACAAATTCTCACAACACTAACTCACGTGTTTCTCTCAAGATTAATGGCACTCACACTTGTGTTTACTCAAATTTTGGCTTTTACCCTCTTATAAGCTCACACCCTCTTGCCTTTTTTCTCTCTTAGTCCCCTCTTTCAGTTCTTTATTGAACTTAAACAAACTCACATAAAAATTTTCTTGCAACAATCCAAACTCAACTAATAGAGTACAAAGAGTTAAGGAAGAAGAAAAGAACAAAATTTTAAGAAACAAAGGGAACAAAGCAATATAAATTTAGGAAAAGAACGAAATTAAAGACAAGATAAGAAGTTGAATAAGAAAAATCACACTACGAAGCAAGTGGAATAGAAAGAAATCAATGACTAGAGAAAAGGAAACAATTGAGATAGCAAAAATAACCAAAATAAGAAAACCAAATATCAAAGCAAGAAAAAAAAAATTGATGCAATTAGAATTACTAGATCACTTTTTTTTTTTTAAGATCAAAATGCAAAATCTAGGTGGAACTTGAATTTCAACAACAATTGGTTCTATTTTTTTTTTCGAATTTCCTCTCTCTTTTTTTTTTTTCAGAATTCTGCACTGTTTTTTTTTCTTTTTTCTTTTAATTCCAATTTTTTTTTCGAATTTTTTTCGAATTTTTTTTTTTCAGAATATGCACTTGAACCAAGAACACTAGAAATAAAACAAAAATTAGAAGAAAAGAAGAACGAAGAATACAAAAAAAAAACGAGATAGTAAGATGGAATAAGAATAAGAAAACAAATAGGATAGATCAAACATAATTTAGAACTTAGGCTCTGATACCAAATGATGTGAACCCCTGATATGAACCTCACAAAGAGTAGTGAGATCCGGAATCAATATGGGATCCAAATTCAAGGACCATGTTCCAATCAGATTTATAACAAAAATAAATTAAAATAAAATGACCTTGACCCGTTATCTATAAAGAGATAAGAACCAAAGGTATAGAAATATTGCAGATGCCACACTCAAGAAAGAGGAGGAAGATTGTGAGTGATAAGTCTTACTTGAACGCCACAAGATAAATCTTGATAAGTTCAGAAAAGTTCTTTAAAGAACCAAAAAGAAAACACTCTCAATAATATAAATGATAATCTGAATTGTTAATGAGCATACATACCTATTTATAGGCCAATTACCTAAACTTAGAAAGAAAATTATATAGGAAACTCCTATAGGACAAAGAAGAATAGAAATAGGAAACTGTTCTAGAAACTATCAAATAGGAAACTCCTATAGGGAAAGTAAAAATACAAATAAGAAACTCTTCTAGAAACTATGAAATAGGAAACTTTCCTAGTCAAATAAATAAAATACTAAAAGTAAATAAATCAGAAAAAACGTAGCCTAAATTGGGCCATTAAATAAATCCTCTATTTTGGGCCGATATTCAATTTTTAGCCTTCAATCTTCTTGCACTTTAACACCATATTCAGATTGGCTTGTCTTGACCTATATTCAAGTGGGCTTTAATGATATGGACCAGTTTTGCGCTCTTCTTTTGAATTAATGCAGGTATCTCGTTGTTGGGCTTCTAAAATTAGACCATTAAATTCTTCTTTGAATCATTTAGCCCGAGCTCTTATGACAGGTCCAATTGGAATTTCCAGCAGGTCTGCATTCCATTTCTATTCGCTAGCCATGCTCACATCATTCCCCTCCTCTTGAAAATGATTTGTCTTCAAATCAGCACCTACATCAAAAACAGTTAAATCAATAACCTTGAAACACACACTAACATTATGATTACTTGAAAGATCTAGCTTGTAGGCATTGATATTGATTCTTTCAATCACTTGAAATAAACCATATCCTCTTCGAAGTAGTTTCAAATGCCTTTGAGGTACAATCATTTCCTTTATCATATGCAACCAAACCCATCGACTCCTGAGGACTTCTTATTTCCATAGACTCTTTTTGTTTGAATTTTTGCCACCGTCATCCGGATGCACGGAAATGGCATCTAGGGTTTCTCGGCGACCCGATCGACCGCCGGAAAGTCGGAATCACGCGAAACGAAGGTCGTGGCGTTCCTGAGGACTTCTTATTTCCATTGACTTCTTTTGTTTGGATTTTTTCCACCGTCATCCGGATGCACGAAAATGGCATCTAGGGTTTCTCGGCGGCCCGATCGACCGTCGAAAAGTCGAAATCACGCGAAACAAAGGTCGTGGCGTTACTGAAGACTTCTTTTTTCCAACGAGTCCCTTTGTTTGGATTTTTTCCACCGTATCCGGATGCACGAAAATGGCATCTAGGGTTTCTCGGCGGCCCGATCGACCCCCGAAAAGTCGGAATCACGCGAAACGAAGATCGTGGCGTTACTGAATACTTCTTCTTTCCAACGAGTCCCTTTGTTTGGATTTTTACCACCGTCATCCGGATGCACGAAAATGGCATCTAGGGTTTCTCGGCGGCCCGATCGACTGCCGGAAAGTCGGAATCACGCGAAACGAAGATCGTGGCGTTACTGAAGACTTCTTCTTTCCAACGAGTCCCTTTGTTTGGATTTTTGCCATAGTCATCCGAATGCACGAAAATGACATCTAGGCTTTCTCGGCGGCCCGATAGACCGTCGGAAAGCCGAAATCACGCGAAACGAAGGCTGTGACGTTACTGAGGATTTCTTCTTTACAACGAGTCCTTTTGTTTGGATTTTTGCCACTGTCATCCGGATGCACGAAAATGGCATCTAGGGTTTCTCGGTCGCCGAATTCAACTGCCAAAAAGCCGGAATCACGCGAAAACGAAGGTCGTGGCGTTACTGAGGGCTTTTTTTTTTCCAACAAGTCTCTTTGTTTGGATATTTGTTACTGTCATCCGAATGCAGGAAAATGGCAACTAGGGTTTCTCGGCCTTCCGATTCGACCGTCAAAAAGTAAGAATCCCGCGAAATGAAGGTCGTGGCATTACTGATGACTTCTTCTTTCCAACGAGTCCCTTTGCTTGGATTTTTGCCACCGTCATCCGGATGCACGAAAATGGTATCTAGGGTTTCTCGGCGGCTGATGCGATCACCAAAAATTCGGAATCACGCGAAACGAAGGTCATGTCATTACTGAGGAATTCTTCTTTCCAACGAGTCCTCTTGTTTTGATTATTGTCACCGTCATCCGGATGTACGAAAATGGCATCTAGGGTTTCTCGGTAGCCCGATTCGACCACCGGAAAGTCGGAATCACGCGAAACGAAGGTCGTGGCGTTACTGAGCACTTCTTCTTTCTAACAAGTCCCTTTGTTTGGATTTTTGGCACCGTTATCTAGATGCACGAAAATGGCATCAAGGGTTTCTCGGCAGCTCGATTTAACCGTCGAAAAGTCGAAATCACGCGAAACAAAGGTCGTGGTGTTACAGAGCTCTTCTTCTTTCCAACAAGTCCACTTTTTATATTTTTCGCCACCGTCATCTGGATGGAAGAAAATGGCATCTAGGGTTTCTCGTCGGCCCGATTCGACCGCCGAAAACTCGGAATCACGCGAAATGAACGTCGTAGCGTTACTGAGCACTTCTTCTTTCCAACGAGTCCCTTTGTTTGGTTTTTCGCCACCGTCATCCGGTTGCACGAAAATCGAATATAGGGTTTCTCGGCGGCCCGATCGACCGCCAGAAAGTCGAAATCATGCGAGACGAAGGTCGTCGCGTTACTAAGGACTTCTTCTTTCCAATGAGTCCCTTTGTTTGGATTTTTGCCATCGTCATCCGGATGCACGGAAATGGCATCTTGGGTTTCTCGGCAGCCCGATTCGACCGCCGAAAAGTCAGAATCACGCGAAACGAAGGTCGTGGTGTTACTGAGCACTTCTTCTTTCCAAGAAGTCCACTTTTTATAATTTTCGCCACCTTCATCCGGATGCATGAAAATGGCAACTAGGGTTTCTTGGCGGCCTGATCCTACCGCCGAAAAGATGGAATCACGCGAAACGAAGGTCGTGGCATTACTGAGGACTTCTTATTTTCAACGAGTCCCTTTGTTTGGATTTTCGCCACTGCCCTCCAGTTGCACGAAAATCGCATCTAGGGTTTCTCGGCCGCCCGACTCGACCGCCAAAAAATCGGAATCACGCGACACGAAGGTCGTGGTCTTACTGAGGACCTCTTCTTTCCAACGAGTCCCTTTGTTTAGATTTTAGCCACCGTCATCCGGATCCACAAAAATGGCATCTAGGCTTTCTCGGTCGCCCAATTCGACCATCGAAAAGTCTTTATCACGCGAAACGAAGGTTGTGGCATTACTGAGGACTTCTTCTTTCCAACGAGTCCCTTTGTTTGGATTTTTGCTACCGTCATCCGAATGCACGAAAATGGCATCTAGGGTTTCTCGGCCTTCCGATTCAACCGTCGAAAAGTAAGAATCACGTGAAACGAAGGTCGTGGCGTTTCTGAGGACAACTTCTTTCCAACGAGTCCCTTTGTTTGTATTTTTTGCCACCGCCATCCGGATGCACGAAAGTGGCATCTAGGGTTTCTTGGTGGCCCGATCGACCGCCGGAAAGTCGGAATCACGCGAAACGAAGGTCGTGGCGTTACTGAAGACTTCTTCTTTCCAACGAGTCCCTTTGTTTGGATTTTTGCCACCGTCATCTGGATGCACGAAAATGGCATCTAGGGTTTCTCGGTGGCCCGATCAACCGCCGAAAAGTCGGAATCACACGAAACGAAGATCGTGGCGTTACTGAAGACTTCTTCTTTCCAACGAGTCCCTTTGTTTGGATTTTTGCTACCGTCATCCGAATGCACAAAAATGGCATCTAGGATTTCTCGGCCTTCCGATTCGACCGTCGAAAAGTAAGAATCACGCGAACCGAAGGTCGTGGCGTTACTGAGGACAACTTCTTTCCAATGAGTCACTTTGTTTGTATTTTTGCCACCGCCATCCGGATGCACGAAAGTGGCATATAGGGTTTCTTGGTGGCCTGATCGACCGCCGGAAAGTCGGAATCACGCGAAACGAAGATCGTGGCGTTACTGAGAACATCTTCTTTCCAACGAGTCCTTTTGTTTGGATTTTTGCCACTGTCAACCGGATGCACAGAAATGGCATCATGGGTTTCTCGACGGCCCTTTTCGATCGCCGAAAAGTTAGATTCACGTGAAACGAAGGTCGTGGCGTGACAGAACACTTCTTTCTAGGATTTCCACTTTTTATAATTTTCACCACCGTCGTCCGGATGCACGAAAATGGCATCTTGGGTCTCTCGATGGCCCGATTCGACCGATGAAAAGTCTAAAGCACGCGAAACAAAGGTCGTGGCGTTACTGAGCAATTCTTCTTTCCCGAAATTCCACTTTTTATAATTTTCGCCACCGTCATCCGGATGCACGAAAATGGCATCAAGGATTTCTCGGTGGCCCGATTTGACCGCCGGAAAGTCGGAATCACGCGAAACGAAGGTCGTGGCGTTCCTGAGGACTTTTTATTTCCATTGACTCCTTTTGTTTGAATTTTTTCCACCGTCATCCGGATGCACGAAAATGGCATCCAGGGTTTCACGACGGCCTGATTGACCGCCGGATAGTCGGAATCACGCGAATGAAGGTCGTGGCGTTCATGAGGACTTCTTATTTCCATTGACTCCTTTTGCTTGGATTTTTGCCACCGTCATCTGGATGGACGAAAATGGCATCTAGGGTTTCTCAGCAGCTTGATTGACCGCTGTAAAGTCGGAATCACGCGAAACGAAGGTCGTGACATTACTGAGGAAATCTTCTTTCGAACGAGTCCTCTAGTTTTGATTTTTGTCACCGTCATCCATATGCACGAGAATGGCATCTAGGGTTTCTCGGTGGCCCGATTCGACTGCCGGAAAGTCAGAATCACGCAGAACGAAGGTCGTGGCATTACTGAGGACTTCTTCTTTCCAACGAGTCCCTTTGTTTGGATTTTTGCCACCGTCATTTGAATGCACGAAAATGGCATCTAGGGTTTCTTGGTGGCCCGCTTCGACCGCTGGAAAGTCAGAATCTTGCGAAACGAAGGTCGTGGCGTTCCTGAGGACTTCTTATTTCCATTGACCCCTTTTGTTTGGATTTTTGCAACTGTCATCCGGATGCACGAAAATGGCATATAGGGTTTCTCGGCGGCCCGATCGACCGCCGGAAAGTCGAAATTTCGCAAAACGATGCTCGTGGCATTACTGAAGACTTCTTCTTTCCAACGAGTCCCTTTGTTTGGATTTTTTCCACCGTCATCCGAATGCACAAAAATGGCATCTAGACTTTCTCGGCGGCTCGATTGACCGTCGGAAAGTCAGAATCACGCGAAACGAAGCTCATGGCGTTACTGAGGACTTCTTTCCAACGAGTTTCTTTGTTTAGATTTTTGCAACCGTGATCCGAATGCAGGAAAATGGCATCTAGTGTTTCTCGTTGTTTTTCTTTCCAACAAGTCTCTTTGTAAGAATCCCGCGAAATGAAGGTCGTGGCGTTACTGATGACTTCTTCTTTCCAACGAGTCCCTTTGCTTGGATTTTTACCACCATCATCCGGATGCACGAAAATGGAATCTAGGGTTTCTGGGCGGCCCGATTCGATCGCCGAAAATTCAGAATCACGCGAAACGAAGGTCGTGACATTGCTGAGGACATCTTCATTCCAACGAGTCCTCTTGTTTTGATTTTTGTCACCGTCATCTGGATGCAAGAAAATGGCATCTAGGATTTCTCGGTGGCCCGATTCGGCGGCCGAAAAGTCAGAATCACGCGAACCGAAGGTAATGTCGTTACTGAGCACTTCTTCTTTCTAACAAGTCCCTTTGTTTGGATTTTTGCCACCATGATTCGGATGCACTAAAATGGCATCATGGGTTTCTTGGCAGCCCGATTCGACCGTCGAAAAGTCAGAATCACACAAAACGAAGGTCGTGGAAATACTGAGCACTTCTTCTCTCCAAAGAGTCCCTTTGTTTGGATTTTCGCCACCGTCATCCGGTTCCATGAAAATGGCATCTTGGGTTTCTCGGCGGCCCTATTCGACCGCTGAAAAGTTAGAATCACACGAAACGAAGGTCGTGGAATTACTGAGCACTTCATCTTTCAAAGAATTCCACTTTTCATAATTTTCACCCCCATCATCCGGAAGCACGAAAATGGCATCTAAGGTTTCTCGGTGGCCTGATTCGACCGCCGAAAAGTCAGAATCACGCGAAACGAAGGTCGTGGCATTATTGAGCACTTCTTCTTTTGAACGAGTCCTTTTGTTTGGATTTTTGTCACCGTCATCTGGATGCACGAAAATGACATCTTAGGTTTCTTGGCGGCCCGATCGACTGCCGAAAAGTCAGAATCACGCGAAACGAAGGTCGTGGAATTACTGAACACTTCTTCTTTCCAAGAATTCCACTTTTCATAATTTTCGCCACCGTCATCCAGAAGCACGAAAATGGCATTTAAGGTTTCTCGGTGGCCCGATTTGATCGCCGAAAAGTCAGAATCACGCGAAACGAAGGTCGTGGCGTTACTGAGCACTTCTTCTTTTGAATGAGTCCTTTTGTTTGGATTTTTGCCACCATCATCTGGATGCACGAAAATGGCATCTTGGGTTTCTCAGCGACCCGGTCAACCGCCGGTAAGTCAGAATCACACGAAACGAAGGACGTGGCGTTACTGAGGACTTCTTCCTTCCAACGGGTCCCTTTGTTTGGATTTTGGCCACCTTCATCCGAATGCACGAAAATGGCATCTAGGGTTTCTCGGCCGCCGACTTGACCGCCGAAAAGTAAGTTTCACGCGAAAGGAAGGTCGTGGCGTTACTGAGGACTTCTTCTTTCCCACGAGTTCCTTGCTTTGGATTTTTGCCTCCGTGATCCGGAATCACGAAAATAGCATCTAGAATTTTTCCACCGTCATCCAGATGCACGAAAACGGCATTTTGGGTTTCTCGGTGGCCCGTTTCGAACGCCGAAAAGTCGAAATCAAGCGAAAATAGCATCTAGGGTTTCTCGGCGGCCCGATCAACCGTCAGAAAGTCAAAATCACGCGAAACAAAGGTCGTGACGTTACTGAAGACTTCTTCTTTCCAACGAGTCCCTTTGTTTGAATTTTTGCCACCGTCATCCGGATGCACGAAAATGGCATCTAGGATTTCTCGGCGGCCCGATCGACTGCCAGAAAGTCAGAATCACGCGAAACGAAGATCGTGGCGTTACTGAAGACTTCTTCTTTCCAACGAGTCCCTTTGTTTGGAACTTTGCCACCGTCATCCGGATGTACGAAAATGGCATCTAGGGTTTCTCGGTGGTCCGTTTGACCGCCGAAAAGTCAGAATCACGCGAAACGAAGATCGTGGCGTTACTGAAGACTTCTTCTTTCCAACGAATCCCTTTGTTTGGATTTTTGCCACCGTCATCCGGATGCACGAAAATGGCATCCAGGGTTTCTCAAGGGCCCGATCGACCGTCGAAAAGTCAGAATCTCGCGAAACGAAACTCGTGGCGTTACTGAAGACTTCTTCTTTCCAACGATTTCCTTTGTTTGGATTTTTGCCTCCGTTATATGGTTGCACGAAAATGGTATCTAGGTTTTCTCGGCGGCCGGACTCAACTGCCGAATAGTCAAAATTACGCGACACGAAGGTCGTGTTGTTACTGAGGACCTCTTCTTTCCAACGTGTCCCATTGTTTGGATTTTTGCCACCGTCATACGGATGCACGAAAATGGCATCTAGGGTTTCTCGGTCGCCCAATTTGATTGTTGAAAAATCGGAATAACGCGAAACGACGGTCATGGCGTTATTGAGGACTTCTTCTTTCCAACGAGTCCCTTTTTTTGGATTTTTGCCTCCGTTATCCGGATGCACGAAAATGGCATCTAGGTTTTCTAGGCGGCCCGATTCAACCGCCGAAAAGTCGGAATGACGCGAAACGAAGTTCGTGGCATTACTGAGGACTTCTTCTTTCCAAGGAGTCCATTTGTTTGAATTTTTGCCACCGTCATCTGGATGCACGGAAATGGCATCTTGGCTTTCTCGACAACCCGATTTGACCGCCGAATAGTCGGAATCATGTAAAACGATGGACGTGGCGTTTTTGAGCACTTCTTCTTTCCAAGAATTCCACATTTTATAATTTTCGCCACCGTCATCCGGATGCACGGAAATGGCATCTTGGGTTTCTCAACGGCCTGATTCGACCACCGAAAAGTCGGAATCACGCGAAACAAACGCCGTGGCGTTACTAAGCACATATTCTTTCCTAGAATTCCAATTTTTATAATTTTCTCCACCGTCATCCGGATGCACGAAAATAGTATCTAGGGTTTCTCGATGGCCCGATTCGACCGCCGGACAATCAAAATCAGGAGAAACGAAGGTCGTGGCGTTACTGAGTACTTCTTCTTTCCAATGAGTCCCTTTGTTTGGATTTTTGCCACCGTCATCCGGATGCACGAAAATGGCATCTTGGGTTTCTCAGCGTCACGATCGACCACCAAAAAGTCAGAATCACGCAAAACGTAGGTCGTGGCGTTACTGAGAACTTCTTCTTTCCAACGAGTCCATTTGTTTGGATTTTTACCACCGTTATCCAGATGCACGAAAATGGCATCTAGCATTTCTCAGCAGCCCGATTCGACAGTCGAAAAGTCAGAATCACGCGAAACGAAGGTCGTGGCATTACTGAGCTCTTCTTTTTTCCAACAAGTCTACTTTTTATAGTTTTCGCCACCGTCATCCCGATGAAGGAAAATGACATCTAGGGTTTCTCAGCGGCCCGATTTGATCGCCGAAGAGCCAGAATCACACGAAACAGAGGTCGTGGCGTTACTGAGCACTTCTTATTTCCAACCAGTCCCTTTGATTGGATTTTTTGCCACCGTCATCCGGACACACGAAAATGGCATCTAGGGTTTCTCGACGGCTCTATCGACTGCCGGAATGTCAAATCACCCGAAACGAAAGTCGTGGCGTTACTGAGGTCTACTTCTTTCCAATGAGTCCCGTTGTTTGGATTTTTGCCACCGTTATCCGGATGCAAGAAAATGCCATCATGGGTTTCTCGGCTGCCCAATAGACCACCCGAAAGTTGAAATAATGCAAAACGAAGGTCGTGGCGTTACAAAGAACTTCTTCTTTCCAACGAGAGCCTTAGTTTGGATTTTTGCCACTGTCATTCGGATGCACGAAAATGGCATCTTGGGTTTCTCAACTGCCCGATTGACCGCTGGAAAGTCGGAATCAAGCGAAATGAAAGTCGTGGCGTTACTGAGGAATTCTTCTTTCCAACGAGTCTCTTTGTTTGGATTTTTACCACCGTCATCCGGATGCAAGAAAATGGCATCTAGGGTTTCTCGGCGGCCCGATTCAACCGCCGAAAAGTTAGAATCACGCGAAACGAAGGTCGTGGCATTACCGAGCACTTCTTCTTTTCAAGAAGTCCAATTTTTATAATATTCGCCACCGTCATCCGGATGCCCGAAAATGGCACCTAATGTTTCTCGGCGGCCCGATTCTACCTCCGGAATGTTGGAATCACGTGAAACGTAGGTCATGGTGTTACTAAGGTCTTATTCTTTCCAATGAGTCCCTTTGTTTGGAATTAATCACCGTCATCCGGATGCACGAAAATGGCATCTAGGGTTTCTTGGTCATGCGATTCGACCGTCGAAAAGTCAGAATCCCGCGAAACAATGGTCGTGGTGTTACTGAGGACTTCTTCTTTCCAACGAGTCCCTTTTTTTGGATTTTTGCTACCGTCATCCGAATGCAGGAAAATGGCATCTAGGGTTTCTATACCTTCCGATTCGACCGTCGAAAAGTAAGAATCACGCGAAATGAAGGTCGTGGTGTTACTAAGGACTTTTTTTTTCCAACGAGTCCCTTTGTTTGGATTTTTGCCACCGTCATCCGGATGCACAAAAATGGAATCTAGGGTTTCTCGGCAGACCGATTCGAGCGCCAAAAAGTTGGAATCACGCAAAACGAAGGCCGTGGCGTTACTGAGGACTTCTTCTTTCCAACGACTCCCTTTGTCTGGATTTTTGCCAACGCATCCGGATACACGAAAATGGCATCTTGGGTTTCTCGGCCTTCCGATTCGACCCTCGAAAAGTCGAAATCACGCGAAACGAAGGTCGTGGTGTTACTGATGATTTCTTCTTTCCAACGAGTCCCTTTGTTTAGATTTTTGCCACCGTCATCCCGATACACGAAAATGGAATCTAGGGTTTCTCGACGGCCCGATTCTACCTCTGGAATGTCAGAATCACGCGAAACGAAGGTCGTGGCGTTACTGAGGACTTCTTCTTTCCAACGATTCCTTTTGTTTGAATTTTTACCAACGTCATCCGGATGCACGAAAATGGCATCTAGGGTTTCTCGGCCGCCTGATTCGATCGCCGAAAAGTCAGAATCACGTGAAACGAATGTCGTGGCGTTACTGAGCACTTCTTCTTTCCAACAAGTCCCTTTGTTTGGATTTTTACCACCGTTATCTAGATGCACGAAAATGGCATCTAGGGTTTCTCGGCAGCCCGATTCAACCGCTGAAAAATAGGAATCTTGTGAAACGAAGGTCGTGGCGTTACTGAGCACTTTTTGTTTCCAACAAGTCCCTTTGTTTGGATTTTTGCCATCGTTATCTGGATGCCCAAAAATGGCATCTGTGGTTTCTTGGCAGCCCGATTCGACTGTTGGAAAGTCGAAATCACGCGAAACGAAGGTCGTGGTGTTACTGTGCACTTCTTCTTTCCAACGAGTCCCTTTGTTTGGATTTTTACCACCATCATCCAGATGCACGAAAATGTCATCTAGGGTTTCTCAGCGGCCTAATTGACTGCCGGAAAGTTGGAATCACACGAAACGAAGGTCATGACGTTACTGAGGAATTCTTCTTTCCAACGAGTCCCTTTGTTTGGATTTTTGCCACCGTCATCTGGATGCACGAAAATGGCATTTAGGTTTTCTCGGTGGCCCAATTCGATCGCCAAAATGTCAGAATCACGCAAAATGTACGTCGTGGCGTTTTGGAGCACTTCTTCTTTCCAAGAAGTCCACTTTTTATAATATTCGCCACTATAACGCCCGTTTGTTTTTTTTTTATAAATGTAGAGATCATATATACCGTAAGCTAAGCAACCCATACATTCATATATTCAAAACTATATACATCAGAGTTCAACAGCATATATATATATATACATACATATGTAACCCGAGGTACTGAGCTCACAACACAAAAGGCAGAGTACCATGGGGTTACATCAAAACAATGGGTTAGCCTATTTACAAAGCCGAAAGTTAGACTTCCACTGCTACACTACATCCTATCCCTAGCCCTCACCCCTGGGGTGCCGCTGGTGGAGGAGGTGGGCCCCGTAGGGATATCTATCATACTAGTCACTAACAGGTTCGCAATAATCGTGAACTGTCCCAAGTAAGGGACATCCATGGTCTGCAACTCCAGAAGCAGTGTCAGCACCACGAATGCCATTTCTACTGATCTGAACATAGCATTGAAACATAGTGAGATATGAAAATCCCAGCAAGATCAACACCGAAGCATATAAAATACGAAAATTCACATGCTATGTCCAGCTGTATAAACTACAGAAAACATTTTCTCTTTTATGCAATAAAGATACAATAATGTACTTACCAGCCTTTGTAGGTTATGCATCAATATCATGCATGATAACAAAATATGCATTTGTACAATACCTGTGCTGTCGTCCATGATCCATACCACACACAGTGGCTCATTATCACTCATAGTGGCTCATAAGCCGATAATTTCTCTCAATTGCAATCCTCAATGTGGCGTGAGCCTTCTCCTCCAGCTACTCACCCACCCTTTGAGGGCCATTGGTCGGAGGGTCCTTCCTGTATTGACCACTTTAGGATATAGGGCGTCCCCTATCTCGGTACCATATCACAAGCCACGACCCTTCAGTCGCTTTACCTCGTAAGGTGCCACTATCCTGGGTCACCTTAATGGGTAAAGGTCAACCTGGAATTGTCAGTCTCCTCAATACAGCAAGGAAGACACCTGTTGCCAGACCATCCTACTTCAGAGAGGATCATTCTGACCGTCAGTCGTCTCAATACAGTAAGGGAGACACCCATTTCTGGGCCACCCTGCTTCAGAGAGGGTCCTCCTGACCAGATTAAGTCTTTTATCTCTCTCCAGGCACTTATCACAACAAGAATATGCATATCAATAAATATCCAGAACATAAATCATATTCATCCTTAAACATGTTACATTTATTCCTCATAAATAACATACATGCTTCTATAGCCTCCCAAAAACACACGCATCAATAACTCACTTGCAGCCATGCACACAAGCAGTCTATAATATGCAAATATGACAATCATGCATCATTCCTCATGCATTGATATACTAGCATAGACATCAATCAACATGCATTTCATCATTATGCAATATGTGATTTAATATCTCATAATAAAAGGATGGAATTCACACTACAATGTATCATTAAAAAGGTATATCTATGCATTTTAGTTCCCCTTAACATCATCCATTCATTGGAGTTCATTTAGCGCTTTCAAAATGAAAAACAGAGCAAAAATAGCCTTAAGCACGGCCGTGCTTCAAACTGTGCAAACCATGCTGAAAAATCACAAAACAGCCCGAAGCACAGCCTGGCCGTGTCACCAAACACGGCCGTGCTTCGGGTTTTCCCTACAGCCCGGATTTTCGTCCAACCAGACCTTTTCTTACTAAAAAGACCATAACTCACTCATTCTAACTCTGATTAAGGTGATTTTGGTGTCTATGGAAAGGTAACACAATTACCCACAACTTTTATTCCTACCACTTTAACAAATAAGAAACAGAAAAAAGAGAAAAAGGTGTTTGAAAACAACGTTAGAACTCAGCGCGTTAGATCTGACCTACCCTCACTCATTAGGACATATCTCTCTCATTTCTAATCCGATTAAGGTGATTCCAGAGGCGTATGAAAGTCAAGAAACAGGGCTACAATTCATATGTTCAACATATTTCCAGATTTTACATAAAAAGTAACATTCAGAACCAACCAATAAGTCATGAATGATGTTGATCTTACCTTCTTTTCTCCACAACTTGTTTCCTTCACTCTTGCTCTACCCCTTTCTCTCTCTAGCTTTCCTCTTCTTTCTTTCTTCCTTTCTCTCTCTTTCTCCTTCTCTCTCTCTCTTGGCGTGAAGAAAAATATGGTGTTTCCTCCTCTTGAGTTGGCGGCCCAAAACCTCAAGTCAAGAAGAAAATATTAAAAAAAAAAGCTTCTCCCATAAGCCACTCACCCCTTAACCCTTGCCCCCACTTTGCCTAAAAATTTCAAGAGTGCCATTCCATTACAATGTAACCAAGGGGTTGGCTACGGCCTTGTTTGGTTTAGGGAAAAACTCACCAAGTGTTTAATCTCTTCTTGATTCTTGCTTCAATGGGTTTTTGTGCAACTTTCTCCATGGCTTCACTGCTCTAGGGTTGTTGTCTCTTTGTGACCCTGTAATCATGGAAATCACTATTTCTTCCTTAATAATTCTTTCAAAAAATGAGAAAATCCTTATTAAACATTCATTGTTATTTCCCTATAACTCCCTTTTTAACTCTTTTGAACCCTTTCCTACTATTCCATTTATCATTAACAAAATTTCGGGTGTTACAGCCACCGTCATCCGGATGCACGAAAATGGCACGTAGGGTTTCTCGGCGGCCCGAATCTATCGCCAAAAAGTTGGAATCACGTGAAACGAAGGTCATGGTATTACTGATGACTTCTTCTTTCCAACGAGTCCATTTGTTTGGATTTTTGCGACCATCATCCAAATGCACGAAAATTGCATCTAGGCTTTCTCGGCCTTCCGATTCAACCGTCGAAAAGTAAGAATCACGCGAAATGAAGGTCGTGGCATTACTGAGGACTTCTTCTTTCCAACGATTCCCTTTGTTTGTACTTTTGCCACCGTTATCCGGAACACAAAAATGGCATATAGGGTTTCTCGATGGCCCGAGTCGACCGCCGGAAAGCCAGAACCACGCAAAACAATGGTCGTGGCATTACTGAGGACTTTTTCTTTCCAACGAGTCCCTTTATTTCGATTTTTGTCACCGTCATTTGGATGCACGAAAATGACATCTAGGGTTTCTCGGCGGCCCGATTCGACCGCCGGAAAGTCAGAATCTTGCGAAACGAATGTTGTGGCGTTCCTGAGTACTTCTTCTTTCCAACAAATCCCTTTGTTTGGATTTTTACCACAGTTATCCGGATGCACGAAAATGACATCTAGGGTTTCTCGGCAGCCCGATTCGACCGTCGGATAGTCGGAATCACACGAAACGAAGGTCGTGGCGTTACAGAGCACTTCTTCTTTTCGAGAGCTCCACTTTTTATAATTTTTGCCACCATCATTCGGATGCACGAAAATGGCATCTAGTGTTTCTCGGTGGCACGATTCGACCGCCAGAAAGTCGAAATCACGCGAAACGAAGGTCGTGGCGTTACTGAGGAATTCTTCTTTCCAACGGGTCTCTTTGTTTGGATTTTTGTCACCGTCATCCGGATGCAAGAAAATGGTATGTAGGGTTTCTCGGCGGCCCGCTTCGACCGTTGAAAAATCGGAATCATGCGAAACGAAGGTCGTGGCATTACCGAGCACTTCTTCTTTCCAAGAACTCCACTTTTTATAATATTTGCCACCGTCATCCAGATCTACGAAAATGGCACCTAATGTTTCTCGGCGGCCCGATTCGACCTCTAAAAAGTCAGAATCACGCGAAACGAAGGTCGTGGCGTTACTGAGGACTTCTTCTTTCCAACGAGTCCCTTTGTTTGGATTTTTGCTACCGTCATCCGAATGCAGGAAAATGGCATCTAGGGTTTCTCAGACTTCCAATTCGACCGTCGAAAAGTAAGAATCACGCAAAATGAAGGTCGTGGTGTTACTGAGGACTTATTCTTTCCAACGAGTCCCTTTGTTTGGATTTTTTCCACCGCCATCCGGATGCACGAAAATAGAATCTAGGGTTTCTCGACGGACCGTTTCGAGCGCCGAAAAGTTGGAATCATGCGAAACGATGGCCGTGGTGTTACTGTGGACTTCTTCTTTGCAACGAGTCCCTTTGTTTGGATTTTTGCCACCGCCATCCGGATACACGAAAATGGCATCTTGAGTTTCTTGGCCTTCCATTTCGACCTTCGAAAAGTCAAAATCCCGTAAAATGAAGGTCGTGGCGTTACTGAGGACTTGTTCTTTCCAACGAGTCCCTTTGTTTGGATTTTTGCCACCATCATCTGAATGCACGAAAATTGCATCTAGGGTTTCTCGGCCGCCCGACTCGACCGTTGAAAAGTAAGAATCACACGAAATGAAGGTCGGGGCGTTACTGAGGACTTCTTCTATCCAACGAGTCGCTTTGTGTGGACTTTTGCCTCTGTTATCCAGATGGACGAAAATGGCACCTTCGGTTTTTCGGCGGCCCGATTCGACTGCCGCAAAGTCCAAATCACGCGAAACGAAAGTCGTGGCGTTACTGAGGACATCTTCTTTCCAACGAGTCCCTTTGTTTACATTTCTCCCACCGTCATCCGGATGCACGAAAATGGCATCTAGGGTTTCTCGGTGGCTCGATTCGACCGCCGAAAAGTCTAAATCACGCGTAACGAAAGTAGTGGTGTTACTGAGGACTTACTTTTTCTATCGACTCCCTTTGTTTAGATTTTTTCCACCGTCATCCGGATGCACGAAAATGGCATCTAGGGTTTCTCGGTGGCCGGATCGACAGCCGAAAAGTCAGAATCACGCGAAACAAAGGTTGTGGCGTTACTGAGGACTTCTTCTTTCCAACGGGTCCCTTTGTTTGGATTTTTACCACCGTCATCCAGTTGCATGAAAATGGTTTCTAGGGTTTCTGGGTCACCCGATTCAACCGCCGAAATGTCAGAATCACACGAAACGAAGGTCGTGGCGTTACTGAGGACTTCCTTCCAACGATTGCTTTTGTTTGGATTTTTGCCAACATCATCCGGATGCACGAAAATGGCATCTAGGGTTTCTCAGCCGCTCGATTTGACCGCCAAAAAGTCGGAATCACGCAAAACGAAGGTCGTGGTGTTACAGAGGACTTTTTCTTTCCAACGAGTCCCTTTGTTTCGATTTTTGCCACCGTTATCTGGATGCACGAAAATGGCATCTAGGGTTTCTCGGCAACCCGATTGACCGTCAGAAAGTCAGAATAATGCGAAACGAAGGTCGTGGCGTTACTGAGCACTTCTTCTTTCCAACGAGTCCCTTTGTTTGGATTTTTACCACCGTCATCCGGTTGCACGAAAATGGCTTCTAGGGTTTCGCGGCAGCCCGATTGACTGCCAAAAAGTCATAATCATGTGAAACAACGGTCGTGACGTTACTGAGGAATTCTTCTTTTCAACGAGTCCCTCTGTTTGGATTTTTGCCACCATCATCTGGATGTACGAAAATGGCAATTAGGGTTTCTCCGCGGCCCGATTCGACCGCCGAAAAGTCAGAATCACGCGAAACGATCGTCGTGGCTTATTGAGCACTTCTTCTTTCCAAGAATTCCAATTTTTATAATATTAGCCACCGTCATCCTGATGCACGAAAATGGCACGTAGGGTTTCTTGGCGGCCTGAATCTACCGCGAAAAAGTTGAAATCACGTGCAACGGAGGTTGTGGCATTACTGAGGACTTCTTCTTTCCATCCAGTCCCTTTGTTTAGATTTTTGCTACCGTAATCTGATTGCACGAAAATTGCATCTAGGGTTTCTCGGCTTTCCAATTCGACTATCGAAAAGTAAGAATCACGCGAAATGAAGGTCGTGGCGTTACTGAGGACTTCTTCTTTCCAACGATTCCCTTTGTTTGGACTTTTGCGACCGTTATTCGGATGCACAAAAATGGCATCTAGGGTTTTTCAGTGGCCCGAGTCGACCGCCGAAAAGTCGGAATCACGCGAAACGAAGGTCGTGGCATTACTAAGCACTTTTTCTTTCTAACAAGTCTGCTTTTTATAATTTCTGCGACCGTCATCCAGATGCACAAAAATGGTATCTAGGGTTTCTCGGCGGCCCAATTCGACCGCCGTAAAGTCGGAATATCGCGAAACAAACGTCGTGGCGTTATTGAGCACTTTTTCTTTCATACAAGTCCTTTTGTTTTGATTTTTACCACAGTTATCTGGATGCACGAAAATGGCATCGAGGGTTTCACGGCGGCTCGATTCGACCGCCGAAAAGTCAGAATCACGCGAAACGAAGGTCGTGGCGTTACTGAGGACTTCTTCTTTCCAACAAGTCCCTTTGTTTGGATTTTTGCCACCATCATCCGAATGCATGAAAATAGAATCTAGGATTTCTCGGCCGCCCGATTCAACCGTTGAAAACTAAGAATAACGCGAAATGAAGGTCGTGGGGTTACTGAGGACTTCTTCTTTCCGACGAGTCCCTTTACTTGTATTTTTTCCACCGTCATCCGAATGAACAAAAATGGCATCTAGCGTTTCTCGGTGTCCCAATTCGACTGCCAAAAATTCAGAATCACGCGAAACGAAGGTCGTGGCGTTACTGAGGACTTCTTCTTTCCAACGAGTCCCTTTGTTTGGATTTTTGCCACCGTCATTTGGATGCACGAAAATGGCATCTAGGATTTCTTGGTGTCTCGATCGACCGCCGAAAAACCGCAATCACGCGAAACGAAGGTCGTGGCGTCACTGAGGACTTCTTCTTTCCAAGAAGTCTCTTTATTTTTCATTTTTGTCACCGTAATCTGGATGCATAAAAATGGCATCTAGGGTTTCTCGTCGGCACGATTCGACCACCGAAAAGACAGAATCACGCGAAACAATGGTCGTGGCGTTACTGAGGACTTCTTCTTTCCAACGAGCCCCTTTGTTTGAATTTTTGCCACCACCATCCGGATGCACGAAAATGGCATCTAGGGTTTTTTGGCGGCCCGATCGACCGCCAGAAAGTCGGAATCATGCGAAACGAAATACGTGGCGTTACTGAGGACTTCTTCTTTCTAAAGAGTCACTTTGTATCGATTTTTGCCACCGTCATCCGAATGCACGAAAATGGCATCTAGGGTTTCTCGGCCGCCCGAATCGACCGTCGAAAAGTAAGAATCACGCGAAAAGAAGGTCGTGGCGTTACTGAGGACTTCTTCTTTTCAACGAGTCCCTTTGTTTTGATTTTTGCCACCGTCACCTGAATGCACAAAAATGGCATCTAGGGTTTCTCGGCCGCCCGAATCGACCGTCGAAAAGTTAGAATCACGCGAAAAGATGGTCGTGGCGTTACAGAGGACTTCTTCTTTCCAACGATTCCCTTTGTTTCGATTTTTGCCACCGTAATCCGGATGCACGAAAATGGCATCTAGGGTTTCTCGGCCGCCCGATTCGACCGTCGAAAAGTAATCATCACGCGAAAAGAAGGTCCTGGCATTACTGAGGACTTCTTCTTTCCAACAAGTCCCTTTCTTTGGAATTTTGCCACTGTCATCCGGATGCACGAAAATGGCATTTATGTTTCTCGGCAACTCGATCGACCTCCGAAAAGTCGGACTCACGCGAAACGATGGTCGTGGCATTACTGAAGACTTCTTCTTTCTAACGAGTCCCTTTGTTTGGATTTTTACCACCATCATCTGGATGCACGAAAATGGCATCTAGGGTTTCTCGGCGGTCTGATCGACCGCCGGAAATTCGGAATCACGCGAAACGAAATACGTGGCGTTACTAAGGACTTCTTCTTTCCAAAGAGTCGCTTTGTTTGGATTATCGCCACCATCATCCGGATGTACGAATATGGCATCTAGGGTTTCTCGGTGGCCCGATTCGACCGTTGGAAAGTCGGAATCACCCGAAAAGATGGTGGTGGCGTTACTGAGGACTTCGTCTTTCCAACAAGTCTTTTTTTTTTAAATTTTTGTCACCGTAATCCGGATGCACCAAAATAGCATCTAGGGTTTCTCGTCGGCCCGATTCGATAGCCGAAAAGTCAGAATCACGCGAAACGAAGCTCGTGGCGTTATTGAAGACTTCTTCATTCCAACGACTCCCTTTGTTTGGATTTTTGCCATCGTCACCCGGATGCACGAAAGTCGAATCTTGCGTTTCTCGATGGCCCGATCGACCGCCGGAAAGCCGGAATCTCGCGAAATGAAGGTTGTGGCGTTACTAAGGACTTCTTCTTTCCAACCGGGCCCTTTGTTTGGATTTTTGTCATCGTCATCCGGATGCACAAAAATGGCATCTAGGGTTTCTCGGCGGCCCGATCGACCGCCGCAAAGCCGGAATTACGCGAAACGAAGGTCGTGGCGTTACTGAGGACTTTTTCTTTCCAACGAGTCTCTTTGTTTGAATTTTTGCCACCGTCATCCGAATGCACGAAAGTGGCATCTTGGGTTTCTTGACGGCCCGATCGACCGCCGGAAAGATGGAATCACGCGAAACGAAGGTCGTGGCGTTATTGAGGACTTCTTCTTTCCAACAAGTCCCTTTGTTTGGATTTTTGCCACCATTATCCGAATGCATGAAAATAGAATCTAGGATTTCTCGGCCGCCCGATTCAACCGTTGAAAACTAAGAATAATGCGAAATGAAGGTCGTGGGGTTACTGAGGACTTCTTCTTTCCGACGAGTCCCTTTACTTGTATTTTTTCCACCGTCATCTGAATGAACGAAAATGGCATCTAGCGTTTCTCGGTGTCCCAATTCGACTGCCAAAAAGTCGGAATCACGCGAAACGAAGGTCGTGGCATTACTGAGGACTTCTTCTTTCCAACGAGTCCCTTTGTTTGGATTTTTGCCACCGTCATCTGGATGCACGAAAATGGCATCTAGGATTTCTCGGTGTCTCGATCGACCGCCGAAAAACCGCAATCACGCGAAACGAAGGTCGTGGCGTTACTGAGGACTTCTTCTTTCCAACGAGTCCTGTTCTTTGGATTTTTGCCACCGTCATCCGAATGCACGAAAGTCACATCTTGGGTTTCTCTGTGGCCCGATCGACCGCTGGAAAGTCAGAATCACGCGAAACGAAGGTCGAGGCATTACTGACGACTTCTTCTTCCCAACAGGACCCTTTGTTTGGATTTTTGTCACCGTCATCCGGATGCACAAAAATGGCATCTAGGGTTTCTCGGCGTCCCGATTCGACCGCCGAAAAGCCGGAATCACACGAAACGAACATCGTGGCGTTACTGAGGACTTCTTCTTTCCAACGAGTCCCTTTGTTTAGATTTTTGCCACCGTCATCCGAATGCACGAAAATGGCATCTAGGGTTTCTCGGCCGCCTAATTCGACCGTCGAAAAGTATGATACACGCGAAATTAAGGTCGTGGCGTTATTGAGCACTTCTTCTTTCCAACGAGTCCCTTTGTTTGGATATTTGCCACTGTCATCCGGATGCACGAAAATGGCATCTTGCGTTTCTCAGTGACCCGATCGACCGTCGAAAAGTCAGAATTATGCGAAATCAAGGTCGTGGCGTTACTGAGCACTTTTTCTTTGCAACGAGTCCCTTTGTTTCGATTTTTTCCACTGTCATCCGAATGCACGAAAATGGCATCTAGGGTTTCCCGGCGGCCCAATTCGACTGTCGAAAAGTAAGAATCACGCAAAATGAAGGTCGTGGTGTTACTGAGCACTTCTTCTTTCCAACGAGTCACTTCGTTTGTAATTTTGCCACCATCATCCTGATGCACGAAAATGGCATCTAGGATTTCTCGGTGGCCTGATTCGACTGTTGGAAAATCAGAATCACGCGAAACGATGGTAGTGGCGTTACTGAGGACTTCTTCCTTCCAACAAATCTTTTTTTTTGTCACCGTAATCCGGATGCACGAAAATGGCATCCAGGTTCTTTCGGCGGTTCGATCGACTGTCGAAAAGCCGGAATCACGCGAAACAAAGGTCAGGACGTTACTGAGGACTTCTTCTGTCCAACGAGTTCCTTTGTTTGTATTTTTGCCACCGTCATCCAGATGCACGAAAATGGCATCTAGGGTTTCTCGGTGGCCCTATTCGACCATTGGAAAGTCGAAATCACGCGAAACGATGGTCGTGGCATCACTGAGAACTTCTTCATTCCAAGAAGTCTCTTTTTTTTTTCATTTTTGTCACCGTAATCTGGATGCATAAAAATGGCATCTAAGGTTTCTCGTCGGCACGATTCGACCGCCGAAAAGACAGAATCACGCGAAACAATGGTCGTGGCGTTACTGAGGACTTCTTCTTTCCAACGAGCCCCTTTGTTTGAATTTTTGCCACCACCATCCGGATGCACGAAAATGGCATCTAGGGTTTTTTGGCGGCCCGATCGACCGCCAGAAAGTCGGAATCATGCGAAACGAAATACGTGGCGTTACTGAGGACTTCTTCTTTCTAAAGAGTCCCTTTGTATCGATTTTTGCCACCGTCATCCGAATGCACGAAAATGGCATCTAGGGTTTCTCGGCCGCCCGAATCGACCGTCGAAAAGTAAGAATCACGAGAAAAGAAGGTCGTGGCGTTACTGAGGACTTCTTCTTTTCAACGAGTCCCTTTGTTTTGATTTTTTCCACCGTCACCTGAATGCACGAAAATGGCATCTAGGGTTTCTCGGCCGCCCGAATCGACTGTCGAAAAGTTAGAATCACGCGAAAAGATGGTCGTGGCGTTACAGAGGACTTCTTCTTTCCAACGAGTCCCTTTGTTTCGATTTTTGCCACCGTAATCCGGATGCACGAAAATGGCATCTAGGGTTTCTCGGCCGCCCGATTCGACCGTCAAAAAGTAATCATCACGCGAAAAGAAGGTCGTGGCTTTACTGAGGACTTCTTCTTTCCAACGAGTCCCTTTCTTTGGAATTTTGCCACTGTCATCCAGATGCACGAAAATGGCATTTATGTTTCTCGGCAACTCGATCGACCTCCGAAAAGTCAGACTCACGCGAAACGATGGTCGTGGCATTACTGAAGACTTCTTCTTTCTAATGAGTCCCTTTGTTTGGATTTTTACCACCATCATCTGGATGCACGAAAATGGCATCTAGGGTTTCTCGGCGGTCCGATCGACCGCCGGAAATTCGGAATCACGCGAAACGAAATACGTGGCGTTACTAAGGACTTCTTCTTTCCAAAGAGTCGCTTTGTTTGGATTATCGCCACCATCATCCGGATGTACGAATATGGCATCTAGGGTTTCTCGGTGGCCCGATTCGACCGTTGGAAAGTCGGAATCACCCGAAAAGATGGTGGTGGCGTTACTGAGGACTTCGTCTTTCCAACAAGTCTTTTTTTTTAAATTTTTGTCACCGTAATCCGGATGCACCAAAATAGCATCTAGGGTTTCTTGTCGGCCCGATTCGATAGCCGAAAAGTCAGAATCACGCGAAACGAAGCTCTTGGCGTTATTGAAGACTTCTTCATTCCAACGACTCCCTTTGTTTGGATTTTTGCCATCGTCACCCGGATGCACGAAAGTCGAATCTTGCGTTTCTCGATGGCCCGATCGACCGCCGGAAAGCCGGAATCTCGCGAAATGAAGGTTGTGGCGTTACTAAGGACTTCTTCTTTCCAACCGGTCCCTTCGTTTGGATTTTTGTCATCGTCATCCGGATGCACAAAAATGGCATCTAGGGTTTCTCGGCGTCCCGATCGACCGCCGCAAAGCCGGAATCACGCGAAATGAAGGTCGTGGCGTTACTGAGGACTTTTTCATTCCAACGAGTCTCTTTGTTTGAATTTTTGCCACCGTCATCCGAATGCACGAAAGTGGCATCTTGGGTTTCTCGACGGCCCGATCGACCGCCGGAAAGATGGAATCACGCGAAACGAAGGTCGTGGCGTTATTGAGGACTTCTTCTTTCCAACAAGTCCCTTTGTTTGGATTTTTGCCACCATCATCCGAATGCATGAAAATAGAATCTAGGATTTCTCGGCCGCCCGATTCAACCGTTGAAAACTAAGAATAACGCGAAATGAAGGTCGTGGGGTTACTGAGGACTTCTTCTTTCCGACGAGTCCCTTTACTTGTATTTTTTCCACCGTCATCCGAATGAACGAAAATGGCATCTAGCGTTTCTCGGTGTCCCAATTCGACTGCCAAAAAGTCGGAATCACGCGAAACGAAGGTTGTGGCGTTACTGAGGACTTCTTCTTTCCAACGAGTCCCTTTGTTTGGCTTTTTGCCACCGTCATCTGGATGCACGAAAATGGCATCTAGGATTTCTCGGTGTCTCGATCGACCGCCGAAAAACCGCAATCACGCGAAACGAAGGTCGTGGCGTTACTGAGGACTTCTTCTTTCCAACGAGTCCTTTTCTGTGGATTTTTGCCACCGTCATCCGAATGCACGAAAGTCACATCTTGGGTTTCTCTGTGGCCTGATCGACCGCTGGAAAGTCAGAATCACGCGAAACGAAGGTCGAGGCATTACTGACGACTTCTTCTTTCCAACAGGACCCTTTGTTTGGATTTTTGTCACCGTCATCCGGATGCACAAAAATGGCATCTAGGGTTTCTCGGCGTCCCGATTCGACCGCCGAAAAGCCGGAATCACGCGAAACGAACTTCGTGGCGTTACTGAGGACTTCTTCTTTCCAACGAGTCCCTTTGTTTAGATTTTTGCCACCGTCATCCGAATGCACGAAAATGGCATCTAGGGTTTCTTGGCCGCCTAATTCGACCGTCGAAAAGTATGATACACGCGAAATTAAGGTCGTGGCGTTATTGAGCACTTCTTCTTTCCAACGAGTCCCTTTGTTTGGATATTTGCCACTGTCATCCGGATGCACGAAAATGGCATCTTGCGTTTCTCAGTGACCCGATCGACCGTCGAAAAGTCAAAATTATGCGAAATCAAGGTCGTGGCGTTACTGAGCACTTTTTCTTTGCAACGAGTCCCTTTGTTTCGATTTTTTCCACCGTCATCCGAATGCACGAAAATGGCATCTAGGGTTTCCCGGCGGCCCAATTCGACCTCCGAAAAGTCAAAATCACGCGAAAGGAAGGTCGTGGCGTTACTGAGGAATTCTTCTTTCCAACGAGTCACTTCGTTTGGATTTTTTCCATCCCCATCCGGATGGACGAAAATGGCATCTAGGGTTTCTCAGTGGCCCGATTTGATCATTGGAAAGTCAGAGTCACGCGAAACGATGGTCGTGGCGTTACTGAGGACTTCTTCTTTCCAACAAGTCTCTTTTTTTTCATTTTTGTCACCGTAATCCGAATGCACGAAAATGGCATCTAGGGTTTCTCGGCGGCCCAATCGACCACTGGAAAATCGGAATCACGCGAAACGAAGGTCGTGGCGTTATTGAGGACTTCTTCTTTCCAACGAGTCCCTTTGTTTGGATTTTTACAACCATCATCCGGATCCACGAAAATGGCATCTAGAGTTTCCCAGTGGCCCGATCGACCATCGAAAAGTCGGAATCACGCGAAACGAAGTACGTGGCGTTACTGAGGACTTCTTCTTTCTAAAGAGTCCCTTTGTTTGGATTTTTGCCACCATCATCCGGATGTACGACAATGGCATCTAGGGTTTCTCGATGGCCCGATTTGACCGTTGGAAAGTCAGAATCACGCGAAACGTTGCTCGTGGTGTTGCTGAGGACTTCTTCTTTCGAACGAGTCCCTTTGTTTGTATTTTTACCACCGCCATCCGGTTGCACGAAAATGGCATCTAGGGTTTCTCGGTGGACCGATTCAACCATTGGAAAGTTGGAATCACGGAAAACGATGGTGGTGAGATTACTGAGGACTTCTTCTTTCCAACAAGTCTTTTTTTTTTAATTTTTGTCACCGTAATCCAAATGCACGAAAATGGCTTCTAGGGTTTCCTGCGGACCGATCGACAGCCGGAAAGTCAGAATCACGGGAACCGTTGGTCGTGGCGTTACTGAGGACTTCTTCTTTCCAACAGTCCCATCTTTCGATTTTTGCCTCCGTCATCCGAATGCACGAAAATGGAATCAGGGGTTTTTCTGCTGCCCGATTCGATCGTCGAAAAGTAAGAATCATTCGAAATGAAGGTCATGGCGTTACTGAGCACTTCCTCTTTCCAACGAGTCCCTTCGTTTGTATTTTTGCCACCATCATCCGGATGCATGAAAATGGCATCGAGGGTTTCTCGGTGGCCCGATTCGACTGTTGGAAAGTCAGAATCACGCGAAACGATGGTGGTGGCGTTACTGAGGACTTCTTCTTTCCAACAAGTCTCTTTTTTTTAATTTTTGTCACCGTAATACGGATGCACGAAAATGGTATCTAGGGTTTCTCGTCGGCCAGATTCGACCGCCGAAAAGCCAGAATCACGTGAAACGAAGGGCGTGGCGTTACTGAGGACTTCTTCTTTCCAACGACTCCCTTTGTTTGGATTTTTGCCATCGTGATCCGGATGCACGAAAGTGGCATCTCGGGTTTCTCGGCGGCCCGATCGACCGCTGGATGGTCAGAATCACGCGAAACGATGGTCGTGCCGTTACTAAGCTCTTCTTCTTTCCAACAAGTCCATTTTTTATAATTTTCGCAACCGTCATTCGGATGAACGAAAATGGCATCTAGGGTTTCTCGGCGGCCCGATCCGACCTTCAAAATGCCGGAATCACACGAAACAAAGGTCTGGGCGTTACTGAGGACTTCTTCTTTCCAACGAGTCCCTTTGTTTCGATTTTTGCCACCGTCATCCGGATGCACGAAAATGGCCTCTAGGGTTTCTCGGTGGCCCGTTTCGACAGTTTGAAAGTCGGAATCACACGAAACGATAGTGGTGGCGTTATTGAGGACTTCTTCTTTCCAACAAGTCTCTTTTTATTTTAATTTTTGACACCGTAATCCGGATGCACGAAAATGGCATCTAGGGTTTCTCGTCAGCCCGATTCGACCGCCGAATAGCCGGAATCAAGCGAAACCAAGGCCGTGACGTTACTGAGGACTTCTTCTTTCCAACGTGTCCCTTTGTTTCGATTTTTGCCACCGAGATCTGGATGCACGAAAATGGTATCTAGGGTTTCTCGGTGGACCGACTCGACCGTTGGAAAGTCAGAATGACGCGAAACAGTGGTGGCGGCGTTACTGAGGACTTCTTCTTTCCAACAAGTCTTTTTTTTTTAATTTCTGTCACCGTAATCCGGTTGCTCGAAAATGGCATTTAGTGTTTCTCAGTGGCCCGATTCGAATGTCGAAAAGCCGGCATCACAGGATACAAAGATCGAGGCGTTACTGAGGACTTCTTTCCAACGAGTCCCTTTGTTTCAATTTTTTCCACCGACATCCAGATGCACGAAAATGGTATCTAGGGTTTCTCGGTGGCCCGATTCGACTGTTGGAAAGTCGGAATCACGCGAAATGATAGTGGTAGCATTACTGAGGACTTCTTCTTTCCAACAAGTCTCTTTTTTCTAATTTTTGTCACCGTAATCCGGATGCACGAAAATTGCATCTAGGGTTTCTCGTCGGCCCGATTCGATCGTCGAAAAGCAAGAATCACGTGAAACGAAGGGCGTGGCGTTACTGAGGACTTCTTCTTTCCAACGACTGCCTTCGATTGGATTTTTGCCATCGTGATCCGGATTCTCGAAAGTGGCATCTCGGGTTTCTCGGCGGCCCGATCGACCGCTGGAAGGTCCGAATCACGCGAAACGATGGTCGTGCTGTTACTGAGCTCTTCTTCTTTCTAACAAGTCCACTTTTTATAATTTTCACAACCGTCATCTGGATGAACGAAAATGGCATCTAGGGTTTCTCGGCAGCCCGATCCGACCTTCGAAATGCCGGAATCACGCGAAACGAAGGTCTGGGCGTTATTGAGGACTTCTTCTTTCCAACGAGTCCCTTTCTTTCGATTTTTGCCACCGTCATCCGGATGCACGAAAATGGCCTCTAGGGTTTCGACAGTTTGAAAGTCGGAATCACACGAAACGATGGTGGCGGCGTTACTGAGGACTTCTTCTTTCCAACAAGTCTCTTTTTTTAAATTTTTGTCACCGTAATCTGGATGCACGAAAATGGCATCTAGGGTTTCTCGTCAGCCCGATTCGACCACCGAATAGCCGGAATCACGCGAAACGAAGGCCGTGGCGTTACTGAGGACTTCTTCTTTCCAACGAGTCCCTTTGTTTCGATTTTTGCCACCGACATCCGGATGCACGAAAATGCTATCTAGGGTTTCTCGGTGGCCCGATTCGACCGTTGGAAAGTCAGAATCACGCGAAACGAAGGTGGTGGCGTTACTGAGGACTTCTTCTTTCCAACAAGTCTCTTTTTTTTAATTTTTGTCACCGTAATCCGGTTGCACGAAAATGGCATCTAGTGTTTCTCAGCGGCCCGATTCGACCGTCGAAAAGGCGGAATCACAGGAAACAAAGAACGAGGCGTTACTGAGGACTTCTTTCCAACGAGTCCCTTTGTTTCAATTTTTTCCACCGACATCCGGATGCACAAAACTGGTATATAATGTTTCTCGGTGGCCCGATTCGACCGTTGGAAAGTCGGAATCACGCGAAACGATAGTGGTGGCATTATTGAGGACTTCTTCTTTCCAACAAGTCTCTTTTTTCTAATTTTTGTCATCGTAATCCGGATGCACGAAAATGGAATCTAGGGTTTCTCGTCGGCCCGATTCGACTGCCGAAATGCCAGAATCACGTGAAACAAAGGCCGTGGCGTTACTGAGGACTTCTTCTTTCCAACGACTCCCTTTGGTTGGATTTTTGCCATCGTGATCCGGATGCACGAAAGTGGCATCTCGGGTTTCTCGGCGGGTCGATCGACCGCTGGAAGGTCAGAATCACGGGAAACGATGGTCGTGCCGTTACTGAGCTCTTCTTCTTTCCAACAAGTCCACTTTTTATAATTTTCGCAACCGTCATCCGGATGAACGAAAATGGCATCTAGGGTTTCTCGGCAGCCTGATCCGACCTTCGAAATGCCGAAATCACGAGAAACAAAGGTCTGGGCATTACTGAGGACTTCTTTCCAACGAGTCCCTTCGTTTTGATTTTTGCCACCGTCATCCGGATGCACAAAAATGGCCTCTAGGCTTTCTCGGTGGCCCGTTTCGACAGTTTGAAAGCCGGAATCACACGACATGATGGTGGTGGCGTTACTGAGGACTTCTTCTTTCCAACAAGTCTCTTTTTCTTTAATTTTTGTCAACGAAATCTGGAAGCATGAAAATGGCATCTAGGGTTTCTCGTCAGCCCAATTCGACTGCCAAATAGCCGGAATCACGCGAAACGAAGGCCGTGGCGTTACTGAGGACTTTTTCTTTCCAACGAGTCCCTTTGTTTCGATTTTTGCCACCGTCATCCGGATGCACGAAAATGGCCTCTAGGGTTTCTCGGTGGCCCGTTTTGACAGTTTGAAAGTTGGAATCACACGAAACAATGGTGGTAGCGTTACTAAGGACTTCTTGTTTCTAACAAGTCTCTTTTTTTAATTTTTGTCACCGTAATCCGGATGCACGAAAATGGCATCTAGGGTTTCTCGTCAGCCCGATTCGACCGCCGAATAGCCGAAATCACGCGAAAGGAAGGCCGTGGCATTACTGAGGACTTCTTCTTTCCAACGAGTCCCTTTGTTTCGATTTTTGCCACCGAGATCCAGATGCACGAAAATGGTATCTAAGGTTTCTCGGTGGCCCGATACGACCGTTGGAAAGTCGGAATCACGCGAAACGATGGTGGTGGCGTTACTGAAGACTTCTTCTTTCCAACAAGTTTCTTTTTTTTAATTTTTGTCACCGTAATCCGGTTGTACAAAAATGGCATCTAGGGTTTCTCAGCGGCCCGATTCGACCGTCGAAAAGCCGAAAGAACAGGAAACAAAGATCGAGGCGTTACTGAGGACTTCTTTCCAACGAGTCCCTTTGTTTCAATTTTTTCCACCGTCATCCGGATGCACGAAAAGGGCATGTAGGGTTTCTCGATGGCTTGATTTACCGTTGAAAAGTCAGAATCACGCGAAACGGAGGTGGTGGCGTTACTGAGGACTTCTACTTTCCATCGACTCCCTTTGTTTGGATTTTGGCCACCGTCATCCAGATGCACAAAAATTGCATCTAGGGTTTCTTAGCGGCTTGATTCGACTGCCGAAAAGCCAAAATCAAGTGAAAAGAAGGTCGTCACGTTAGTGAGGACTTCTTCTTTCCAACGAATCCCTTTGTTTGAATTTTTGCCACCATCATCCGGATGCACGAAAATGGCATCTTGCGTTTCTCGGAGACCCGATCAACCGCCGGAAAGTCAGAATCACACGATACGAAGGTCGTGGCGTTACTGAGCACTTGTTCTTCCCAACGAGTACCTTTGTTTCGATTTTTGCCACCGTCAACCAAATGCACGAAAATGGCATCTAGGGTTTCTCGGCCCTTCTTCTTTCCAACGAGTCCCTTTGTTTGGATTTTTGCCACCGTTATCCGGATGCACGAAAATGGCATTTAGGGTTTCTCGGTTGCCCGGTTCGACGGTTGGCAAGTCAAAATCACGCGAAACGATGGTCGTGGCATTACTGTGCTCTTCTTCTTTCCAACAAGTCCACTTTTTATAATTTTCACAACCGTCATCCGGATGAACGAAAATGGCATCTAAGGTTTCTCGGCGGCCCGATTCGACCGTCGAAATGTCGGAATCGCGCGAAACAAAGGTCTGGGCGTTATTGAGGACTTCTTCTTTCCAACGAGTCCCTTTGTTTCAATTTTTGCCACCGTCATCCGAATGCACGAAAATGGCATCTAGGGTTTCTCGGTGACCCGATTCGACCGTTAAAAAGTCGGAATCACACGAAACGATGATGGTGGCATTACTGAGGAGTTCATCTTTCCAAAAAGTCTCTTTTATTTAATTTTTGTCACCGTAATCCGGTTGCACGAAAAATGGCATCTAGGGTTTCTCGTCGGCCTGATTAGACCGCCGAAAAGCCAAAATCACGCGAAACGAGGGTCGTGGCGTTATTGAGCTCTTCTTCTTTCCAACAAGTCCCTTTGTTTCGATTTTTACCACCGTCATCCGGATGCCCAAAAATGGCATCTAGGGTTTCTCGGTGGCCCGATTCGACCGTCGAAAAGCCTGAATCACACGAAACAAAGGTCGTGGCGTTACTGAGGACTTCTTCTTTTCAACGAGTCCCTTTGTTTGTTTTTTTTCCACCGCCATCCGGATGCACAAAAATGGCATCCAGAGTTTCTCGGTGGCCTGATTCGACCGTCGGAATGTCGAAATCAAGCGAAACATTGGTCATGGCGTTACTGAGCTCTTCTTCTTTCCAACATGTCTCTTTGTTTTAACTTTTGTCACCGTCATCCGGATGCACGAAAATGGAATCTAGGGTTTCTCGGCGGCCCGATTCGATCGCCGACAAGCCAGACGCACGTGAAACGAAGGTCGTGGCGTTACTGAGGACTTCTTCTTTCCAACGAGTCCCCTTGTTTGTATTTTTTCCACCCCCATCCGGATGCACAAAAATGGCATCTAGGGTTTCTCGGTTGCCTGATTCGACTGTCGAAAAGTCCAAATCACGCGAAACGAGGGTCGTGGCGTCACTTAGCTCTTCTTCTTTCCAACAAGTCTCTTTATTTTAATTTTTGCCACCGTCATCCGGATGCACGAAAATGGCATCTAGGGATTCTCGACAGCCTGATTCGACAGTCGAAAAGCCAGAATCACAGGAAACAAAGATCGAGGCGTTACTGAGGACTTCTTTCCAACGAGTCCCTTTGTTTGTATTTTTGCCACCGCCATCCGGATGCACAAAAATGGCATCTAGGGTTTCTCGGTAGCCGGATTCGACCATCGGAAAGTCGAAATCACGCGAAACGATGGTTGTGGCGTTACTGAGCTCTTCTTCTTTCCAACAAGTCTCTTTGTTTTAATTTTTGTCATCGTCATCCAGGTGCACGAAAATGGCAACTAGGGTTTCTCGACAGCCCGATTCGACCGTCGAAAAGCCAGAATCACGTAAAAACGAAGGTCCTTGCGTTACAGAGGACTTCTTCTTTCCAACGAGCCGCTTTGTTTGGATTTTTGCCACCGTCATCCGAATGCATGAAAATGGCATCTAGGGTTTCTCGGTGGCCCGATTCGACCGCTGGAAAGTCAGAATCACGCGAAACGAACATCGTGGCGTTACTGATGACTTCTTCTTTCCAACGAGTCCCTTAGTATGGATTTTTGTCACCGTCATCCGGATGCACGAAAATGGCATCTAGAATTTCTCGTCCGCCTTATTCGACCGTCGAAAAGTAAGAATCACGCGAAATGAAGGTCTTGGCGTTACTGAGGACTTCTTCTTTCCAATGAGTCATCTTGTTTTGATTTTTGTCACTGTCATCCGAATGAACAAAAATGGCATCTTGCATTTCTCGGCGACCCGATCGATCGCCGGAAAGTCTAAATCACGCGAAAGGAAGGTCGTGGCGTTATTAAGGACTTGTTCTTTCCAACGAGTCCCTTTGCTTGGATTTTTGCCACCATTATCCGGATGCATGAAAATGGCATCTAGGGTTTCTCGGTTGCCCGATTCAACCGTCGAAAAGTAAGAATCACGCGAAAGGAAGGTCGTGGCGTTACTGACGACTTCTTCTTTCCATCGACTCCATTTGTTTGGATTTTTGCCACCGTCATCCGGATGCACGAAAGTAGCATCTTGGGTTTCTCGGCGGCCCGATCGACCGTCGAAAAGGCGAAATCACGCGAAACGAAGGTCGTGGCGTTACTGAGGACTTCTTCTTTCCAACGAGTCCCATTGTTTGGATTTTTCCATCGTCATCCGGATGCACGAAAATCGTATCTAGGGTTTCTCGGCAACCCGATCGACTGCCGGAAAGTCTGAATCACGCAAAATGAAAGTCGTGGCGTTACTGAGGACTTCTTGCCACCGTTATCCGGTTGCACGAAAATGCCATCTAGGGTTTCTCGGTTGCCCTATTCGACCGTCAGAAAGTCAGAATCACGCGAAACGATAGTCGTAGCGTTAATGAGCTCTTCTTCTTTCCAACAAGTCCACTTTTTAAAATTTTTGCCAACGTCATCCGGATGAACGAAAATGGCATGTAGGGTTTGTTGTTGGCCCGAGTCGATCGTCGAAATCACGCGAAACGAGGGTCGTGGTGTTACTGAACTCTTCTTTTTTCCAACAAGTCTCTTTATTTTAATTTTTGTCACCGTCATCCGGATGCACGAAAATGGCATCTACGGTTTCTCGGTGGCCCGATTCGACCGTCGAAAAGTCAGAATCACACGAAACAAAGGTTGTGGCGTTACTACGGACTTCTTCTTTCCAACGAATCCCGTTGTTTGTATTTTTTCCACCGCCATTTGGATGCACAAAAATGGCATCTAGAGTTTCTCGGTAGCCCGATTCGACCATCGAAAGGTCGAAATCACGCAAAACGATGGTCGTGGCGTTACTGAGGTCTTCTTCTTTCCAACAAGTCCACTTTTTAAAATTTTCGCCACCGTCATCCGGATGAACGAAAATGGCATCTAGGGTTTCTTGTTTGCCCGATTCGACCGTCGAAAAGTCGAAATCACACGAAACGAGGGTCGTGGTGTTACTGAACTCTTCTTCTTTCCAACAAGTCTCTTTGTTTTAATTTTTGTCACCGTGATCCGGATACCCGAAAATGGCATCTAGGGTTTCTCGGCAGCCCGATTCGATCGCCGAAAAGCCAGAATCACGTGAATCGAAGGTCGTGGCGTTACTGAGGACTTCTTCTTTCCAACAAGTCCCTTTGTTTGTATATTTGCCACCACCATCCGGATGCACAAAAATGGCATCTAGGGTTTCTCGGTGGCCCGATTCAACCGTCCAAAAGTCGAAATAACGCGAAACGAGGGTCGTGGCATCACTGAGCTCTTCTTCTTTCCAATAAGTCTCTTTATTTTAATTTTTGTCACCGTCATCGGATGCACGAAAATGGCATCTAGGGTTTCTCAGCGGCCCGATTCGACCGTCAAAAAGCCGGAAACACACGAAACAAAGGTCGAGGCGTTACTGATGACTTCTTTCCAACGAGTCCCTTTGTTTGTATTTTTACCACCGCCATGCGGGTGCACAAAAAATGGCATCTAGGGTTTGTCGGTGGCCCGAATCGACCGTCGAAAAGCCGGAATCACACGAAACAAAGGTCGAGGCGTTACTGATGACTTCTTTCCAGCGAGTCCCTTTGTTTGTATTTTTACCACCGCCATCCGGATGCACAAAAATGGCCACTAAGGTTTCTCGGTGGCCCGATTCGAAAGCCGAAAATCCAGAATCACTTGAAACGAAGGTCGTGGCGTTATTGAGGACTTCTTCTTTCCAACGAGTCCCTTTGTTTGGATTTTTGCCACCGTCATCCGGATGCACGAAAATGCCATCTAGGGTTTCTCGGCGGCCCGATTCGACCGCTGGAAAGTCAGAATCACGCGAAACGAACGTCGTAGCGTTACTGATGACTTCTTCTTTCCAACGAGTCCCTTTGTTTGGATTTTTGTCACTGTCATCCGGATGCACGAAATTGGCATCTAGGGTTTCTCGTCCGCCCTTTTTGACCGTCAAAGAGTAAGAATCATGCGAAATGAAGGTCGTGGCGTTACTGAGGACTTCTTCTTTCCAATGAGTCCTCTTGTTTTGATTTTTGTCACCGTCATCCGGAAGAACGAAAATGGCTTCTTTCGTTTCTCGGTGACCCGATCGACCACCGGAAAGTCCAAATCACGCGAAAGGAAGGTTGTGGCGTTATTGAGGACTTTTTCTTTCCAACGAGTCCTTTGGTTTGGATTTTTGCCACCAATATCCGGATGCACGAAAATGGCATCTAGATTTTCTCGGTTGCCCGATTCGACCATCGAAAAGTAAGAATCACGCGAAAGGAATGTCGTGGCGTTACTGAGGACTTCTTATTTCCATCGACTCCCTTTGTTTCGATTTTTGCCACCGTCATTCGGATGCACGAAAGTGGCATCTTGGGTTTCTCGGTGGCCTGATAGACCGAGGAAAGGCGGAATCACTCGAAACGAAGGTCCTGGCGTTACTGAGAACTTCTTCATTACAACGAGTCCCTTTGATTGGATTTTTGCCATCGTCATCCGGAAGCATGAAAATCATATCTAAGGTTTCTCGGCAACCCGATCGACTGCCGGAAAGTTTGAATCACGCGAAATGAAGGTCGTGGCGTTACTAAGGACTTCTTCTTTCCAACAAGTCCCTTTGTTTGGAATTTTGCCACCGTTATCTGGATGCACGAAAATGGCATCTAGGGTTTCTCAGTTGCCCGATTCGACCGTTGGAAAGTCAGAATCACGCGAAACGAAAGTCGTGGCATTACTGAGCTCTTCTTCTTTCCAACAAGTCCACTTTTTATAATTTTCGCCACCGTCATCCGGATGAACGGCATCTAGTGTTTCTCGGCGGCCCGATTCAACCATCGAAAAGCCAGAATCACGCAAAACAAAAGTCGTGGCGTTACTGAGGACTTCTTTTTTCCAACGAGTCCCTTTGATTCAATTTTTTCCACCGTCATTCGAATCTATGAAAATGGCATATAGGGTTTCTCGGTTCCCCGATTCGACCGCCGAAAAGCTGGAAACACATGTAACAAAGGTCGTGGCGTTATTGAGGACTTCTTCTTTCCAACGAGTCCCTTTGTTTGGATTTTTGTCACCGTCATCCGGATGCAAGAAAATGGAATCTCGGGTTTCTCGTCCTCCCTATTGGACCGTCGAAAAGTAAGAATCATGCTAAATGAAGGTTGTGGCGTTACTGAGGACTTCTACTTTCCAATGAGTCCTCTTGATTGGATTTTTGTCACCGTCATCCGGACGAACGAAAATGGCATCATGCGTTTCACGGCGACCCGATCGACCGCCAGAAAGTCAAAATCACACGAAAAGAAGGTTGTGGCATTACTGAAGACTTCTTCTTTCCAACGACTCCCTTTGTTTGGATTTTTGCCACCGTTATCCGGATGCAAGAAAATGGCATCTAGGGTTTCTCGGTTGCCCGATTCGACCGTCGGAAAGTCGGAATCACGCGAAACGATGGTCATGGCGTTACTGAGCTCTTCTTCTTTCCAACAAGTCCACTTTTTAAAATTTTCGCCACCGTCATCCGGATGAACGAAAATGGCATCAAGGGTTTATCGGCGGCCAGATTCGACCGTCGAAAAGTCGGAATCACGCGAAACAAAATTCATGGCGTTACTGAGGACTTCTTTTTTTTCAACGAGTCCCTTTGTTTGTATTTTTGCCACCGCCATCCGGATGCACGAAAATCGCATTTAGGGTTTCTCGTTGGCCTGATTCGACCGTTGGAATGTCTGAATCACACGAAATGATGGTCGTGACGTTACTGAGGACTTCTTCTTTCCAACAAGTTTCTTTTTTTCAATTTTTTTCACAGTCATCCAGATGCACGAACATGGCATCAAGGGTTTCTCGTCGTCCCGATTCGACCGCCGAAAAGCCAGAATCACGCGAAACGAAGGTCGTGCCGTTACCGAGAACTTCTTCTGTCCAACGATTCCTTTTGTTTGGATTTTTGCCAATGTCATCCGGATGCATGAAAATGGCATCTAGGGTTTCCTGCGGCCCGATCGACCGCCAGAAAGTCAGAATCACGCGAATCGATGGTCGTGGCGTTACTGAGCTCTTCTTCTTACCAACAAGTCCACTTTTTTTAATTTTTTTCACCGTCATCCGGATGCACGAAAATGGCAGCTAGGGTTTCTTAGTGGCCCAATCGACCGCCGGAATGTCGAAATCACACGAAACGAAGGTCGTGGAGTTACTGAGGACTTCTTCTTTCCAACGAGTCCCTTTGTTTGGATTTTTATCACCGTCATCTGGATGCACGAAAATGGCATCTAGGGTTTCTCGTCTGCCCTATTCGACCGTCGAAAAGTAAGAATCACGCGAAATGAAGGTCATTGCGTTACTGAAGACTTTTTCTTTCCAATAGGTCCTCTTGTTTTGATTTTTGTCACCGTCATCCGGATGAATGAAAATGGCATCTTTCATTTCTCGGTGACCCGAACGACCGCCGGAAAGTCAAAATCACGCGAAACGAAGGTCGTGGCGTTACTGAGGACTTCTTCTTTCCAAAGAGTCCCTTTGTTTGGATTTTTACCTTCGTCATCTGGAAGCACGAAAATCGCATCTAAGGTTTCTCGGCAACCCGATCGACTACCAAAAAGTCTGAATCACGCGAAACGAAAGTCATGGCATTACTGAGGCCTTCTGCTTTCCAACGAGTCCCTTTGTTCGTATTTTTGCCACCGCCATTCGGATGCACAAAAATGGCATCTAGGGTTTCTCGGTGGCCCGATTCGACCATCGAAAATCTGGAATCACACGAAACAAAGGTCGTGGCGTTATTGAGGACTTCTTCTTTCCAACGAGTCCCTTTGTTTGTATTTTTTCCACCGCCATCCGGATGCACAAAAATGGCATCTAGGGTTTCTCGGTGGCCTGATTCGACCGTCAAAAATTCGAAATCACGCGAAACAATGGTCGTGGCGTTATTGAGCTCTTCTTCTTTCCAACAAGTCTCTTTGTTTTAATTTTTGTTACCGTCACCCGGATACACGACAATGGCATCTATGGTTTCTCGGTGTCCCGATTTGACCGCCGAAAAGCCAGAATCACGTGAAATGATGGTTGTGGCGTTACTGAGGACTTCTTCTTTCCAACGAGTCCCTTTGTTTGGACTTTTGCCAATGTCATCCGGATGTACGAAAATGACATCTAGGGATTCCTGCGGCCCGATCGACCGCCGGAAAGGAGGAATCACACGAACCGATGGTCGTGGCGTTACTGAGGACTTCTTTTTTGCAATGAGTCACTTTGTTTGGATTTTTGCCACCATCATCTGGATGCACGAAAATGCCATCTAGGGTTTCTCGGCGGCCCGATTCGACCGCTAGAAAATCAGAATCACGCGAAACGAACGTCGTGACGTTACTAATGACTTCTTCTTTCCAACGAGTCCCTGTGTTTAGATTTTTGTCACTATCATCTGGATGCACGAAAATGGCATCTAGGGTTTCTCGTCTGCCCTATTCAACAGTCAAAAAGTAAGAATCACGCGAAATGAAGGTCGTGGCGTTACTGAGTACTTCTTCTTTCCAATGAGTCCTCTTCTTTTGATTTTTGTCACCGTCATCCGGATGAACGAAAATGGCATCTTTCGTTTCTCGGCGACCCGATCGACCGCCGAAAAGTCAAAATCACGCGAAAGGAAGGTCATGGCGTTACTGAGGACTTCTTCTTTCCAACGAGTCCCTTTGTTTGAATTTTTTGCCACCAATATTCGGATGCACGAAAATGGCATCTAGGGTTTCTCGGTTGCCTGATTCGACCGTCGAAAAGTAAGAATCACGCGAAAGGAATGTTGTGGCGTTACTGAGAACTTCTTCTTTCCCTCGACTCCCTTTGTTTCGATTTTTGCCACCGTCATTCGGATGCACAAAAGTGGCATCTTGGGTATCTCGGTGGCCCGATCGACCGCCAGAAAGTTGGAATCACACGAAACGAAGGTCGTGGCATTACTGAGCACTTCTTCTTTCCAAACAGTCCCTTTGTTTTGATTTTTGCCATCGTCATCCGGATGCAAGAAAATCGCATCTAAGGTTTCTCGGCAACCCGATCAACTGCCGGAAAGTCTGAATCACGGGAAACGATAGTCGTGGCATTACTGAGGACTTCTTCTTTGCAACGAGTCCCTTTGTATGGATTTTTGCCACCGTTATCCGGATGCATGAAAATGGTATCAAGGGTTTCTCGGTTGCCCGATTTGCCCGTCGAAAAGTCGAAATCACGCGAAACAAAAGTCATGGCGTTACTGAGCTCTTCTTCTTTCCAACAAGTCCACTTTTTATAATCTTCGCCACCGTCATCCGGATGAACGAAAATGGCATCTAGTGTTTCTCGGCAGCCCGATTCGACCGTTGAAAAGCCGGAATCACGCGAAACAAAAGTCGTGGCATTACTGAGGACTTCTTTTTTTCAACGAGTCCCTTTGTTCGGATTTTTACCTTCGTCATCCGGATGCACGAAATTGGCAACTTGGGTTTCTCGGTGGCCAGATCGGACCGCCTGAAAGTCAAAATCACGCGAAACGAAGGTCGTGGCGTTACTGAGGACTTCTTCTTTCCAACGAGTCCATTTGTTTCAACTTTTCCCACCATCATCCGAATGCACGAAAATGGCATCTAGGGTTTCTCGGTTGGTTGATTTGACTGCCGAAATGCTGGAAACACACGTAACGAAGGTCGTGGCGTTATTGAGGACTTCTTCTTTCCAACGAGTCCCTTTGTTTGGATTTTTGTCACCGTCATCCGGATGCATGAAAATGACATTTAGGGTTTCTCGTCCGCCCTATTGGACCGTCGAAAAGTAAGAATCATGCTAAATGAAGGTCGTGGCGTTACTGAGAACTTCTTCTTTCCAATGAGTCCTCTTGTTTTGATTTTTGTCACAGTCATCCGGATGAACGAAAATGGCATCTTGTGTTTCTCGGTGACCCGAACGACTGCTGGAAAGTCAAAATCACGTGAAACGAAGGTCGTGGCGTTACTGAGGACTTCTTCTTTCCAACGAGTCCCTTTGTTTGGATTTTTGCCATCGTTATCCGGATGCACGAAAATGGCATCTACGGTTTCTCGATTGCACGATTCGACCGTCGGAAAGTCAGAATCACGCGAAACGATAGTCGTGGCGTTACTGAGGAGCGTTATTGAGGACTTCTTCTTTCCAATGAGTCCTCTTAGTTTAATTTTTGTCACTGTCATCCGGATGAACAAAAATGGCATCTTGCGTTTCTCGGTGACCCGATCGATCGCCAGAAAATCAAAATCACGCGAAACGAAGGGTGTGGCGTTACTGAGCACATTGTCTTTCCAACGAGTCCCTTTGTTTGGATTTTTGCCACTGTCATCCGAATGCATGAAAATTTCAACTAGGGTTTTTAGGCCGCCCGATTCGACCATTGAAAAGTAAGAATCACGCGAAATGAAGGTCGTGGCGTTACTGAGGACTTCTTCTTTCCATCGACTCCCTTTGTTTGGATTTTTACCACCGTTATTCGGATCCACGAAAATGGCATCTAGTGTTTCTCGGTTGCCTGATTCGACCGTCGAAAAGTCAGAATCACGCGAAACGATGGTTGTGGCATTCCTGAGCTCTTCTTCTTTCCAACAAGTCCAATTTTTATAATTTTCGCCACCGTCATCCGGGTGAACGAAAATGGCATCTAGGGTTTCTCGGCGGCCTGATTCGACCGTCGAAATGCCGGAATCACGCGAAACAAAAGTCGTGACGTTACTGAGGACTTCTGTTTTCCAACGAGTCCCTTTGTTTGTATTTTTGCCACCGCCATCTGAATGCACGAAAATGGCATCTAGGGTTTCTCGGTAGCCCGATTCGACCGTTGGAATGTCTGAATCACGCGAAAGGATGGTCGTGGCGTTACTGAGGACTTCTTCTTTCCAACAAGTCTTTTTTTTTTAATTTTTGTCATCGTCATCCGGATGAACGAAAATGGCATCTAGGGTTTCTCAGCGGCTCGAACGACTGCCGAAAAGTTGGAATCACGCGAAACGAAGGTCGTGGCGTTACTGAGGACTTCTTCTTTCCAATGAGTCCCTTTGCTTCAACTTTTGCCACCGTCTTCTGAATGCACGAAAATGGCATCTATGGCTTCTCAGTTGTCCGATCCGACCGCCGAGAAGTCAGAAACACACGTAACGAAGGTCGTGGCGTTATTGAGGACTTCTTCTTTCCAACGAGTCCCTTTGTTTGGATTTTTGTCACCGTCATCCGGATTCACGAAAATGTTATCTAGGGCTTCTCGTCCGCCCTATTCGACCGTCGATAAGTAAGAATCACGCGAAATGAAGGTCGTGGCGTTACTGAGTACTTCTTCTTTCCAATGAGTCCTCTTAGTTTGATTTTTGTCACTGTCATCCGGATGAACAAAAATGGCATCTTGCGTTTCTCGGCGACCCGATCGACCGCCAGAAAGTCAAAATCACGCGAAACAAAGGGCGTGGAGTTACTGAGCACGTTGTCTTTGCAACGAGTCCCTTTGTTTGGATTTTTGCCACTGTCATCCGAATGCATGAAAATGTCAACTAGGGTTTTTTGGCCGCCCGATTCGACCGTTGAAAAGTAAGAATCACGCGAAATGAAGATCGTGGCGTTACTGAGGACTTCTTCTTTCCATCGACTCCCTTTGTTTGGCTTTTTGCCACCGTTATTCGGATCCACGAAAATGGCATCTAGGGTTTCTCGGTTGCCCGATTCGACCGTCGAAAAATAGGAATCACGCGAAACGATGGTTGTGGCATTACTGAGCTCTTCTTCTTTCTAACAAGTCCAATTTTTATAATTTTCGTCACCGTCATCCGGATGAACGAAAATGGCATCTAGGGTTTCTCGGCGGCCTAATTCGACCGTCGAAATGCCGGAATCACGAAAAACAAAAGTCGTGACGTTACTGAGGACTTCTGTTTTCCAACGAGTCCCTTTGTTTGTATTTTTGCCACCGCCATCCGAATACACGAAAATGGCATCTAGGGTTTCTCGGTAGCCCGATTCGACCGTTGGAATGTCTGAATCACGCGAAATGATGGTCGTGGCGTTACTGAGGACTTCTTCTTTCCAACAAGTCTATTTTTTTCTTAATTTTTGTCACCGTCATCCGGATGAACGAAAATGGCATCTGGGGTTTCTCGGTGGCTCGATCAACTACGAAAAAGTTGGAATCACGCGAAACGAAGGTCGTGGCGTTACTGAGGACTTCTTCTTTCCAACGAGTCCCTTTGTTTGGATTTTTCCCACCGCCATCCGGATGCACGAAAATGGCATCTAGGGTTTCCTACGATCCGATCGACCGCCAAAAATTCAGAATCACGCGAACCGATGGTCGTGGCGTTATTGAGGACTTCTTCTTTCCATCGAGTCCTTTTTTTTCGATTTTTGCCACCGTCATCCAAATGCAAGAAAACGGAATCTAGGGTTTCTCGATTGCCCGATTCGACAGCCGAAAAGCCAGAAACACACGTAACAAAAGTCGTGGCGTTATTGAGGACTTCTTCTTTCCAACGAGTCCCTTTGTTTGGATTTTTGTCACCCTCATCCGAATGCACGAAAATAGCATCTAGGGTTTCTCGGCGGCCCGATCGACGGCCTGAAAGTTGGAATCACGCCAAACGAAAGTCGTGGTGTTACTGAGGACTTCTTCTTTCCATCGAGTCCTTTTGTTTTGATTTTTGCCACCGTCATCCGAATGCAAGAAAACGGCATCTAGGGTTTCTCGGTTGCCCAATTCGATCGTCGAAAAGTAAGAATCACGCGAAAGGAAGGTCGTGGCGTTACTGAGGACTTCTTCTTTCCATCGACTCCCTTTGTTTGGATTTTTGCCACCGTCATCCGGATGCACGAAAGTAAAATGAAATGACCATGTGACATAATAGAATGTGGTAATAGAATATAAAGACCATGTGACATAACCTTAGACTTAGCTTATTTACATGCCATGCAGTTAGCACAAAATGAAATGACATCTTGTTTCATGCGAGGCCAATAAAAATGTTCATACAGAATTTTTAAGGTTTTAGTCACTCCAAAATGTCCCATTAAACCTCCACTATGACTCTCTTTAATTAGCAAGTTACGCATAGAACACTTAGACACACAAAATTTATTCTTTTTAAACAAGTAACCTTTATGTCTATAGAAACCATCAATAGTACGCTTATCACACAAATTCCAAGTAGATCCAAAATCAACATCATTAGTATACATGTCTATAATATATTTAAAACTAAGCAACTTAGCATGTCAGGATGTGAATAACGCATATCTTTTAGACAATGCATAAGCTACCACATTTTTCTTCCTATTTTTACACTTAATCACATAATTTAATGTTTGAATGAATTCTAACCACTTAGCATGTCTCTTATGCAACTTACCTTGACACTTCAAGAATTTCAAACTCTTATGATATGAATGAATAATGAATTCTCTCAGCCATAGATAATTCTGCCAAGTTTGCAAAGTCCTCAACAATGTATATAACTCCTTATCATAAGTAGGACATTTCAATGCTATGAATTCCTGTATCAAAGACACAACCATACTAGGCAAAGAAAGATTATGAGTGTTAGTAAAATAAATATCCTTGTACATTAGCACAAGGAGGTTTAGCTTGCATAACAAAGCACTCTTCACCTCACTTTTTAATGCAAAAGCACTCACTCTTTTATTTTTCTCTTTCTCTGGCTCACAATTCTCTTTCTTTTTCTGCTCATATATCTCAATTTTGGCTTTACTCTCTTTCTTCTTTTGCTCACATACCTCAACATCTCTCTCTTTTCTCTCACTTTCAATTTTAGCTTTACTATCTTTCTTCTCTTTTTCTTGCTCACATCTCTCAGTCTCTCTTTCTTTTCTCTCACTCTCAATTTTGGCCATACTATCTTTCTTCTCTTTTTCTTGTGTTTCTCTCAACTTACACTCTTTTGTAATCCTCACTTGATCAGCAAAAGCCTCAGCTGGCTTTAGGGGTGTTAGAACAAAAGTTCAATTATACATGGTCAATGTATATCAATTCTTGTAGCCATCATAATTAACCCTTATATCAAATTTCCATGGACGTCCCAACAACAAGTGTCCAGCATGCATCGGTACTACATCACAAAGCACCTCATCTTTGTAGTTACCAATAGAAAAAGATACCAAAACCTGATTTGTCACCCATATCTCTCCACTATCATTCAACCATCTTAGCCTATATAGCTTAGGATGTTTTAATGTGGGTAGACCCAATTTATCAACCATCAAGGTACTAGCTACATTAGTGCAACTCCCACTATCAATAATCAAGCTACATACCTTGTTATTCACGTGGCACCTGGTCTGGAAGATGTGCTCACACTGTTCATCATCAATATCATCATTGGACTGCATATTAAGAGTATGTCTAATAACCAATATTTCTCTATTCACTTGCTTACTAATCTCCATATTATTACAATCCTCCATTAGTGGCATATCATCCTCACTAGAATCACTAGAATGCTCACTCTCCATACGTCCCCTTTTTTTCTCACCAAAGCCAAACTGTTTGCAAGGCTTAGGTTTGGATAGTGACTCAAAATTATCCAACTTCATATGTACCAACTTAAATTGCTCTTGAACCGCCTTTATGTAAAATTTAAGATTAACTTTAGGTTAATTTATTTTAGTGCTCATGTTTGTCTCACAAACCTCACGTGTTTGCACTCAATTTACTCTCTTTCCCTTAAAGTTCTTAAACATGAACCTTATCAACAAACTTATCAAAAAGAACAAGTGAAGTAAGAATGATAAGAATAAAATTTTCAGACGATGACGACTTTAGGAACTGAATTTGAAAAATATGAGGGATACTAATATCAGTATGCTGTTTTTTTTTTTTTGCTTTTTTTGAACGAATTTCTCTTCTTCTTTTTTCAGCTCAACTCTTTTTTTTAGCGAATTTCCTTTTTTTTGACGAATTTTTTTTTTCAGAATAGACCAAATTCAACTAGGACTAGGAATTTGATTTTTTTTTTTAATTTTGAATTTTGAATTTCGAATTTTTGAACAAGAAACCAAATTGAAATAGGAATAGGACTCTTTTTTTTTCGAAATTCAAATTTTTTTGGAAGAAAAAAACTAAATTGGCTAGGACTAGGAGTTAGAATATAAGTAGGAAAAGAAAATTGACTAGAACTAGAACTCTTTTTTTTTCTAAAAGAACTAGAAGAACATTAACTAGAACTAGAACTAGAACTCTAATTTGACCTAAAGAAAGGTAGAAGAAGAAGAAAGACTCTAGAAAAATAGAAAAGAAAAGATAGGACACCAACCAAATCTCAAGGAGTCAAAGCTCTGATACCAAATGATGCGTTCCTCTAAACGAAGAAACGGAGTGTTTGGCGAAAGTAAGGATCGTCTTGAAAATTCAATGGATGTTTGATCGCCACGAGTTGCCTCGATAAGATCGGATTCAGTTCTTTGCCCAAGAACTAAGGGAAGCTCTCACTTTAAGAGAAAACTCAATCTTTATTAATCATCAAAATCTGTTTTTAATACATGAACTTCAAGAACTCTTATATAGACAATCAAAACCTAACCCTAGTAGGAAAGCCAAATGGCCTTAAACTCCTAATTAGACTTCTAATAGAATATGGCCTAAATAACACTAGTTAATTGGCCCAATTAAACTAACAAAATAAACCCATAATTAAACTACTATTTGGGCTACATAAAGAATGGGCCCAAATGCTAATAATATCTAAAACAAAACATTTTAAACTAAAGCCCATAATACATCTTTAGCCTATGGAGATTTGGGCTAGTTGTCTTCAAGATCCAATAAACTTTATTGGGCTTCCGGACTGCCCTCTTTAATGCCATCCTCAAGGCTGCAAAGTGTGGCCCACTTGATATCTTGACTTGGCCCAATTACTTCCTCTTTAGCCTTTACATCCAAGATCAATCCCATTAAAGCTTCTTTGGCCCGCTTCGCCCTGCACTTAGTCATTGGACCACCTATCCCTTACAAAGGATCTTGGGAACGGTTTATAGTAACTTTGACAGTACCTTGATCTCCATAAAAAATGGCATCTAGGGTTTCTCGGCGGCCTGATTTGACAGCTGGAAAGTCAGAATCACGCGAAACGAAGGTCGTGGCGTTACTCCTAACTTCTTCTTTCCAACGAGTCCCTTTGTTTGGATTTTTACCACTGTCATCTGGATGCACGAAAATGGCATCTAGGGTTTTCCGCGGCCCGATCGACCGTCGGAAAGTCAGAATCACGCGAATCGAAGGTCGTGGCGTTACTGAGGACTTCTTCTTTCCAACGAGTCCCTTTGTTTGGACTTTTGCCACCGTCATCCGGATGCACGGAAATGGCATCTTGCATTTCTCGGTGGCCCGATCGACCACCGGAAAGTCGGAATCACACGAAACAAAGGTCGCGGCGTTACTGAGGACTTCTTCTTTCCAATGAGTCTCTTTGTTGCGTTCCTCTAAATGAAGAAACGGAGTGTTTGGCGAAAGCAAGGATCGTCGTGAAAATTCAACGGATGTTTGATCGCCACGAGTTGCCTCAATAAGATCGGATTCAGTTCTTTGCCTAAGAACTAAGGGAAGCTCTCACTTTAGGAGAAAACTCAATCTTTATTAATTATCAAAATCTTTTTTTAATACATGAACCTAACAAACTCTTATATAGACAATCAAACCTAACCCTAGTAGGAAAGCCAAAATGCCTTAAACTCCTAATTGGACTTCTAATAGAATATGGCCCAAATAACATTAGTTATCTGACTCAACTAAACTAACAAAAACAAACCCACAATTAAACTACTATTTGGGCTGCATAAAGAATGGGCCCAAATACTAATAATATTCAAAATAAAACATTTAAACTAAATCCCATAATACATCTTTAAATCAATGCAGATTTGAGCTAATTATCTTCAAGATCCAACAAACTTTATTGGGTCTCAAGGCTGCAAAGTGTGGCCCACTTGATGTCTTGACTTGGCCCAATGACTTCCTCTTTAGCCCACACATCCAAGATCAAGCCCAGTAAAGCTTCTTTGGCCCGCATCGCCCTGCTCGTAGTCATTGGACCGCCTATCTCTTGCAAAGGATCTTGGAAACGGTTTATAGTAGTTTTGACAGCACCTTGATCTCCATCATTCCCTCCCTCCTCGAAAGGATTCGTCCTTGAATCAAACTCATCACCTACATCAAATAAAGACAAGTCAGCAACATTGAATGTAGCACTAATATTGCCATACTCACTAGGTAAATCAATCTTATAGGCATTGTCATTGATTCGCTCCAAGACTTGAAAAGGTCCATCTCCCTTAGGATGTAACTTAGACTTTCTCTAAACCGGGAATCTCTCTTTGCGCATATGTACCCAAACCCAATCACCAAGTTCAAATACAATTTTTGTTCGGCTCTTGTTGGCTTGCGTCGCATATTGCTTATTCTTCCTCTCAATGTTAGCTCGAACTTTAGCATGCAAATCCTTAACATATTCATCCTTTTGCTTACCATCCAAGTTAACAAACTCATTAGTAGACAAAGGTAAAATATCCAAAGGTGTTAGAGGATTAAAGCCATAAACAATTTCAAAAGGACTATAAGCAGTAGTAGAATGCACAGATCTATTGTAAGCAAACTCAACATGTGGTAAAGCTCTTTCCCAATGTTTCAAATTTTTTGACATAATAGCATGTAAAAGTGTAGTAAGTGTCTTATTAACTACCTCAGTTTGCCCATTTGTTTGAGGGTGTGCAACAGTAAAAAAATAGAAGTTTAGTTTCTAATCTTCCCCATAAAGTTCGCCAAAAATGACTTAAGAACTTAACATCTCTATCACTTACTATTGTTCTAGGCAACCCATGCAAACGCACTACTTCTTTAAAGAACAGATTAGCTATGTGTGTTGCATCATTGGTTTTAGCACATGCAATGAAATGAGCCATTTTGCTAAACCTATCAACAACCACAAAAACACTATCCTTACCACTTTGAGACCTTGGTAACCCTATCACAAAATCCATAGAAATATCATGCCAAGGCTGTGTAAGTATAGGTAATGGGGTATAAAGGCCATGTGGCATAACCTTAGACTTAACTTTTTTACATGCCACACACTTAGCACAAAACGAAATGACATCATGTTTCATGTAAGGTCAATAAAAATGTTCATGCAGAATTTCTAAAGTTTTAGTCACTCCAAAATGCCTCATTAGACCTCCACCATGACTCTTCTTAATTAATAAGGCACGCATAGAACACGTAGGCACACAAAGTTTATTCTTTTTAAACAAGTAGCCTTCATGTCTATAGAAACCATCAATAGCATGCTTATCACAAGAATTCCAAGCAGATCCAAAATCAACATCATTAACATACAAGTTTTTAATGTATTCAAAACCAAGCAACTTAGCATGTAAGAATGTCAACAATGCATATCTTCTAGACAATGCATCAGTTACCACATTTTTCTTTCCAGTTTTATACTTAATCACATAAGGAAATGTCTCAATCAATTCTAACCACTTTGCATGCCTTTTATGCAACTTACCTTGGGACTTCAAAAATTTCAAGCTCTCATGATCTGAATGGATAATGAACTCCCTTGGCCATAGATAATGTTGCTAAGTTTGCAAAGTCCTCACCAATGTGTATAACTCCTTATCATAAGTAGGATAGTTCAGTGCTGCCCCATTTAGCTTCTCACTGAAGTATGCAATTGATTTAGAATCCTGCATCAAAACAGCACCTATACCAACTCCAGAAGCATCACATTCAATTTTAAAAGCTTTATCAAAGTTAGGTAATGACAGCAAGGGTGCATTAGTCAAAAGATCATTTAAAGTGTTAAATGACTTCTCATGCAAATCATCCCATTTAAAGACAATATTCTTTTTAACAAGTTCATTTAGGGGTGTAGCAATAGTACTGAAATTCTTTACAAACCGCCTATAGAAACTTGCTAAACCATGGAAACTCCTAACTTCATTAGCATTCCTAGGTGTAGGCCAATCTCGAATTGCCTTAACCTTGTCCTCATCCACACTAATTCCATGAGAATTAACAACAAAACCAAGGAACACTGCTGAATCAGAACAGAATGTGCACTTTTTCATGTTAGCATACAATTTATGCTCCCTAAGTACATCAAAAACAGCACGCAAATGCAATACATGTTCATCAAGATTTTGACTATATACTAAAATATCATCAAAGTAAGCTACCATAAACTTTCCAATGAAAGCACGTAAAACATGGTTCATTAATCTCATAAAGGTACTGGGTGCATTGGTCAAGCCAAAGGGCATTACTAACCACTCATATAAACCATATTTAGTCTTAAAAGCAGTTTTCCACTCATCTCCCTCTTTCATGTGAATTTGATAGTAGCCATTCTTTAAATCAATTTTAGTAAAAACACTAGAACCATACAACTCATCAAGCATGTCATCTAATCTAGGAATTGGATGCCTATATTTTACAGTGATTTTGTTGATGGCTCTGCAATCTACACACATGCGCCAAGTACCATCCTTTTTAGGCACAAGAATAACAGGTACTGAACAGTGACTAAGACTCTCCCTCACGAATCCCTTCTGAACTAAGTCATCTACTTGCCTCTGAATTTCCTTCGTCTCCTCAGGATTAGCTCGGTAGACAGGTCGATTAGGGATGGATGATCCAGGGACAAAGTCTATCTGGTGCTCAATGCCTCTCAAAGGTGGTAGTCCATGTGGAATCTCCTCAGGAAAAACATCAGTGAATTCTTGTAACAAAGACACAACCATTCTAGGCAAAGATAGGTTAGGAGTGTTAGTAAAATAAATATCCTTGTACATGAGCACAAGGAGGTTTGACTTGCATACCAAAGCACTCTTCACCTCACTTTTTAGTGCAAAAGTACTCACTCTTTTATTTTTCTGATCACATGTCTCAACCTCTCTCTCTTTTCTCTCACTCTCAATTTTTGCCTTACTCTCTTGCTTCTCTTTTTCTATTATTTCTCTCAACTTACACTCTTTTGTAATTCTCACTTGATCAGCAAATGCCTCAGCTGGCTTTAGGGGTGTCAGAATAAAGGTTCTTTTATGTATGGTTAATGTATATTGATTCTTGTAACCATCATAATTAACCCTTCTATCAAATTGCCATGAACGTCCCAACAATAAGTGTCCAGCATGCATTGGTACTACATCACAAAGCACCTCATCTTTGTAGTTACCAATAGAAAAAGATATACAAACCTGATTGGTCACCCATATATCTCCCCTATCATTCAACCATCTTAGCCTATATGGCTTAGGATGTTTCAATGTGGATAGACCCAATTTATCAACCATCAAGGTACTAGCTACATTAGTGCAACTCCCACTATCAATAATCAAGCTACATACCTTGTTATTCTTAGGGAATTGCCTTAGGGAGTAATCATCCCCAAAAGCCAAGCTGTTGGAGTGAGAGTACCTAAGGTCTTATAAACCCCCCACCTAGTGGTATTCTAGCTGATGTGGGACTTTGCCGATAGTCACTCGATAATCACCCTCACCGTTGCACAGTTTACATCATTCGTCCACTCTTTTTGGCTTGTACGTCCTCGTGCAAGGTGTACGGGTTACACCACGAGTTACCTCACGACGTAATTTTTTTTTTGATAACCTGCCTTAGTCAGCAATCTGGTTTTTTTTATGACCTACCTCAGTCGGCGATCTGGCTAACCCACATCGACCAGATGAACCAAGGCTCTGATACCAATTGATATGAGGGAATTGCCTTAGGAAGTAATCATCCCCAAAAGTCAGGCTGTTGGAGTGAGGGTGCCTAAGGTCTTATAAACCCCCCACCTAGTGGTATTCTAGCCGATGTGGGATTTTGCCGATAGTCACTCGATAATCACTCTCACCGTTGCACAGTTCACATCAAAGGGCTTACCTATAGAAGTTTTTTGAAATCATATAACTTACAAGGGTATTGTGAATTCCTTTGATTCCTTGGTTTAATGGGAGTCTGATAAATATTTGATATCATGTTATTATTCACTTTATTTTTCTGCAAGTTTTATTCAGTTCAATTTGATGCATTTTATATCATTTGTATCCCTATAGAATTCAATGATTTTTTTATGATACGCTTTATATATACATATCACTTGTTTTCCTATAGGAATCAGTGACTCTGTATTGTTCTCTTACTGAACTGAGTTGAAAATAATAATATATTATGTCATATTCAAAATATGAAATATTATATTTGTGTCTGATATCACTTGCTTTCCCATAGGATCCAGTTATTTTGTAAAGTTTTATTTTCTGAATCGTGATAGTGGCTTAATGATATTTTTTAAATAATTAATTAAATACAATCCAAGTGAGAGATTGTTGGAATATTTTTATAGTGGATTGTTATTTTATTAATTATTAAGCCCAGTACAGATTGGACTGTTATAATCTTGTGTGGACTGTGATAGGTGGACTGCACAGAAAAATTGGGCAGAGGCTCAATCTACAACTTTTTTTTGTGTCATTTTTGTTCATATCAAAAAACTGACTGAGTTAGAGAGAGAAAGATATAATTTAATTGTATTTATTTATTTATTAATTAGTGGTTAATTTGACTGATTCTTCTGTCCGTTAAAACAACGTGTATAAGAATCAGTTTATGAAACTAATAACTTCACTACTTGACCACTATCTGTATCTCTCTCTCTGAACTCTCTCTGAAAGTCAAAAAATTCTAGTAAGTTGTAATTCTGTCTCTTTTTAATCTATAGATTCTTCAAGTACGCTTTCTTAATTATTCTTGATCACTCTAATTATTTTTATTGAGATATTATAACAACAATTTCTTAATAAAAGTGAAAACTATTAGAAACAAAACAATGAAAACTGCTCCACAGTAGAATAAGACCATATTGGAGGGGGTAAGGTGTATGCTGATATTGGCAATGGTCCCTAAGAAGTTTTAAGAAATAGGCCTCAAAACACCAAAAGAAGTGTGAATTTGGCAAACCCCAATCTAGAAAATCCGAAAGTATTTGAGCGTGTGGCCGTTGCACATCAAAGAGAAGGTATGCTCTACCCTAGAGAACGATGAAGAAGTAAAAGGAACAAGTTTTGGTTCAAGGACGAAAGCACACCAAGACCTTTATAAGCAGAGACGTAGTGTTTAATTTATTTATGTTTATACATCATATTACAATATTGTTTGTAAGCTACTAAACTTAATTGTAACTTTTAATTTGATTAAAATTTGGACTTAACCCATATTTAATGGATACTTCCTTTTTTTTTTACCTATTAATTTGAGTTTGGGAAGGGAGATAAAAAAAATGATTCTAGAATTATGAGAATTTAAGAGTTTGAGTTTGGATATATATATATATATATATATATATATATATATATATATATATATATATATATATATATATATATATATATATATATATATATATTGAACACTTATCTAAATTTATTGATGTGACTAATGTTTTTTCAAAAAATATTTTAGTCTGGATAACGTGGAAGCTTACCCATTAACGTTCCTAACCAAATGTTATTACTACATACCTTTTGTGTGTATACATGCTAAACAAGTTTTATTGTGCAACTATTTATAATAAAAAATTATAAGACATCGAAGTGTGTAAGGAATACAGGGAAGCGACTCTTCCAAAATCTGATTTGGGGTTTTACTGGCATTGTTTCATCGACAGGAATGATAGGAGAATTGAATCATTCTAGTAACCACGTGTCATTATAAATATAAATAAAGACAGAGACCAAGCCAAGAATCTCTTATTTTTATGGTCATTATAAATATAAATAAAGTCATAGAAATTCAACTACGTGTAATCATTGAATGACGTTCAAAATTTAATAGAAGCTGATTGCATCTTAAAGAAGCAAAGACCTTGCAACCTTAGCATCACTATCTTTTATGGACGGTTTTCAAGAGTTTCTCGCGTGCGGATCGCCTTTATTTGGAGTAAACAATTTAAATTCTAACATCTTATTTAAATTTAAAAATTCGTAAAGATAATTGTATAAACGTATCTACAGACCCTATCATGTATGGCTCTGTCAAATTCTATTTTAAATTGTATGTGAAATTCGAATTAAAATAAATTTTCTTGTTAGTTAAGTAAAAAATTCTTATAAATGTTGATGCATACAAAATATGGAATTTATTTTTTACAAATTTGTTATGAGAATTTTCAAACTTAATTTAAAAAGAAAAAATGATGTGATATTGAATCAAAAAATTCACATATTAAATTTTATTGAAAAACTTAATAATTAATATTGAAAGGTATATAGAATAATATTATTTTCACTTGTATTTTGCATCATCTAAAATTCATAAAAATCTTGTATTTTTGAAATTTTAATTTTATTAACTTTTATTTGTACGGTAATTTTTAATAATCATACTATAAGAATATTAAACATCATAATAATTTATACTTTTTCAAATTTAAAATATCAAATATATATATATATATATATATATATATATATATATATATATATATATATATATATATATATATATATATAAAAGATAAAACGAACTCCAAAAATCTAAAATATATGATGGGAGACCGACAGTCACGAGAGCCGAAGAAGAGAAACCCAAGCAAAAATCTTGAACACCGACGAGGGGCGAGGCAACCATTACCAAATGGCCACGTATACCTTTCCGGAGCCACATCTAATCCCTCTAAAATCAGAATAACATCCCAGGCACGCTTTTTCAACCTTCATCTTCCTCTGCGCCCGAAAGGCCTAGAGCTTCTACTCTCTCTCACTTCTCTTCTTCACATCCATTTTCTATCAGATTCTGTTTGAAGGTATGTGGTTCTTTCTCTGCTGCAGTTTTTTTATGCGTCTATTCTATCTTACTGGAAATGGAGCTGTTCATATCTTTTTCATTATTTGCCAAATTCATTTAACTTCAATTCTGTAAATTCTTTGAGCTTTTTCTTGATAATTTAATTTTTAGAGATGTTAAAGATGAACTGCTTAACATCTCTAACAATTAATTGAGCCCATTTGTGAATTTTATCTTTCCATCATTTGAAGACTTCCTTCCAGTTACAAAAGTCACTGGAAAGGCTGGTCCCAATTGCTAATTTGCTTTTAGTTGGTACATATGAATTAGTATTTTGCGAGCTATGCAAATATGGACTGTTGTTGTAGTTGTATGTGTACATTCTATGCTCCTCGGGGGCCAAAGCTAGTTTATGAAACAATGATTTATAAATGCTGTGCGTTAATGTCAGCTCTTCCACTTTTTTGTATCAGTCTATGCAGACACTCAGCTCTGGTGGAATTCTTTATCCTTACAGCCTGCAAAACTACTTTACTTTTTTCTTGTTAAATGGCCTGGTAGGAAAAGATTTTAAATAATTTATTCAATAAAGTCATGATATACTCGTACAATATTTGAACTGGGTGACTAAGTTGGTGAAATATATGTGTGCTGATTCATCACAAAGGGAAACTAATATAAGAGGAGGAAAGGAAAAAAAAAAGAATTGAGCCATTAAATCAGTTTCTAACATGTTGTCTTGCTAGCTCTCTTGATTGTGCTGATAAATAAGGTTGCACCTAAGAAGCATGGGTATTGACACAGATACCAAACACCATACAATACAAATATTCCGAAACAACAAAATATAGTGTTTTGACTGTTATTCCAAGTGTTGTGTCAAGTTTGATATGAGTGTCAGACATATGTCAGACACAATAAGGCTTTCATTTTAAGGTATTGGTGCTTCATATGGTTGCACTACTAATTTTAGAAATTGGATTCTGGTGTTGGATTAGTTAAATATGATCACTTTGTTATGCATTTTTTTCTTTAGTGCTTTTTCTTTGTATCCAGAATTTGCCCAAGGCACGACATACAACAACAACAACTACTATTTTTTTTTTCATTAGGTGGAGTCGACTGCATAGATCAAACCACGCTACAGTGACCTATTATAAATTAGGTTTTTGATATAGATTAAATTACTTTTGTTGGCTAAGTGTAATAAGGAATTAGTTTTCAGTAACAAATTATATTTATTCTATATTTACTTTCCTGCTAATTACTGATCTATGCAGTGTTTGTTGTATTTGAGAATTCTTACTTTGGACATGGTTGTTGATATAGACAATGGCAGCACCATCGGCATGTCTTGTTGGGAATAGTTTATCCTCACAGAGTAATAAAATAACATTTAGCAAGGACTTTTGCGGAAGGTATCTCATTTCATCTTGGAGACTTTCATCATTGCATAAGGCATCTAAAACAGTTTACATAAAGGCATCCTTGGACCAAAGGCAGCATGAAGGGAGAAGAGGTTTTCTGAAACAGCTGATTGGGAATGTGGGAGTTGGCTTACCTGCATTATTGGGAAGTGGTAAAGCTTATGCTGATGAACAAGGGGTTTCCTCCTCCAGAATGTCTTATTCTAGGTTTTTGGAGTATTTGGATAAAGATAGAGTTAAAAAGGTGGATCTGTTTGAAAATGGAACCATAGCTATTGTTGAGGCTGTTTCTCCTGAGTTGGGTAATAGGGTGCAGCGAGTCCGGGTTCAACTTCCCGGACTCAGCCAAGAGCTCCTCCAGAAATTCAGGGAAAAGAACATTGACTTTGCAGCTCATAATGCCCAAGAAGATTCAGGTTCTCTGTTATTTAACCTGATTGGGAATCTCGCTTTCCCTCTGATCTTGATTGGAGGGTTGTTCCTTCTCTCAAGGCGATCATCTGGAGGGATGGGTGGGCCTGGTGGGCCTGGCTTTCCTCTTGCTTTTGGTCAATCTAAAGCCAAGTTTCAAATGGAACCAAATACTGGAGTGACATTTGATGATGTTGCTGGGGTGGACGAAGCAAAGCAGGATTTTATGGAGGTGGTGGAATTTTTGAAGAAGCCTGAGAGGTTTACTGCAGTCGGGGCTCGCATACCAAAAGGAGTTCTTCTTGTTGGTCCTCCAGGAACTGGGAAGACATTATTAGCCAAGGCTATTGCTGGTGAAGCTGGTGTTCCATTTTTCTCAATCTCAGGTTCTGAGTTTGTTGAGATGTTTGTTGGTGTTGGTGCTTCTCGAGTCCGTGATTTATTCAAGAAGGCCAAAGAAAATGCTCCTTGCATTGTTTTTGTTGATGAAATTGATGCTGTTGGACGACAAAGAGGGACTGGAATTGGTGGAGGAAATGATGAAAGGGAACAGACCCTTAACCAACTATTGACAGAAATGGATGGGTTTGAGGGTAATACCGGTATAATTGTAATTGCGGCAACTAACAGGGCTGACATTCTTGACTCTGCTTTATTGAGACCAGGACGCTTTGATAGACAGGTATGACTATAATAGGAAATACTTAACGCAATTATGAATGAGTAAATTACTGAACCAATTGCTCTTGCAGGTAACTGTTGATGTTCCAGATATACGGGGAAGGACTGAAATCCTAAAGGTTCATGCTAGCAATAAGAAGTTTGATGCTGATGTTTCTCTTGATGTAATTGCAATGAGAACACCTGGTTTTAGTGGAGCAGATCTTGCAAACCTCTTAAATGAAGCTGCTATATTGGCTGGTCGTCGTGGAAAGACAGGAATTTCATCTAAAGAGATTGATGATTCTATAGACAGAATTGTGGCTGGAATGGAAGGAACAGTGATGACAGATGGGAAGAGCAAGAGTTTAGTGGCATATCATGAAGTTGGGCATGCCATTTGTGGGTAAGAAATTAGGCTGTAGGTTTCTTTTTCCCTCAAGTAATTGCTTTAAAAGATTGCAATGTTGGCAAAGTTTGTCTTCATGTTGTGCTTTATATGGGGTTAATCGAGAAAAAATCATGGTTGATATTTGGAAGCTGTTTCAGTAAACAATTCCCAAAAACCTTTTTTAATAATTCTCTATCTATATATGCATGCAGAACTTTGACTCCTGGTCATGATGCTGTACAAAAGGTAACCCTAATTCCACGTGGGCAGGCACGGGGTCTTACTTGGTTCATTCCTTCAGATGACCCAACTCTGATCTCCAAACAACAACTCTTTGCAAGAATTGTTGGTGGACTTGGTGGTAGAGCTGCTGAGGAAATTATTTTTGGTGAGCCTGAGGTTACAACTGGAGCAGCTGGTGATTTGCAGCAAATCACTGGTTTGGCCAAACAGGTACTTCTTCATTGACATCACACGCTAGGCATGATATTTAATATTCCTTTTTCTTTTCTTTCTCTTGTTTTGGTGGGGATTGTAGATGTTAGTATATAGCCTTCAATAAAATGGGAATCAAATCTCACATTTTTAAGGTTTTATCATGACATTCTGATTTTTGTTGTTACTTGTTTGCTATAATCGGGGGAATTAATTTTGAAAAACAAGACCCTAGTTTACTGATATTTATCAATAAGGACCATGTAACTACAGATGTGGTTATTCAGTTCAAATATTGATTGGTGATATGAGATTATGACAAATGGTTTCTTGAATGCCTAGAAATGTTGTGTTAAGTTAAAGAATGGTGTTTTTATATTTGGAAGGAATTTCCTAATGTAAACAACTCTCAATTTTCCTAACTTCTAGTGAACAACTTTGATACCTATCCTCCTTCAATAAATGATATTGGCAAATGATATCATTGCAGATGGTAACCACATTTGGAATGTCTGAAATTGGTCCATGGTCACTTATGGATGCTTCAGCTCAAAGTGCTGATGTCATCATGAGAATGATGGCAAGGAACTCAATGTCAGAAAGGCTTGCTGAAGATATTGATGCTGCTGTCAAGAGAATATCAGATGAAGCATATGAAATTGCGTTGAGCCATATAAGGAACAACCGTGAGGCCATTGATAAGATTGTTGAAGTCCTTCTTGAGAAAGAGACAATGACTGGAGATGAATTCCGTGCCTTATTGTCAGAGTTTGTTGAAATTCCAGTTGAAAATCGGGTCCCTCCTTCAACTCCCTCACCGGTTGCTGTTTGAATAGGCTGTTATTAGTTTTGCACTAGATTCTACATACTCAAATTTTTGAAATTGTACAATATTTGCAATATGTATAACTCAGAATACCCCTGATAAAATTTATGAATGACAAAAGCTCCTAGCTCTCTCCTTGTGTTAACAACGAAGAGACTATACATCAAAGAGAAATGCTACAATTTTAGTGTCGTAAGTTTTTATGTATCTATCAAACAATGTAACCTTTGTGAATAGTACAGGTCAATTACCCTATAACTGTTGTAACCGGTGAAATGCTGTGTTTTAGTATCCCCAAAATCATATAATTCTGTGCGTGATGCAAACTACTATAATTTCTCCAGAACATGAATTTATTTAGTTGGATTTTCAGTCAGCTGACACTTGCAGCTTATTTTGGTTAAATTTAAGCTTTTGTTGTTTAACGAATGGATCAGGGCAGTGTAGCCTTAAATATGAGGGATTCGATGGTGGTCTTTTTTTTTTTTTGCCTTTTGGTAAAGATTTGGGCCTTATTTTAGTTGGATTAAATTACATTTAATCTTAAGTGAGATTTGTAAGATTATATTTTACACTGTCTTTAGTTTAAATTATATGTAAGCCTTTCTTCTACTTACAAAATCAGTAATAAAGTTTATATTTTATGAATATCTTCTCTTAAAATTTTATAAATAGTTTAATTCAATTTCGTAAATTTTTTTTAAAAATTAATTTAGTGTTTATAAGAATTTAAAATAAAAGAGGCTGATATAATTTTCTTAAAATTTGAGAGAGTATGAGTATAAGTTTTATAACTTTTTTTAAAAAAATTTGTCTCAATTTGACATTTAAAGAAGTTCGAATATAATTTTTAGAAATTTTAAGGTAGGTGAATATAATTTTTTTCTTGTAAGTTATTACATGTGATCATTCATGAGAGGTTTGGGTAATTTGTAAGATGTCTTGTGTTTGATTAAATTTGTAAGAAAACTTCTTTTGTCATGAAACAATAAAAGATAATGTTTGTGCAAAACCGTAGTTTCTGCATCAAGTAGTGCTTTTAATTAATTTATGTTTGTTCCTGGGATAGATAGCTTTCCAATGAAAGCAAATCCCCAAACGTCATAATAAAGAGTAATAATGAAGTCAGTCATTAATTGAAGATTACCAACGGACTCCAATAGCAAATCTATGCAACAAAAGAAAGTATAAATCTCCTTTTGTCCATAACCACACACTTTCGTGAACTTTTTTTATAATAAAAAACTAAACATTAAATTAGAAAAAAAAAATCATCCGTACATAAATAACTTCTTGATGGTTAATGAGAATAGAAGTTAACCATCTATCAATATTGTCAAAAAATTTATAACAAGAAAGACTATAAAAACTCTTCAACAAGTAAACATATATCTTTATATATTAGTAAGGGTGAGCACGGGTCGGTTTGAGTCGGATTTAGTCTAAAACTATAACCGACCAAACATTCTTCGAGTCTAGATATCATCACCTGCATCCGCCAAACATTTTACATCACCCGAAAAAATTGGATTTATACGGTTTGAAGATGGGTCGGTTGGGTGTGGGCGGATGATTGAATGCATCCACACCAATGAAGAGAGAAAGCAGATCTAAAACTTATATACCAATATCGTCTTCAAAATTCAAATTTTATGTTGTTTTAAACCTAAATCTAGAGATTGGGAGAAAGAATTACCTTACAAACAACAAAAGAATCATGGCTTCCTTGAACCACAGTGTAGTTGGTGGAAGGAGCAAGAAGACCAGGAGATTTTCTACCATAGCTATCGAGAACCGCGACGTGGCTGATTAATGGAAGAAGATGAGAAGATAAATGGCGACGTCAAAAAAGGGAGAGAGAGAGAGAGATTGAGAGACGAAGAAGAAGATGAGGGAGAGGTAGTGAGGGTTTGATTTCATTTCAGAAACCTTGAAGATGAAGGAAGAGCAAAAGAGGCAAGCAGGAGGTGATGAATCGAGAAACTAAGAGAGGTTGCAGGATTATGGTTTGGAAGGTGAGGGGTAAATATATAGGGTGGCAAAACGATGTCATTTTGATTAAAAAAATCATCAGAGAATTGTAAACTACACGTCCATCTAGAGTTGAACTCGAATCTCCTTGTTACTAAGTGAAGGCCACTAAGCCAAAGGCAGCACACGATTAAGGTTTCAAAAATTTTAATATAACACATCGGTCAGGTAGGGTTGTATTAGTTTTAATATCTTAAACCCGACTCGAACTGATAAACTTGATTTTTTAAGAAAATTTCACCCAATTAAACTCGTTAACATGATTCAATCCACTCGAATTGATAATTTTTAATTGGGTTCAAACGGAATGATTTGGGTTGGTCGATTTATGCTCACTCCTATATATTAGGTGTAATCGACGTATTTTCTCATCTTAAAAAAATGTTCTTCAAGCTATTTTCAATCCATATGCTCTTCACAAAAATCACTACTTTGTCTCTTCCTTTGATCTTTCGTCATGTGAAGCAAATGGTTAACTGGTTTGGTTATTATCATGAGAAGTACTCTAATTCATGTCTCTATTCCTTAAAATCTACCATGGTTACAAGGAATGTGATTGATCAATTCTTGAATTCCTATTAGCTCTTTGATTGAAGCTTTGATATGACCTAGGGATTGATTAGGATAATGAGAATTTTTTTCATTAATTTTTTGGTTCCTGCAAAACCAAATATTATAAAGAATCAGTGTTATTATAAAGGCTCGTTTGGTAGTTAGGATAGGATAGCAGATTGAATAAGAATATGATAGGATATAGGTCTGATAAACTCTTATCCTATTCAGTTTTTAATGCGCACAAGATAATTTTTTAGATAGCATTATGCTATCCAATCATGTGTTCGGGTGGACCAGATAATGCTAGGATATGATATAAATTATATAAAATGACAAAATTACCCTTATGATAGAATTACATATATAATTATTTAAAATCAATTTTAATATAATTTTTTGATTATTTTATACATTGGTATAAATTCTAAATTATAAAAAATATATAATTAACAAAATAATGTCCACAAATTAAAATATATCATATAAAAAATTAAAACAATATAAACAATGGACATGTTACTTGATTTAGTTGCAATATAACAATCTAGAAAATTAAACAATATAATAAAGGTTCATCGAATATAACAATATAACTTAATAAACATTATACATTCAAGTCATAAATATAAGTTTTCAAATCATTGTCATCCATGAGTTTCATCAAACTAAAATAAGTCATCATTCATATATACATCAAACCAAAATGGAAAATAAAAGTCATCAAAAAGAGTAACCTCCATGGGAACAAAGTCACCAAAAAGAGTAACCTCTATGGGAACAACTATATCAATGATTTTACAAATGCACGACGGTTAACAGCATCAATCATTTTCAAAGTATATGCCTTGAATTGTTCATTGTCCTCTGAATTCATATTTACCTATACAAATAACAAAAAAAAAGAATTAAATAGAAGCCATGAAGCACATATATGAGAAAAACCACAGAAAGAACCTCCAATTAAGCATGGACATTAAAAAAAGACTTGCATATTTTGTGAGGGATTGTGGGGTAGACACGTAGCAATAAACTGGAACATTCACTTATGTTTCTCCCCCACAATCTCCCTCAAATATATGCAAGGAGTGAGTGAAAGTTTGCTCTACAATGTGATACATTTGAAAGAAGCATTTAAATATAGAGCAAAAAAATAACATGCATTTAAAAGAGTTCATTGCCATCTTTTGTAGAAAAGATTAATCATAGTTAAAATGAGACCATGTGAGTAGAGTGAAATGCTTTCAAATATTAGGGGAAATAAGATTTGGATAAATTATAATCCTATCTTCCTGAGCGAGTAAACTGTGATATTCCCAAAATAAGCATTCAATTCTTCCATATATTTCAGAATATGTAGGTTATTTATCATTGAGAGATCAAGAACCTCCTCGGTAAATAAACATGCATACATAGCCTACAATTTTGTGAAATATTGGGCATGACTACTGTATAAAAGGAACTATTATACTAACAGTAAACCCAACAGATTTTGAACATATGATGAATATTAAATTAGCTCTACATGGATTAAATAATGCATTATCATGGCATTTAAATTGACTTTGTTGGTTTATATTTAAGATTTCTTGTTATGAGCATATTATAGATGGTCCATGAAGCATGAAAGTCCCATACCACACACCTAATCATGGAAGCATATGTCTTTTTTAGCACAGAGCAGAGGAATTTAGGAGAAACTGGCATATAGCTCATAGGATAAGGCATAACTAAAAGGGACTTTTCATCTATATAACCCAATAGCAAACCTTTTTTGCACAGATGATAAATGCCCCTTCTAAGTTAGACGAATTGTTATCCCACTTTCACAAGTTTCTCAAACAACATAAGATGGTTTAGCACAAGGTATTTTTCGGGCAATCACCCAGGGAATGTTTATACGTGAACCCCAATGACCCAAACAACATCAGATGGTTTCATGAGTTTCTCACCCTCCACCTCGCCCACCAAATTTCCACCAAAAAAGAGACCCCAATTGAAAAAGAATATAGAAAAAAAATTAAACTTAGAACTCTAGTGACCCAATAAGGAAAAAGCAAGAAACTACAAGAATCTGCGATCAAATTTGTGTTTATACATTGATGGAATAAGCATGCTGTGAGAATGAAAAAAAAACAAGAGAAGAAAAAATGAAATAAAATCTGACTTTATTAAACAAGCAGTTAATGGAAGCAGAGTAAAAAATTAAGAAGAGCGAAATCAAAGCTAACCTCAATTGAAGGAACGATTAGAGGTCGACAGTGGGAGAAGCTACAGTGAGGGAGGATGAACAATTAGAGGTCGACGGTGAAGCATAGTCGAATAGGAGGAAGAGCAAAATCGAAGTTTATCTCGGCTGAAGGATAGAGTGAGGTCCACACTAGGAGAAACTACCGTGAAGGAGGAAAACTGATGTGCCTGGGAGAAGTTGCGGTGAGGGTGAGGAAAGTTAATGAGGTCAAGGTTGAGGGTGAGGGTAAGTGAGAAAAATTTGTTTCTATCCTATCCAGTTGGTTGTAACCCAACCTATCCCTTGGGTTACAATTTTTAACTGAGGAGACAGGATATGATTATAAAAAGGATAACTTTATCCTATCCTATAGTCACACCAAACATAAAATAAAAGTAAGATAAGATAGTATATCCTATCCTACCTTCTTATCATGTGCACCAAATGACCCCTAAAGGTTTGTATGTAAGTCTTAGAAACTCATTCCTTCTTTATGTTGAACTAGTGATCAAGCCATTGGTAAATGGAAAGAGGAGAAATATGATCAGCACAAAGTGTGAGATCACATCCAAACCATAGAGCTCAAGTAAAGGAGCATTCAGGAAAAAAAGTTATCTTTGGTTTCTCTTTTCCTATCGGAAAGCATACATTTATCATCTACCTTCATATGGTGATTCATCATAGTCTCTGCTAGGAAAAAGGCATTATTTATCAATTTCTAAAGAAATAGGACCAACTTGGGCCCCTCCAAAGTCCTCTCCGATTAAAAATTAGTATATTTGGAGATCTAATATTAAAATAATTGTTTGAAGTGATACAGAAACCTTTCTTGATAGAATACATACTAGTAGAATTGCCGAACCAAAATAGAGTATCATTCATATCAAAAATAGATATAGGAATTTTTTGAAATAGTACTAGCATCATCTTGTGAATATAATAAATTTACAATGTGTCTATCCTAGGATTTAGAATCTTGAACAATGAGATCAGTAGCATAACTTGCATTCTCTAGAGAATTGATTCTATTGAAACCCAAAGTTCATTGTTCAAAGGGATAAAATTGTGTAACATCCCTAATTTTCATTTATAAATAAGACATGTGAAATATTAATATTAAGGGAACAAAGAAAAGAATAAAGACTTACCAAGAAATTCTAGAGAAATATTTAATAAAATGTACATAAAAAATTCTCAATATATAAGCAGAGGAGATTTTTATAACACTAGGGAAAAAGAAAAAGAAAGAACTTAAAAGGTAAAAATTGTAAATAATGACTTAGTGAGGGATGAAATTTTTAGGCAAGAAAAATAAATTTTAAAAGTTGAATGGAGGTTTTGGAATTTCAAGAAGTTGAATTACAAGAATTTTCTTAATTTCAAATCTAAATTTCCTAAACTTGACACCGTACCTTATACTAATTGACTTCCACCAAATATGCCACCTCATGGACACCTCATCCAAAATTTACCACCTCACATTAGTAGATGGCAAGCCACATGGATGGCCAACAAAGAGACACATCATGAATGAAGACTATGTCAAAGGGAATGAGTCAAAAACCTAAGTCACATGCATGTGAAGGCAAGTCTCCCACTCTTAGGTGGAATTTCGGCCAAGCATGAAGGGAGAAGGAGAGAACAAAAAATCTAAGGAAGGAAATAGAGCCTCACATGGGAAAATAGTATACTAAAATGATAACCAATCATAACCTTCTTTTGAGTGCAAAATAAGTAAACCTATGAAGTATATATGTAAAACTGATGTGTTTATAATTAAACATGATTTTAATACTTTTAAGCTCACTTGTTGTTTGATTTAAGTAGAATATAAATAGGAATTAATTAAGTTTTGTATTTTGTGTTTTAGGAATAATAAAGAGGAAAATAGAGAGAAAATATAAAAAAATGCTAATTTTCGACCCTTCATCACTAATTGAGGAATATCTCACTCATTTGAATTCTGATTGAAGTGATTCCAGTAGTTATAGAAAGAAGAGACATAGAGATACAACTTTCATGTTCGATACTTTGGAAAATTTCAAATATTTCTGGGCATCGTGGCGCTCACAAGAGATCGCCCCAAAGGACCCAGTGAGCCGCAACGCTCGTTAGAGCAAATTCATAGCACGCCGCGGCACCCGCCGTTGGACTATAATGCTGAAATCATAATTTTCATGTGTTTTTAGCTCCAATTAAAGCCCGATGGACCAGATTTTGACCTAGAAACAGTTCTACTTCAATGATGAGCAACTAATCTATAAAAAGGAGAAAAAATGAAGCATTAAAGAAGGAATCAAGATTTTAATTACATTATTCAATTCTTCTATAGATTTTCTTATGGCCTTGCACAGCTGATTTAATTTTAATTGGTAGAGGAAGATTGTAACCTCAAGGGATCTTCATACATTATGAAATTTGAATTTGATTTTATTAGTTCAATCTTAATTGAGTATTGATTATTCATCTGCCTTTCTCTTCTCAATGATTGTTTATATGATTATTAGGAGGCCTACTAGTGTATTGTGTAATAACCGTAAAATTTAACGAAAATTCCAAGTAAAGAAAATTTAGAATAAAAGAGAGAATTTCGAAAATGAGAATAAGAATCGTAGAAAATATGTGTATTTACTATATGGGTTAAAGAAGTACAAAGAAAATATAAGAATTTATGTTTTGGCGCATAATTTTTATTTTTAAATGATAGTATTTTGCTATAAGCAAATATATTTTTATTTGTTTAGAAATGATTATGATTTGCTAAAAGTAAGTAGACTTTGAATTAAAATAAGTATTGTTTTGCTTAATATAATTATATTGGCCTCTAATGAATTTTTGTTGTATTTTTAGAAATATTCTTTCTTTTAATATGTATAAAGATATTTATTTTGAGATTTATTTTATTACGATTTTTATTAAAAAAAAATCATAATTTAAGAGTTCGACTAAATTTTAATGAGAATGTAAATTTTTAGAAATTTTTGAGATATTTTAGGATGAAAAACGGAATTTATATAAAAGAAAATATTATTATTTAATTATTAAATAATAATAATAATTATTAAAACAAACAAACAATAAAAAGGGAAAGGAGAATCGGGAAACAAGGAGACGGAGGCCAGAATTTCGAAAAAAAAATTAAAACGGATGAATAGTGAGTGAATAGTAACCTTCAACTTTCTCTCTAGATCTGGAGTGCCTATTGGCTTCTGATCTCAAAACTGAGGGTGCTACTGGATTCAAGACGAAGAATACTACGGTTTTGACCGATTAATTTTTTAAATCAGTTGTTGAATCGCTGTAAATCTGAAGTAGAAAATTTCAGAGAAAGGTAAATTCTGAAACTTTTACTTAGAGACCTCCAATTGAAATTCTGACACAGTAGATGGATTCAGGAGTTAGATAAATCTTAGGATATGTATATTTTCGGCCATCTAATAGCCTTTTTGTTTATCGTGAATAGTGTTTTTCGGCGATGAATAGTGACCAAGTTCTTGAAGTTACTTTCTTGATTTTTGGATCTTCCGGATACGTTTTTGAAGTCAATTTGATAAAATAGAAATTGAAAAAGTACATTTTAGGGTTGTCCAATCTAGAGCCCTTACCTTGTGAGTAGATAATTCTTCCTATGGATTGCCTTATACTCTTCTTGATATTTGAGCATATATATGATTATATTTATGAGATATTTACACTTTGATATGTTTCTAAAATGCATTAACATGATCTGAATTGCTTACAATTTGAAATATAGTTCAAGAAGAGTATAATATTTGAAAATGGATTTCTGAACTCATGATATACCTGATTTCACATGTATTTCTCATTAAATGATAAAGTGAATATTTATGCATGTGGCATTATTTATAAAGCTATATGTTTACCTCAGATATAGGCATGTATATATGATTCTCCTGAATGGGAAGTTTTGACAAATGAATATACAGAGATTGAAAGTCTGCAAAATATTGAGAATTTTATACTAGATTATATGACATATGTGCATATGATATTGATTTATACAGTGATATGTTTGCCTCGGATATGGGCATGTATACGTGATTCCCCTGATTGGGAAGTTTTGACATAATAATATACTAAGAATGAAAATGTTGTATTATACTAGTACATTTATTTTGATTAATACGAAATATATGAGATTATGGTTTTATGGAGGAATCCTATTGGAAACACTGTCTGCTAACAGCAGGTGATGTTAGCCCTAGTGCGCACCTTGATTGCCTCAGCTAGCAGGGGGTGGTGCTAGCCTCGTGTAAGGGCTAACACACGGGAGATGATATGTGATGGAGAGCGGGATGCCTCCTATATATGGACGAGATGCCAGTTATATGAGTTATGAGTTGCTTCTCTTGCTATGTGCTTGGGAAAAACCCATATAGAGTCCCTTCGCGTGTCCTCTTGAATGGTAGTAGGGCAAATCTCAGCGGGATACTGGGTTTAGGCAAATCCTATACCACCAAAGTACAGAAGGGGTCAAACTCTGATATGGTGGTTCTGATATGGGATCCTCCAGATGTTTTCACATGACTTATATTGATACATACCATGGTTTTATTATCGTACTTACAGTATTACTTATGAATTGAATATGAATATGAATTTGAACAGAGATGATTTTGAAATACGGGTCCCATATGGATGTATATCTGAATTGTGATTTTCAATGTGATAAGTTTAAAAATAAAGAATATATCCATATGTTGACCTAAGAGGTCATATGAGGTATTATCTGTTCACTGAGTTGTAAAACTCACTACACGTGGTTTATATGTTTTTCAGATAAAAACCCAGAGTTTGGTCCTACGGCTTCTTGATCGACTAGGTGTCGTACTTCTGTGGTGAGTCTAAATTGTTTCTTGGCTCTCAATGTTTAAAATTGTAATATAATTGTACTCTAAAGTTGCTCTGAACACCACAGGCAGGTTCCCTGCTTCTGTTGTTACTCTGATGTTTACGGACTTGATTTGTATATGGTATATGTATGGAAGAATCTATATATATTTGTTTCCATGATAAATGATTGAAATAATCATGTTTATGGAAAATATATGTTTATGGTATGCGTATTTCATGTGCCCTAAAAATTAGGGGCGTGACATATTGTCTGTCTTAATTTACCGAATTATGTTTTGAACAAAGTTTTCATTACTGTATTCATGATGCAAATAGGTTTAAGAATTTTGAATTATAAATCATTGAACCTATGATGAATAATTGACTTAATTAGATATGTTTATATTTGTTTAGTTCTATCACTTTCTCTAATTCTTCATGCGATTAATAGGTTAGACTTTACTGATGTGTTAAATGATTACTTATTAATTAGGGTTTAATTCACGTGATTGTCATCAATTACTAGACTTAAGAAGGAGCAAGATTAAAATTCCAATGATAGATATTCATATTAAGATTGATTATGTTGTCAATGATCAATGCAATTCCTTGACGGTGGATATCAACTAAAGCCAACATCTTTATTATTAATAACTTTCTCTTAATCACTTTCTTTCTTGTTTACTTTGCTTTATTTACGATTATCAATCCCCCCTTTTTCTCAATCATATAAGGTAATTTTAGTCTTTGTGGGATCGACCCTTACTCCCACGACTATAGTTAGTTGAGAGATAAGCTATCAATTTGGGTGTACCTTCGACAATACGCACCAAAAACTAATTAGTAGCAAACAAGGAAAATGATAGCTTGAATTTAAGGCAAAATTTCCCAATCATGACATGTGTTTCGGCCAAGCTAGAGAGGGGAGAAGAGCTAAAAATTCAGCCAAGAAATGGTGCCACTTATGGTGAATTAATGAGCCCTAATAATATCCCATTAAGTGAGTCATAAGTAAAGAAATAAATCACATGCTTTAAGGGGGTTTAGCCACTTGTCTAAGCCTACCTCATCACAAAATTTCAAGCATTTTATTTCCCATTTAAGGAGTCCATGTCAGTTGAAGCAAAAGAAGGGAGAAACCTAAGCAAGTCATCCTACAAGAAAAATTTAAAGCATGCCATGATGATGTATTAAAAGGGTGCTCCATAAGTAAAGAAAATGACATCATGATTGGAGACCTTTGATCCTAAAAATTATTGAGACTTTGGCCACTCCATTGAGGAGCATTTCAACCAAGAGGAAACAAAGGAGAGGAAATGAAGGAAAAGAAAAGAAGGAAGAGGAGGAGGAGTAGAAAAACCAAGGGCTCAAGGTAAGGTAGTATGATCACCACCCCCAATCCCTTATTTCTCTTTATCTCTAAGGCTTAGAACTTACTCTTTTCCTCTCATATATGCTGCTAGAACAACAAGGGGAAGGGAGAATCTATATATCTGCGACAGTACGTACCAAATTTTGGCACCGTTGTTGGGGACTGCATCTATTATCTTTTTATGATTTTTATTTTGATTTATTCCTGTGACTCAATCTGCTAATTCACAAGATTTACATTTCAATCCAGATATAGGAAAATTTATATACAAGCACAGAAAAGGACTTCAATAAGACTTTGATCAAGAAAATGAGGAAGTAATCATGGCTAGGCACCCCACTTTGAAGGAGCTTGCAACTCCATATTTGCATCATCAACCCTTTCATTACTTTTCCTAATCTTGATGATAATATCAATTTTGAGTTAAAATCTAGATTAATTCATCTCTTACCTAATTTTTATAGTCTTGCAGGTGAAGACCCACATAAGCACTTAAAGGAATTTCATGTGGTATATACCAACATGAAGCCCTCTAGAGTAATTGATAAACAAATAAAACTCAAGGATTTTCCTTTTTCATTAAGAGACTCAGTCAAAGATTGGCTATATTATTTACCATCTGGCACTATCACCACATGAAATAAGATGAAGGGAATATTTCTAGAACATTATTTTCCTACATCTAAAACCGCTAATATCAGGAAAGAAATATGTGACATTAGGAAATTACATGGAAAGACACTTTATGAATATTGGAAGATGTTTAAAAAACTTTGTGCAAACTGCCCACATCACCAGATTAGTGAGTAGATGTTAATCTAATATTTCTATGAAGGTCTTTTGTAGAGAGATAGGAGCATGATAGATGCAGCTAGTGGGGGAGCACTAGTAGACAAGACTCCTGAAGCAGTTAAAGTCCTAATATCAAATATGGCAGCCAACTCTCAACAATTTGGCACTAGGCATGATCCTTCAGTTAGATATTCTTATGAGGTAAGTACTTCTTCGCTTCAGCTACAGATATTTGAACTTATCTCTCTTGTGTGCCAAATGGCTACAGGTACACCGCAGTAAGTTAAAGTTTATAAAATATATTCAGCAGGGCTCCCAACTGATATATGTCATGTACTTTAAGAGGAATCTAAAGAACAAGCTAATGTTGTAGGAAGTTTTCCTAGCCAACCAAAGAGGTATGATCCTTATGCTAATACATATAATTTTGGATGAAAGGATCATCCTAACTTTAGATATGGGAATGCACAAAATAGGCATACAGGACAAAATTTTCAACAAAATCAACAAGCCTATTATCCTAGACCGAATGCATCTCAGGACCCCCCAAGTAAGTAAGTTCTTAGAAGATATTGTTAAAACTCTTATGCATAACTCTCAACAATTCCAACAGGAAACAAGAGTTAGTATTCAAAACCAGACAACTCAAGTGGATCAGTTATCAACCATAATTAGTCGATTAGATGTTTAAAATTCAAGTAAGTTACCTTCTCAAATTGTGGTAAATCTAAGAGAAAATGTTAGTATAATTATCTTAAGGAATGGTAAGAAAATTGAAGGTACACCATCGCCCTCTTCTCCTAAGAAACATGAGAAATTAATTAAGGAGAATGAAGCTTCAACAGGTAAGTCTCCATCTACTTTAAATTATGAAATAGTGCCTCCTTTTCCAGAAGCTCTTAAAGAAAATAGGCTACATGAGAAAACTTTTGACTTGTATGAAACTTTTAGAAAGTGTGAAGTTAATATTCCCCTTCTAGATGTTATTAAACAAGTGCTAAGATATGCAAAGTTCTTAAAAGAACTGTGTACTCAAAAAAGAAGACAAAAATTGAAGGGATTTGAAAAGGTTCATATGAGTCAGAATGTATCTGCCATTATACAAACAAAAATCCCCACTAAATGCAAGGATCCAGGTATGTTTACTATTCCATGCAAAATTAGGGATACTCGTGTTGAAAATGCTATGTTGGATTTAAGAGTTTCCATAAATGTCATGTCATATTCTGTATATACTTCTTTGAAATTGGGACTATTGAACTCTACGAATTTGGTAATTTAACTAGCAGGCAAATCCAATACATATCCTAATGGAGTACTTGAGGATGTCTTGGTACAGGTAGATGATTTGATTTTTCCTATAGATTTTTATGTGCTTGATATAGAAAATAGAAATTTTACTTCTCCAATATTAGTAGGGAGGCCATTTTTGAAAACCTCTAAAACCAGGATAGATGTTCACAATGGCACACTCACTATGAAATTTGATGGTGAAGTAATAAAATTTAATATGTATGAAGCCATGAAACACCCAGGTGATGACACTCATGTTTATTCTATTGATGTCTTTGATTCTTTAGCATATGAAGTGTTTGAATTAGATGGAGAGGATAAACTAGAGGTAATTGTGAGCATTCAAATCTATAGAGGAAGATGATGGTGAGATAGACCTGGATGTAGAAACAAAGGAAGAATTGGCTGCATTCAATGATTTTTCAGAAGGGCCACCAACAGGTAAGGTTGCTTATATGGAATTACCAATTTTTGATACTACTCTTGAACCCTCTGTTTTGTAGGACCCTAGATCAAATTTATCATCTCTTTCTAATCACCTGAAATACTTGAAAGTTGAAGATGCACAACCTATCATAGTTGCCAAAAAACTAGGTGCTCGAAAAGAAGAGGCATTAATGCATATTCTTCAGGAAAAAGGAGGTGTCATTTCAAATATATTTGCAAATCTTAAAGGCATAGACCCAACTATAGAATTGCATCAAGCTTTAAAAATCAAAGGAGTTAGACCCTGCAAATGTAAGAAATCTTTCCCTTGGTTTGGCCCCCTTGTTATTACTAATATGGTTACTTGTCAGCCAATAGAACTTCAAGGCTTGAATCAGTACCAGAAATTTTAGATTAAAATAGACATCAAGGATCCTCCATAAATGAGATAGAGAGCTTTGAGTTGAACCAATAACATTAAACAAATGTGCTTATTGGGAGGCAACACAACATTGATTATTCAAAAAAAAGATGGAAATTAGAAATATTCAGAGTCTAGTAATGCAGCACTATCTTTCTACCCCAAACAAATTCAGGGAAGTTCACTTAACTTAGCCCTCTTCATATCTCCCTCTTGATTATCATCTTAATTTTACATTGAGGATAATGTAAGGTTTGAGTGTGGGGTTGAAAGTATATTTTCATGCATAATTGTAACCCTATTTTGAGCATCAATTCTTTTTATTTTTACTATCAATGTACATTTATTGCATTTAGTAAGTTGAGTGATTGTGTGAGTATTTCAATTTATGTTTTGTGTTGTTAGGCTTAGCCAATAGTCAATCATATGATGATCCAAAATTTTTCAACTCTTGAAAAATATAAAAAATTCATGGTTGTGTACTATTTTAACTCTTATACAATTTATTTTTACTTTAGAATCCTTAAACATTTTTGCACAATAAGTTTAGGCATTTAATTTGTCTTTTACTTAGAAAAGGTTATATACCTCAAAAATATTTTATGATCTCAATAAGATTCGAGAACTTATTTGAATGCTACTTGAGGTAAAATCATAGGCTAATACTATTAATTAAGAGATGATTTAGGCATTATTTGATAGATTTAGCCTTTCAAGCTTAACCCAAGCAAGAAAATATCATTAGTTCCTTTATTTTGAGCTGAATGAACTCTTTCTTCTATATCCACAAATGAACCAAAAGTCAAATTTTGTATAAATATCTTTAGTTTTAACTATATTTACTCACTCCATGATTACATTTGTCTAAATTTCTATTTTGTAGAGCTTTATTGACCAAAGAGTAGAAGGGCAGAGCAAAGGAAAGAGAAGAAAAATTCAAAAAGAATTAAAAAAAAATGCTGTGGGTGAAAGAAAAGAAATAGAGAATCAAGAAAAATGATAAATTAAATTGGCAAGTGTGGGAGAAAATCTCCCCCAAACTTAAAAAATTTCATGAGATTAGATTTAATTATGTGGTACTGGGTGATTGAGCTTAAGTTTATCGTACCTTATACCCTGACCACATTACAAGTTAAATAAAACTCTATTGATCCTAGTAGTTTTGACCTACATTAGTGGAGAATGGCATGACGACCTATGAAAATCCTAAACTAATTGGAGATCTGCACCAAAATTTTGGGATATATAAGCTTATTTGGGAAAAAGAAAATTTGTTGACCAAAAAACACACACACACTTGGGATTCAAAAGAATAAAATAATGGATTGTACTTATGTTAATGTTGTGCATGATTATGACATTTCAAAAAAAATTAGTATATTTTCATGTTATGAGGCAAATGTTTAGTAAACCTAACACTCTTTAGAGATTATTTTGCTTGAGGACAAGCAAAATGTTGAGTATGGGGGTATTTGATGTGTTTATAGTTAAGCATGATTTTAATACCTTTAAGCTTACTTGTTTTTTTATTTAAGTGGAATATAAATAAAAATTAATTGAGTTTTATTTTTTGTGTTTTAGGAACAATAGAGAGGAAAATACAGGGAAAAAAATGAAAAAATATTGATTTTCGACCCTTCATCACTAATTGAGGCATATTTACTCTGATTGAAGTGATTTCACCTGCTATGGAAAGAAGAGACAGAGAGTTACAACTTTTGTGTTTGGCACTTTGACGAATTCAAGATATTTTTGGGATCTGCAGTGCTCTTAATGGAGCATCGCGGTGTCGTGTCCTCAAAGCATGAGCGTCGTAGCGCTGGCAACGATGAGCGTTGTGGTGCCCAAGAACCCAAAGGACCTAGCACATCGTAACGCCTTGTGGCCAAATTTTTGAAGTGTCGCAGACTCGTTCAAGCATTGCAACACCCCGTTAGAGCAAATTTGTAGTGCCGCAACACCCGTCGTCGCACCAGAATGCTGAAATCGCAATTTTTAGGTCTTTTAGCTCTAATTGACGCTCGATGGGATGGGTTTTGACCTAAAAAAATTCTACTTCAATGAGGAGCATCCAATCTATAAACAGAGGAAGAAAGGAAGTATCAAAGAAGGAATCAAGCTCTTAATTACATTATTCAATTCTTTTATAGATTTTCTTATGGCCTTGCGCGACTGATTTAATTCAAGGGATCTTCATGCATTGTGAGATTTGGATTTGATTTTATTAGTTCGATCTTAATTGGGTATTGATTATTCATTTGTTTTTCTTTTCTCAATGATTGTTCATATGATTGTTAGGAGGCCTACTAGTATATTATCTGTCTTAATCTACTGCTGAATTATATTTTGAACAAAGTTTTCATTACTGTATTCATAAGGCAAATAGGTTTAAGGATTTTGAATTATAAATCATTGAACCTATGATGAATAATTGACTAAATTAAATATAGCCGATGTGTCTATATTTATTTAGCTCTATTAGTTTCTCTAGTTTTTTATGTGATTAATAGGTTAGACTTTACCGATGTGTTAAATAATTGCTTATTAATTAGGGTTTAATTGACGTAATTGTCATCAATTACTAGACTTAAGAAAGAACAGGGTTAAAATCCCAATGATAGATATTCACATTAAAATTTATTATGTTGTTAATGATCAATGCAATTCCTTGACGGTGGATATCAATTGAAGCCAACATCTTTATTATTAATAACTCTCTCTCAATTACTTTCTTTCTTGTTTACTTTTCTTAATTTGCAATTATCAATCCCCCCTTTTTCTCAATCACATAAGGTAATTTCAGTCTCTGTGGGATCGACCCTTACTCCCACAACTACAGTTAGTTGAGAAGTAAGGTATCAATTTGAGTGTACCTTCGACAGTACGTACAAAAAACTAATTAGTAGCAAACAAGGAAAATGATAACATGAATTTAAGGCAAAATTTCCCACTCATGACATATGTTTCGGCCAAGCTAGAGAAGGGAGAAGAGCTAAAAATTCAGCCAAGAAATGGTGCCACTTATGGTGAATTAATGAGCCCTAATAATACCCCATTGAGTGAGCCATAAGTAAAGAAATAAATCACATGCTTTAAGGGAGTTTAGCCACTTGTCTAAGCCTAGCTTATCAAAAAATTTCAAGTATTTTATTTTCCATTTAAGGAGTCCATTTCGGCTAAAACAAAAGGAGGGAGAAATCTAAGCAAGTCATCCTACAAGAAACATTTAAAGCATGCCATGATGATGTACTAAAAGGGTGCTCCATAAGTAAAGAAAATGACATCATGATTGGAGACCTTTGACCCTAAAAATTATTTAGACTTTGGCCACTCCATTGAGGAGCATTTTGACCAAAAGGAAGCAAAGGAGAGGAAAGGAAGGAAAATAAAGGAAGGAAGAGGAGAAGGAGGTGTAGAAAAACCAAGGGTGCAAGGTAAGGTAGTATGATCACCACCTCCAATCCCTTATTTCTCTTCATCCCTAAGACTTAGAGCTTACTCTTTTTCTCTCATATATGTTGCTAGAACAACAAGGGAAAGCAAGAGAAAAACACTAGTTAAGTAAGTTTAGGAAGAATTGTAGGTAGATTTAACAATATTTTCTTTGAAAAGAACTTTGAAATTTTGTAACATTTATATGGGACTTTAATCTTAGAACTTTGATTAAATTTGTAATATTTTCTACTCTTAATGTTTGGCCATGGATGTTTCTATATATTGTTACATGTAAATCTTGCATGTGATGGTTGTATGTTTGCTTGGGTTGGTTTGAATTTGTGCATGGATTAACTATGGAAGGCAAAATTTTAGGGCTGCCATATTATCTTCTTTAAGTTTTTTTTCCTATGGTAAATTTGATGAAAGAAGGATATGATAGTGAAATAAGTGAAGGTTTAAAATCTAGGAAAAACCTTGTGATTTTCGGTTCTTGAAACATGCTTGATGTTGCTTGCTAAAGATTCTAGTTTTAGAAGAAGTGGTTGATGGAATATATTATAATAAATTCAAAGAATTTAGTTAAAAAATTGGGATGACAAACCATTGGGTAAGAAAAATTTTAGAGAATAAAATGTAAGGAAGCTTAACAAGAGATGAAAACTAGAACCTTAGGAATTTGCTAAGGAAATTTTTGGTTTTGGAGGCTTATAAATTTGCTTGTTGGAAAATTATGGTTAATAGTGATTAAAGGATAATTAAGCATGTTATAACAAGTAAATAGAAGTAATCAAATACACTAGAAATAACTTGAACATTGAGGCTTAGATTAAGGGAAAACTCAATGTGATGACTATGCATGAAACTATAATAGTTGTTAATGAGGCAAGATTGACTAGTCTAGTAGGAATTATAAAGATGAGCTTTTTGTTTTCGAATTTTTGAGAAAAATCCATAAAGAATTTAAAGAAATCCTGAACATAAAATATTTAGATATACATTTCACAGTTCTATGGCCATTAGAATCACTCAATTTGAAACTCATATAAGGGAGATGTGTCCTAATTAGTAAGTCAAGGTCAGAACCCACCCGAAGTGTAGTAACAGTGACTTTAAGGACACTATAAGATAGCCTAGGTTTTTACCAAAATGCTTAACATAAGACTTGTAGATTTCTATGGAATTACCTAATTTAGAGTCCATATGAGAGAGATATGGCCTAAACAGTGATGAAAGGTTTGGACTCCTAAAATCTAGAATGTCATTTAAGCCTTAATACTTGAATAAGTGGAAATTTATAATTAAAAAGAAATATTATGACATTTTTTTGAAGATTTGATAGAAAAGAGCATATAGAGTATAAATAATATTATAAGAAAAAAAGGTGCCAAGGAAATTGTAGAAATAAATTAATATAAGTTACATTAAGAAAGAAGAAGAATCACACAAAAAAATAAGGTAACTTCTCTTTGAGCTAAATAAAGGACTTTTGGGTAAATCTTAAAATGATGCCCTAGCCCTAGCCATTGTCATTGCATGAATTCTTTACCATCCTATCCATGTTATTTTTGGCATGATTTCTATGAATAATATTTGAAATGATTATATTTTGATGTGCAATTGTGGCATGTGAGCATATTGGGCATATTTTGTTGTTGAAAATCATATATTGGCTATTAATGTGGAAAGAAAATAAAATAAAAGAAAAGGGCATGATCACATAGTTTCTGGGTGCGGTGCACTAGATAGGGGACGCGTTATTCACATTTATGATAAGAAGACAATAAAGAGAATTGTGTCATGTTGGATGGAGCGAAAGAAGTCTATACCAAATAAGTAGAGAATACTCACCCAAATCAAGGTAGCCATACTTGATATGAATATTCAATAGCCATTATATGATAAAGTTGTGATTTTGACATGCCATGATATTTTGAGAAACAATTGATCATGCCCATGACATTTTGAATAGTGAAACATGCCATGATGAATTTTATTTGAAATGATTATTCATGTCCTATATGTCATTGCTGCATGATTTTCATATGTGTAGATACAGTGCATTTTGTGGCCTAAAAAATTGATGTAGTTTATATACCTGAACATAACATGATGATTTATACTGATGATGATTATGATTTATTGTTGAACTACTGGGATATAAATTCTCACTATATTTTCATGTTATGTTCAGAAAAGTAAATATACATATTTTCTCTGACTCTGATTTTTTGTGTATGTTGGATCGAGTTACCCTATTTTAGATAGATCTTGATAATAAATGATGTATCAATAGTAGATTTGATCAAGATCTCGATAGAGGTGCCACCACCCGCACCAATTCCTTTGGACAAAGTCGTTATGGTTGACTAGGGTGTAAACACGTGTATCCTCAACTTTTGTAAGAGGATATTCTTTTGACTAACTATACCCCAATGCTGACTGTATTCTTTTGGACATAGTGTTCGGGTGCTATATTGCTTTTGAATATATGTTTCAAGTAACACCCAAGATACTGTGATGTATATTGTAGACTCATAACATCATTGATATTTAATGATAGTTTACACCCATCTAATCTTAATTATGTTGCTTAAAGAAAGTAATTTAATTTAGTAATAAGATATGGTGACTTCACGAGTAAATAATAAAAATAAAAAAATGAAGTCATTACAAAGTGCCCTTACTTGCCCAAAATAATATGTTTTGTTTTCTCTATATGTTTCCAAATCGAAAGAGAAGTTAAATGTTGTGAAGATATCCATTATTAAGCTCATACCACTCAACTTTCAATGTTGACTTTTTAGAGGTGATGAGAAAAGTTGCCATAAAAAACACTTTTTAGTAGCAATCCTTAGTGCTCATCACTGAAAGGTTCACTTTCAGAGGCAACATTTATCATTTGTCATTGAAAGGTTAGCTTTCAATGAAAAAATGTCACCATTAAAAGATTTTGACGCATATATACTAAAATATGACTTGAAAGATATTTAGTAGCGACTTAAGATATGTCATCATAGTAAGATTTTTGTGGCGACTATTGAGTTGCTATAGAAAGATTTTAGTGGTGACTTCTCTTTTATTTTTATTGGATAAATGGAAAATATTATTTATTCATGAAGAGACATACATCAAACAATAAAATCAGCAACAGAAGATAAATGTAGGTGAAACAAATAAACAAGTTTAATCTTGAAATTTCTGAATATACAAAGAAATATATACTACAACCAAAGAATACAGAGGTAACACACTTCATAAAAACTAGTCTACCAAATATTACAGCTCAACATATCATATTCACAACTAATACAATAATAAAAAAATGAAAAAAATAGAGATACATCCATAGAGAGACAAAACACCTACCAATCCTCTCTAAAGGTCTTCAATCTCCTTCTATTTAGATGTGAATATAGAATTATAGATTTAGTCTTCTTTCACTCATATAAGAACACAAAGTTATAGATTTAGACATAAGAGATGAATAAATTTAAAGCTCCAAAACATCTTCTAAAAAAGAAGGAAGTAAAGAACTCTCTTAAAGAGAGAAAAGACTTCCCTAAAAAAAATACAAAAAGCAAGCTAAACTAAGAAGAAAAAGGAAGAGATAGATGAAGGGGCTGCCATCTTCCAAGAAATTCGCAGTGCTTTGGAGAGACAAATGTTTCTGTAGAGGACAAAGGAGGTGTGGGAGGTGCGACTTTTCTTGAGTTGCCACTAACAGTAAAAGAAGAAAAAGGCTTATGCTCACTCCCAAACATTTCACCCTGTTTCTCTCACTCTTGCGAACACTTCCAATTTATAGACCTTCACCAATTTTAGAAACACTCCACTAAAAAATTAAGTCGTAAAATCCTTAATTTCATCTAACTCCCTTGCCACCTTCATTGCAAGCCACCATTGATGTGCCCAGTACGTAACGCCATTAGGGTTATCTTGTTTGCTTCACAAAATCGTGCAGCAAGGTTTACTTTATAACGCCATATGGTGGAATGTTCAAATTCAATTGAACTAAGCAAACTAAGAGAATCTGAAATATCGAAGCTCTCTTATTACTAAAAGATGGATTCCCAATTCTGGATCCAATTACATTTACGGTGAAAATGTCAAATTTGAAGAATTACACAGAGATCTCCCACTATATACCTCCTAACATCCGTCCACACGAGCTAAACCTACCAACTCAGCAACTAACCAATTCCTAATTGACTAGAATACGTCAGCCACCACGTAAGCTAAAGAAATAGACTTAATAGAACTACCCACCTAACTTCTATGTAAGCCATAATCCATGCAACGTACTTACTAATTCGAATGCAGTGTTTTAGTTTCTTTAATATTAGTCATAACAAGAGTTCCCCCCATGAGAAGTTCCTTGTCCTCAAGGTACAGCTAAGCCGAAATCTATAAGGTAAGATGGAAATTGCTACCAGAATTGCTGTAAATCCATCCACGAAGCATCTTCCTCATTAGTATGAGCCCACTGAACCAATAATTTTGTAATAGCCTTCCCTTTCTTTTGTTTTATCCTCCTGTCTAGAATTAAGTGGCAACAGTGGCATCGTTCCCTTTTCATCCAAAGGTGGTAAAGAAACTTATACAAGTCTAGGCCCATGATTCTTCTTAAGAAGTGAAACATGAAAAACGTTATGAATTTTAGTACCAAAGGGAAGATTCAACTTATAAGCCACAGATCCTACTCGCTCCAATATTTCAAAGGGGCCATAATAGATGGCAGCCAACTTATGAAAATGCCTATTAGGAATCAAGGACTATCTATATGGTTGAAGCTTAAGGTAGACAAAGTCGCCTACATTAAACTTGTGGGTCTTCATACGTTCCTGAGCCTTCTGCAAATTGGCTTGCAATAGTTGTGAAATGGTCTCCCGTGATCTCTCGCTTAAATCAACGGCTTCCACCATAGATTGCCCTACCACATATAGGTTGCACACCGTAGACTTATAACCATACAAAGCTTCAAAAGGGGTGAGGCCGGTAGTAGAATGACATGTAGTATTATACCAGAATTCCACCATAAGAATATGATCTTCCCAGTTGTGAGGTTTCTCCCCTATCGCACACCTCAAATAACATTCGAAGCATTTATTCAAAACATCAATTTGGCCATTCATTTGCGGATGGTAGGATATAGACTTGAGATGCTTGACACCCTAAACCTTAAACAATTCTGACCAAAATTTACTCAGAAAGAGGAGATCACGATCAGATATTACTATCGAAGGCCATCCATGCAACTTGATGACATGAGTAAGTAATGCTTTAGCAACACCCACTGTAGTAACAGGCGATGCCAAGGGAATAAAATGTCCATACTTTGTAAGCTTGTCTACTACCACCATAATGGATGTCTTACCATGAGAACTAAGCAACCTTGTGATAAAATCCATGGAAATGGTGTGCCATGCAGTTCTGGGTATCGGCAAAGGCTGTAACAATCCAGGGTATGCTACTGTTTCTATCTTATTTTGTTGGTAAATTGTACAACTTAGAACAAATTGATGAACGTACTTTTGCAGCCCTTTCTAGTAAAACAACGATTTGATTCTCTTATATGTCTTTGTCGCCCCCGAATGTCCTCCCCACACCGAGCCATGATATAACTTCACTATCTCTTCTCTAAGTTCATTATTTTCTCCTACCACAATCTTCCCATGTCTCTTAAATATTCCTCTTATCCAACGATATTTCAAATTATCATTAGGATGGTGTTGCAACTGCTAAATTAGTGACTGAAGTTTAGCATCTATTCCATAGGAGTCCTTAATCCTCTGAAGCAGATCGGATCCCACCACAGATATAGCCATCAAAATGTTACCATTAGGTCTTCTAGACAACACATTCGCAGCTCCATTATCAATGCCTTTCTTATACTCAATGTCAAAATCCATCCCCAACAATTTTTCTAACCCCCAATTCTGCATGGTTGTATGGAGTTGTTGACTTAATAAATGCTTTAAGGCTTTTTAGTCTGTCCTCACAGTGAAATGATGACCCAATAGATATGCTGTCCATTTCTTGATAGCGAAAACCAACGCAAAAAGCTCTTATTCATATGCTGAAAGAGCTTGATATTTAGGTCCCATCGTCTTGCTAATATATGCCAACGGTCTCCCTTGTTGCATAAATACTGCACATATGCCATAGCTGGACGCATCTGTTTCAATAACAAAACCTTTATTGAAATTAGGCATTGCTAACATAGGAGCTTCTGTCAACCTTTGTTTTAGTGTTTCAAAAGCTGCTTGAGCTGCTTCTCCCCACACGAAGGCCTGATGTTTTAATAGCTTCGTGAGAGGCTTTGCTATGATGCCATATCCTTCCACAAAGCGTCTATAGTATCTGAACAAACCCAGGAATCCTCTAACGTCTTTAATGGACTTAGGCCGGGGCCATTTCTTCATAGCTTCCACCTTTTTCGGATCCACTGCAACTCAATTTCTAAAGATAACGTGCCCCAAGTATTCGACCTGAGTGAGGCCAAACAAACTTTTACCTTGTTCGGCAACTAGAGAATTTTCCCCGAGAACCCTCAGAACAATCTCTAAATGCTTCAAGTGTTGCTACCAACTGACGCTATAGATTAATATATCATCGAAAAAATCTAATACAAATTTTTGCAAGAACGGACGGAACACATGATTCATGAGCACCTGGAAGGTGGCCAGTGCATTTTTCAAACTGAATGGCATCACTAGCCATTCGTAATGTTCGTTATGTGTCTTAAAAGTAATCTTATGAATATCAGCCGTAACCATCCTTATTTGGCGGTACCCTACTCGAAGATCGAGCTTGCTAAAATACATAGCTCCATGCAGCTCGTCCAAGAGCTCTTCAATTAGAGGCATAAGAAAACAATCATTCACCGTAATCTCATTCAATTTCCTGTAATCAACACAAAATTGCCATGTCTGATCCTTCTTCTTCACGAGTACAATAGGTGAAGCATACGGGCTTTTACTGGGTTGTATGATGATTGATTTTAACATTTCATCCACCATATTTTTGATGACTTCCTTCTGAATCTGTGGATATCTATAGGGTTTCAGGTTAATAGGGTTACTCCCTTCAACTAATGTGATCTTATGATTATGCTGTCTATCAGGAAGTAACCGGGTAGGCTCTTGAAAGACTTGCTCAAACTCAGTAAGTAGTTCTTCTAGCTCCTGATGTTGCACCTCTTGCTTCTATTTTATATTTGTTTCACTTCTCTCATCACCTATCAACCCTTCATGTATTCCTTCTTAATTTATGTCAATAAGCTTGATAAGGAAGATTTTAGTTTCAGCCGTTATTTTGAAAGATGTGGTGTCTTCCTCCAAAACCTATAATTCAGGTTTCATTCCAACTAACTAAACATTCTTCCTTTGATACTCGAAGGTCATGGTCAATTATGCACAGTCCCATTTAATGATTCCCAATTATTTAAGCCATTGCATGCCTAAGACAGCATCTGGATTAGAGGTAGGTAGAATCAGAAATTCAGCTGTGAGCCAATTATCACCCATTTCCCTTGTTAAGGACTCACACTGGGCCTGCACCGTAATAGAATCCTCATTTGCAACCAACACTCTATATCCCATCAGTTGTTGAGTCTTTAATCCCAGTTTCTTAACCCACTTGTGGCTGATGAAATTGTGTGTGCTGCCCATATCAACTAAGAAAGACAGACTTTGCCTCTTAATCTTACCTGCTACTCTTATCGAATTACCTTCTTGTACTCCCTGAATTGTGTTTAAAGAAATCTAAATATCTTCTTCCGCAACAACCACTTCTTCTTCCTTCTGTCCTGCACCTTATTCTCTTGTAACCAACTCTTTTTCATCATGATCCAACCACAACACATTTAGCCTACCCCACACCTTAAAAATATTTTTGTGATTAAAATCAAACTTCTCACCGCAAAATTTACATAAACCCTTGGCCATTCTCACAGCCGCCTCCAAGTGAGTTCCTTCCCTTATACTTCTATTGTTACCCCTATAAGGAGATGAATTTTTGCTACCATTGTTTGCTATTAGTGTTGAGTTATTAACATATAAACTGTTGTTCGTGTTAGGACCTTGGTTTTTGAAAGGTGAATTCCTGGCATAGGTGGCCATGTAGATATACCTTGATTTAGAGGTACTATTCTAGAAACTGGTAAAAGCTGTTGATATGAAAAATTCTTCTCACGCTTCACTTGATACGGTCATAAACTGAGTTCTATCAAGAGTTCTTCCTGAACTCGTGCCATTCCCATGGCTTCATTCACACTATCTAGTTTTTGTAACCTCAATGCAAGTCTAATGGTTTCTTTAATCCTCCTAAAAAACAACTCAGTGTGACTGGTTCTTCTACATCAACTCTAGCTATCAATTCATCAAATGCTTCCATATATTCATCTAAACTATCCGTTTGTTTCAAATTAACCAATTCGGCTATCGGATCATCATAGCTACTAGTATTAAATCGAGCTCCTACGGCATCCAGAAAAGTTTTACAATTCAAGGATTCGATACTTACTATTTTACGAAAATGCTGCAACCACGTAAATGCTTTTCCCTCCATCGCCATGAGTAACATCTTTAACTTCTAATTATCAACCAGATCCTTTAATATAAAGTACTGTTCACACTTATCTCTCCATGCACGAAAATTGTTACCATCGAAAACAAGACAAGATGTTTTCATCGATTCTTGTACTTACTGATTTCTAGATTCTGCCTTCTCTTCTCTCGGATTCACCTTTGTCATTGATTGCCTAAGATTCAAGAATTCACCCATGGATACCAGAATTTTCTGCACATTCTCTTTTAACTCCTTGATGTCCGTTTGGTTAAGATCCTTGAGTTCCTCTCCAAATCTGTCAAGCCGTTTCTCCAACTCTATTGTCTTTTGCTACACATCCTTAACGGTGACCTTCTCCCCCATGATCAACTTCTTGAACTAACTCTGATACTAATGGAACGTTCAAATTTAATTGAACTAAGAAAACTAAGAGAATTTGAAATATCAAAGCTCTCTTATTGCTAAAAGATGGATTCCCAATTCTGGATCCAATTACATTTATGGTGAAAATGTCAAATCTGAAGAATTACACAGAGATTTCCCACTATATACCTCCTAACATCCGTCCACACAAGCTAAACCTGCCAACTCAGCAACCAACCACTTCTTAACTGACTGGAATACGTTAGCCACCACGTAAGCTAAAGAAACAGACTTAATAAAACTACCCACCTAACTTCTACGTAAGCCATAATCCATGCAACGTACTCACTAACTCGAACCCAGCGTTTTCGTTTCTTTAATATTAGTCATAACATATGGGTTCTTTATTTCATTTCTCTATTTGTTGCTCAAACACGGTTTAGGATCTCTAGCTATCTTTAGGAAAATTTTGAGATGAACTTTTCCCTTATTTCGATTATTTGCATTCTTGCTCAAACATGGAATTCTCTTGTAATGGATAAGGGATGATTGCTTGGTTTTAGGGATTTTGATAGTTGTAGGAGCATTTTTGAAGTCTAAGAACACTACTGTGAACTAAATTATTTGCATTCATATTTTGCATTCTTAAGTATACAATGAATGTTTCCATAACTAGATCAACTTCTTTTTTGTGGCAATTAGCTGTTGTTGCTTACTTTTTCATAAATAATTATTTAGGGTTTTGAATTGATTTCATATTTGATATGGTTTTTGAATTGGTTCCATTTAATTTAACTTATCCTCGTCTTTTGACCAAAACATCGACAGACTTCTCTATTCTTGCTAAAGCTCATGGCATTTTGCTATGTTCTTTACCCTCTCCCTTTCCTTTTCTCATTATTGAAATAAAAATCAAATTTGGTATGAATTTTTGAATGGGTTTACTTCTTACGGTCAAACTTGAAATTATAAAATTCTAAATAATTTGCTACTGAAGCAAAACTTGAAATTTTCTTTATGTTGAAGATAAAACTACTAAGCCAGAAATGAGAAGGAGTGTTAAAATAGATTTCTATCTCTATGAAGGCATATTAGTCCCAGTCATTTTCATGCTTCCTAGTCAAGAGTCTTATGCATGAATAATATATTAGATGGTATTTGGTGGCTACTACAATGGTGTTTTTAGCAATTGCAGGACCACTTGTGGGATTTGGATTATAACCACATAAATAGTAAATTAGATGTTAGGGGTAGGATATATATATATACACACACGCACACACACACAAATATATATATATATATATATATATATATATATATCCAATTTCTTGTTGATATAATGATATCTTGTTGTAGACATTAATTTATATAGATTGTAGCTTATGACTAATGGGAAATAAGATGATTAATGGGCTTCAATTGATGGTTAATTTGCTTAGTTTTTTTAGAATATCCTCATGTTCATGATATACCTACAAAATAGGTGCCTTTAATTTTTGAACCTTGTCAAATTCAGTTCTAGTATATTGTCTCCTTTAAATTGCCACCTCTACTTAGTGGAATATGTCTAGGAACCCAATGCAACTCTAGTAGTAATCATGACAAAGATTTCTTGGCAACTTTTCTCCTCACTTGTCTTTGTGTCTTGTCTATCCCTTGTAGTGGTACCCTCATCCCATTTTCTTCTTTCCCCTTTTCCTCCTTCTAAATGAAAAATTATTACTATCTAGGCTATATCTTCAATTTTTGATTCATTATCTTAGCTGTATTGTGTACAAGTTTCTATCCCTCTTTTGATGGACTTGATTGTAGGATATGGTGATAACTCTGTATCTTTAATCTGACAATGAATTTATGTTATTACAAAACATTAAAAATTGACAAACATCCTTGAAAGATCTTTGGCTTTAGACTTTAGACTAAGTATGGTGCTACTGCCACATGGACACCTAAAATGTTACAAGAATGTTTTGATATTCCACTTTAAGTAATAATAAGAACAATATATTACCCATGAGAATATGGCATGAGGATGAACTAGCTAATTACTGAGGGTTGAATTCTGCAAACTTATTTGTAACTCTTAGTGTAACATCCCCGATTTTTTCTTATGTTACTAATTGAAATTTATTTCTTTCAGAGAGGAGAAAGGATTTTGCATCTCATGGGAGGATTAAATTATTTTACTTAAGTCAAATAAGATAGTAGGAATGGTTAAAATGGCATTTATGTAATTTCATTAAAATAGCATTAATTTATGTAATTTATGGAGGATGGCATTGGTGTAAATAATAGATTATGGCATGGGCATTTTGGAGAAAAAGAGGTGGTAGGTAGGGGTAGGTAGGAAAAATAATAATAATAATAAAATAATGGGAAGATAAGAAGGAGAAGGGGGGAAGTGTCAGAAGGAAAGAGAGGAAAAAAAAGGAGAAAAAGAAAGGGGAAGAAGAAGAAGAGAAAGAGGAAGAAGAAGGAGAAGGAAGAGGAAAGAGAAATCAAGAAATCAAGCACCGAGTTTAAAGGAATTTGAGGTAGGTTTAACATTTATTAATGAATTTTGTACAAAATTATATATACATTTTTAGATTTGTTTAGATGTGATTTTGGATAACATGTGGTCTGGATATTTATATGAAATTATGTTTTGGATGTTTGGACATGCATATGGGTGCATGGGATTATGTAAAAGAAAATCAAAGGAGAAGATAAATTAAGCTGAATTTCGGAATAATTGGGAAGCTTCTATTTTTGGAATTTTGAGAAACTTAGGTAAGGATTTTAAAGACATGGTCAACATATGAATTGTATATATATGTCTCACGGATCTATAGGATTTCGAATTACTTAATTTGGAGTTAATATGAGGTAGATATGACTAATTAATTAAGTAGAGGTCGAAATTCAGGATAGTAAAAATAAGCATTGTTGTTTTAATTTCTGCAAATAATCCGTATAGAATCTGAAGATATTATAAACACAAACATTGTAGATAATTGTCTTAGAGTTCTATAGGATTTGAAATCACCTCAATCAGAGTTCGTATGAGGGAGATATGATTGAATAAGTGAAGAAATGTCACAGAACACGGCTTGGCCGTGTTCTGGGTTGCTTCAGCACGGGTAGGCCGTGTTCAAGGTTGTTTTTAAGCATGTTTGAAGTAGTTTTCAAGCATGGCCGTGTTGGGTGCTGGATTATCATACTTTTCACTGTTTTATGCCTAAAAATAATCTTGTTTGTTGTAATATTTTTAGGAAACATATATTCAAGAAAAATATTTTTAAAATGATAATTTTGGTATCACAAATTACTCTTTTTCTTTATTTGATTTAAAATGAATTATATATAATATTGGTATGTGATGAATGATTATTAATCATTTGGTATAAAAATGATGCATCATATTATGAAAGTAATTAAATGGCAAGCGTAAAACTCATGACGAGTTACTTGATAGTTATATATTGTATTTGATGAATATGAATTTATATATATATATATATATATATATATATATATATATATATATATATATATATATATATATATATATATATATATATATTTATATGTATGGATAAATATCGACGAGTTGTATGGCTTGAGACGATACTGAGTAGGGGACGCCCTATTAGCTTGAGTGAGCCAAGGGAGGGCCACTCCAACCGGGTGTCAGTGATAATGTGAGGGGGTAGGAGGGCAATGTACTCACATTCTCTGATCACTTATTGTGAGTGTAGTCGATCGGTCACTATGTATATAGCAAATGAGTAAATTAAAAGCCGTGATAGGGCTGAGCATTATAAAAAAAATGAACTTCCAGTGCATGTGTAGTATGATAATTATGCATAAACAAAAAATTATGATTTTATCTCAAAATTTTGATATTTCTTTATAGCTTATACAGCTGAACATAACTCTTATTTTCTCATCATATTTTATTTATGTTAAGTCTACTGGGAACCTATGTTCTCACTATTATTGTGGTGTTATGTTCAGATAAAAAGAAATAAGATGCAACACAAAATGAAGTTACTTATGGAGATCTAAATGTCAGCACCACCTCCTCACCCTTTGTATTTCAAGGGTGAAATGTTGTATAAAGACTCTTATTTATGTACTGAAATGTTGTATTGTATAAATATAACATGTGTGAGGTTTGTAATATATATGTAAACATGTATATTGTGTTTTGAAATGTTGTATTGTATAATTATAACATGTATGAGGTTTGTAATAAATATGTATATATATATATATATATATATATATATATATATATTGTGTTTATACATATGACGTATTTTAACATGTGTAATGTGAAAAAAAAAAAGCAGACATTACAAAGTTGGTATCAGAGCAGTCGATCTTAGACGACCATGGGGTGGGTGGTCAGCTAGATTGACTTAGAGGAGTCTTGAATAGTTATGTGGAAACATTATGTAAGGTAGTAGATAAATTCAATAGGAAAGTACTAATATTTCCTATTTATAATCTTGTGTAGTGTGATAATTACTGTAAAATTTTGAACTGTTGTTGAGCTTGATCACCTCAATAGTGACTAATATTTTGCTTTACTAATACAGTGAGTTATGGCAGCACTAAGAAAGAATCTGCCAGGCAGCGCAGATACTACTTTAAATAACATAGCCGCAACTATTCAAGCTCAGGCAGCTGCTACGAATCAGATTCTGCAGCACCTTCAGGATATTAATAATAATGACGAGGTTAGGGGAAATGAAAGAAACCGAAAAACAGAACTGGAAATGGTAATGGATGGTCTGAATTTATGGGAACGCGACCTCCGTCTTTTGTGGGTGCATATGACCCAATAGTTGCTGAGAGATGGCTGACGGAACTCGAGAAGATTTTTAAAGTTCTAAATTGTTCTGATGAGCAGAAGGTCAATTTTGGGACATATGCTGAAGAAATAAACTGAATACTGGTGGAGAGGAGCCAAAGAGTTACTGGTACATCAAGACATCAAAATTACATGGCACTTGTTCCGAAAGATTTTCTGAACAAATATTTTCCCAGTAATGTGAGAGCTGAGAAAGAGATTGAGTTTCTTCAACTTAGACAGGGAAATGGGACCATTGAGCACTATATTACCAAGTTTGAAGAACTGTCTAAGTTCTCAAGTACTTTTGAAGAATAATCCAGATGAGGCTTGAAAGGCAGTGAAGTTTGAATCAAGACTGAACCCAAAGCTTAGAAATGCTATGGTGGCATTAGAGATATGCCTCGTTGGTAAATAAATGTCGCATGCTGGCAACAAGTCTAAAAGCAGTCGAGGATGAAAAGGAGAGGCGGACTCAGTGGAAGCGGAAGAGAGAGTTCCCAGTTATGGATAGAAATACCAGAGGGAAGAATATCATAAGAGGTAAACAACCAGCAACTGTGGAACCCAGACCTTTTCTGAAAAATTCAGCAATGGGTCAGTGTGGAAAATACGGGAAATTCCATGGGAATAAACCATGTTATTTTGATTCAGTCACTTGCTACCAATGTGGACAAAAGGGGCACATGGCACGATATTGTCCACTGGGAAATGAGAAAGGTATTGCATAAACTTAACAAACGACAGAAAGAGTTTTCACCTTGAGCAGTGCTGAAGCAAAGACAGCTCCTAATTTGATGCAAGGTACGTGCTGTATCAATAATCTGCCTCTGATTGTATTATTTAATTCTGGTGCAAGTTATTCTTTCATAGCAATGGAATGTGTGGAGAAGTTACAACACTCTATTGCGGAGTTACCATACAAGTTAGCAGTGGTGACACCTACAGGAGGAAAAATAATTACCTCCTCAGTGTGTTTAGAATGTCCCATTGTATTGAATGACAGATCCTTTGTAGTGTATCTGATCTGTTTACCTCTGGACGGTATAGATGTCATCTTGGGTATGGATTGGTTAAGTCAGAACCGAGTCCTACTGAATTGTTGCAATAAGACTTTTGAGTTTCTCTCAGACCCACCAGAGGACTAAAAGTATAGTATTATTAGTGTTCACCGTCTCTATAAGGAGATGAGGGATGTAGATCTGAGATGTGTTTTCCTGTATACCATCAACCCGAGTATGAAATAGGAATTGCTTGAGATTCCAATAGTCCGTGAATTTCCAGAGGTTTTTCTCTTTGAGATTTCTGAACCTCCACCGAAGAGAGAAGTGAAATTTTCCATCGATCTAGCACCAGAGGCGAGGCCTATTTCTATCACTCCCTATAGAATGTCTCATAAGGAACTACAAGAGCTGAAGAAGCATATCGAAAAGCGGTTAGAAAAGAATTTTATCAGACCTAGCGTATCACCTTGGGGAGTGCCTGTATTGTTTATAAAGAAGAAAGATGACAGTTTGAGATTATGTATTGATTACAGGCAATTGAATAAGGCGACTATTAAGAATAAGTATATGTTGCATAGAATAGATGATCTATTATATCAATTAAAGGGAGCTACTATTTTTTCTAAGATAGACTTGAGGTCAGGATATCATTAGATCGGAGTTAAAGAAAAATATATTCTAAAAACAACTTTCAGAACTCGGTATGGACACTACGAATTTTTAGTCATGCCTTTTAGGGTCACAAATGCACCTGCAGTCTTTATGGACTATATGAATCACATTTTTAGACCCTACTTGGATCAATTCGTAATAGTGTTCATAGATGATATTTTAATCTACTCTAAGAGTGAGGAAGAACACAACTAGGATCTCTGGTTAGTACTTCAGGTTTTGAAGGAAAAGAAACTTTTCGCTAAGTTGGAAAAATGTGAATTTTGGCTGGAAGAAGTGAAGTTTTTGGGTCACGTAATTTCTAAAGATGGTGTGTCGGTGGATCCCAGTAAAACTGAAGCAGTGCTGAAATGGGAGAGACCAAAAACTGTGACTGAAATTAGAAGTTTCTTGGGTTTAGCTGGATATTACAGAAGGTTTATACAGGGATTCTCTCAAATAGCTTCGCCTTTGACTCGATTGACCAGAAAAAGAAGTCTCTTTAATTGGGCTGAAGAATGCGAGAATAGTTTTCAAGAGCTTAAAGTCAAATTGACTTCTCCACCTGTTCTAGTTGTTCCTAACCCTTCTGGATGCTTTGTAGTCTATACGGATGCTTCTAAGAAAGGTTTAGGTTGTGTTTTGATGCAAGAAAGTAGAGTAGTTTCTTATGCGTCTCGACAATTGAGACCGCATGAGGAAAACTATCCTACTCATGATTTAGAGTTAGCTGCAATAGTTTTTGCCCTGAAGATGTGGAAACACTACTTGTATGGAGCTGTATTTGAAATATACAGTGACCACAAGAATTTAAAGTATCTCTTTGACTAAAAAGAATTGAATATGAGGCAAAGAAGGTGGATGGAATTCATTAATGATTACAAATTTGAATTAAAGTATCACCCAAGGAAGGCAAATGTAGTAGCTGATGTGTTGAGCCGGAAGTCGTTGCATTTAAGTCAAATACTGATAAAAGAAATGGAGCTAATTGAGGAATTCAGAAATTTAAAATTATCAGTTATGACTGTCCCTGGTAGTTTAATTGTTAGTGAATTAAGAATTGAAAGTGACTTGAAGACTCAGATTAAGGAAGCGCAGACACATGATCAATTTTTACAAGATTGAAGAGATTAGTCTGACTTTACAATGTCAGAGGATAGAATTATTATGTACCGGGGCAGAATATGTATACCACAAGGAGAGAATTTGAAGGCTAAGATCCTAGAAGAAGCTCATCAAAGTAAGTATACAATCCATCCAGGATCTACAAAAATGTATCAAGATTTGAAAAGATTATACTAGTGGCCAGGAATGAAGAGAGACATTGCTGAATATGTGTCTAAGTGTCTGGTTTGTCAAAAGGTGAAGATAGAACATCAAAAACCTTCTGGGATGTTACAACCTTTAGAAATCCCTGAGTGGAAGTGGGATAGTATATCTATGGATTTTATTGTCGGATTACCTAAGACTCAGACAAGTTATGATGCGATATGGGTAATAGTTGATAGACTGACGAAATCTGTGCACTTTTTACCCATTAAGAAAAACTACTCGTTGAATAAGTTGGCCCATTTGTATATGAAGGAAATTGTACGGTTGCATGGAATTCCTAATAGTATGATTTCAGATCAAGATCCTCGATTTACTTTCAGATTTTGGAGAGCACTACAAGAAGCTTTTGGTACTCATTTGTGTTTTAGTACTGCATATCATCCTCAAACAGACTGTCAAACGGAGAGAACTATACAGACTTTAGAGGATATGCTAAGAGCGTGCGTGCTAGAGCAAGAAAAATGATGGGATGGATATCTGTCACTAGCTGAGTTTGCATATAATAACAGTTATCATTCTAGTATCGAAATGGCACCATATGAAGCTTTGTATGGTAGGAGATATAAATCGCCATTATGTTGGAATGAAGTGGGGGAGAAAAGGTTATTGGGGCCCGAGTTAGTGCAACATACTTATGAGCAAATATAGATAATTTGAGATAAAATGCGAACAGCTCAGAGTCGACAAAAGAGCTATTTCGATAGGAGAAGGAGACCGATACAATTCCAAGAAGGTGAGCATGTGTTCTTGAAAATTTCTCCTACTACCGGAATTGACCGAGCAATGAAAATTAAGAAATTAAGTTCGAGATATTTAGGACCTTATCAAATTTTGAAAAGGATAGGGTCATCGGCATATCAGATTACACTTCCTCCGCATTTGTCAAATCTGCATGATGTGTTCCATTTTTCTCAACTTTGAAAGTATCTACTAGATCCGTCGCACATAATTCAAGAAGAAATAATAGCTGTAGACGAGAATCTAACCTATCGACCGAAGCCGATAGTAATTCTGGATAAAGACGTGAAACAATTGAGAAATAAAACCATTCCATTGGTGAAGGTAAGTTGGGAGAGTTTAACAATGGAAGAAGCCACATGGAAAAGGGAAGATGACATGAGATAGAAGTATCCACAACTGTTTGAAGACAGGTAAACCTTAAATTTTGAGGACAAAATTCTTTTTAGGGGGGAGAACTGTAACATCCTCGATTTTTTCTGATGTTACTAATTGAAATTTATTTCTTTCAGAGAGGAGAAAGTATTTTGGATCTCATGGGAGAATTAAATTATTTTACTTAAGTCAAATAAGATAGTAGGAATGGTTAAAATGATATTTATGTAATTTCATTAAAATAGAATTTAATTTATGTAATTTATGGAGGATAGCATTGGTGTAAATAATGGATTATGGCATGGGCATTTTGGAGATAAAGAGGTGTAGGTAGGGGTAGGTAGGAAAAAAAAATAATGGGAAGATAAGAAGGAGAAGGGGGGAAGTGTCGGAAGGAAAGAGAGGAAAAAGAAAAGGAGAAAAATAAAGGGGAAGAAGAAGAAGAGAAAGAGGAAGAAGAAGGAGAAGGAAGAGGAAAGAGAAATAAAAAAATCAAGCACCGAGTTTAAAGGAATTTGAGGTAGGTTTAACATTTATTAATGAATTTTGTACAAAATTATATATACATTTTTAGATTTTTTTAGATGTGATTTTGGATAACATGTGGTCTGGATATTTATATGAAATTCTATTTTGGATGTTTGGATATGTATATGGGTGCATGGGATTATATAAAAGAAAATCAAAGGAGAAGATAAATTAAGCTGAAGTTTGGAATAATTGGGAAGGTTCTGTTTTTGGAATTTTGAGAAAATTAGGTAAGGATTTTTAAGAAATGGTCAACATATGAATTGTAGATATATGTCTCACGGATCTATAGGCTTTGGAATTACTTAATTTGGAGTTAATATGAGGTAGATATGGCTAATTAATTGAGTAGAGGTCGGAATTCAAGATAGTAAAACTAAGCATTGTTGTTTTAATTTCTGGGAATAATCTGTAAAGAATCTGAAGAAATTATAAACACAAAATTTGTATATAATTGTCTTTGATTTCTATAGGATTTGAAATCACTTCAATCGGAGTTTGTATGAGGGAGATATGATTAAATAAGTGAAGAAATGTCACAGAACACGGCCAAGCCGTGTTCTGGGTTGCTTCAGCACGGGTAAGCCGTGTTCGGCGCTGTTTTTAAGCATGTTTGAAGTAGTTTTCAAGCATGGCCGTGTTGGGTGCTAGATTATCATACTTTTCACTGTTTTATACCTAAAAATAATATTGTTTATTGTAATATTTTTAGGAAATATATATTCAAGAAAAATACTTTTAAAATGATGATTTTGGTATCAAAAATTACTCCTTTTCTTTATTTGATTTAAAATGAATTATATAGAATATTGGTATGTGATGAATTATTATTAATCATTTTGTATAAAAATGATGCATCATATTATGAAAGTAATTAAATGGCAAGCGTAAAGCTCATGACGAGTTGCTTGATAGTTATATATTGTATTTGATGAATATGAATTTATATATATACATTTATATGTATGGATGAATATCGACGGGTTGTATGGCTTGAGACGATACCGAATAGAGGACGCCCTATTAGCCTGAGTGAGTCAAGGGAGGGCCGCTCCAACCGGGTGTCAGTGGTAATGTGAGGGGGCAAGATGGCGATGTACTCACATTCTCTGATCACTTATTGTAACTGTAGTCGATCGGTCACTATGCATATAGCAAATAAGTAAATTAAAAGCCATGATAGGGCTGAGCATTATAAAAAAAAAAAATGGACTTCCAGTGCATGTGTAGTATGATAATTATGCATAAACAAAAAATTATGATTTTATCTCAAAATTTTGATATTTCTCTGTAGCTTATACAGCTGAACATAACTCCTATTTTCTCATCTTATTTTATTTATATTAAGTCTATTGGGAACCTATATTCTCACTATTATTGTGGTGTTATGTTCAGATAAAAAGAAATGAGATGCAACACAAAATGGCGTTACAGATGGAGATCTAAATGTCAGCACCACCTCTTCACCCTTTGTATTTCAAGGGTGAAGTGCTGTATAAAGACTCTTATTTATGTACTGAAATGTTGTATTGTATAAATATAACATGTGTGAGGTTTGTAATATATATGTAAACATGTATATTGTGTTTTGAAATGTTATATTGTATAATTATAACATGTATGAGGTTTATAATAAATATGTATGTATGTATATATATATATATATATATATATATATATATATATATATTGTGTTTATACATATGGTGTATTTTAACATGCGTAATGTGAAAAAAAAAAAAACGAACACTACACTTAGGCATAGAAATAAGTCTACATATATGTTTTGCAAGCAAAGCTTGATTGAAATCATATGCCCTTCTAAGCCCTAGACCACCTTTATCTTTAGGAAACACATTAATCCCAAGCTAACATATGCATAGTTGGCTTATCATTCTTCAAACCCCAAATGGAATAAAAAATGGCTTTGTCAATTTTCTGACAGTATTTTCTAGGTAAAGCAATAGTTGAGAGAATAGACAAAAATGTTCTGAAGAACAAATTTAGAGAGTTATTCTCTCAACCTAAGAAAAAGATTTGGTCTTCTATCCTTGAAGACTCCTATATATCTTTTCCACCATATCTTGGTGATTCTGAAGCTTTACTCTTTTAATATCTATAAAAAAACCGTGATAAAGTCCAAGCCGACCCATTTTGCAATAGGTTGCTCCCCCAACGTCAACTTGAGCACATGGGTTCCTTAGAATCCAATGCATGTCCTACGAGTAGCTTCAATTCACTATTTCAAATACTGAGCTACTTAAATGTGTCGTGGTACAATATGCCAACTAAGCTGCTTTGGTCCACCAAAATTCTCTTCATTGAATAATTAGTGATAATGAATATTATGACCATAAGATCATCATGATCAAGGCCGACCCCCTAAAAGTTATCATCACTGAGTGTGATTGGTGGGGATTGGTCCTTGGTCCTTAATCTCTTTTATGGCATTTAATTCAAGTTCATCACTATCCAATTTTTTTTTTTTACTTTATAATGTTGATCCCCTTTTTGTTATTCTCCCAAGATCAGACTCATTACACCCAAAATCTCATTATTCATAGGCTTGGGTTGCTCGTGCTGCTTAATCCTTGAGGCCAATCAGTTTTCTTTTCTCTCCTTATTTCTCTCCCTTTGAGGCGGTGGCTACCTATAAGGTGATCCATAACTTCTAATTATAAATAGACACATAGTGGGCCTAGCTATGTCAGTTATCCTATTTAGCCTTCTACAATGATTAATTTTTCTATCTCATTCTTAAATTGACACATTTTTTGGTATCACAGTTGCAGTCCCTATGGAAGTTGTAGTAATTCGTCTTATTCTACAAGGACCTTATATTCTCTCTTAGGGAAATATAAACAATAAGGCATTGTACACCTCTAGAATTTTTTTCACTCATCTTAGTGAGCATGGAATAGGATCAATTTCTAGTCTTAGGTGAAGACTACGGTCTTTGTTGTCTTCTCAATAGTCCTCTTTGCAAACCACCAGAATCTCTTTCAAAATTTTCTTTAGCCCTCTCTAACCGCCCAAGCTCATTCTCCACTGACTTCATGGGGATCCATGAGCCTAGCTACTATTACATGCACTACTACCCCTATCCTTAAGGTCTCATATTTGTAAGGAGATCATTGTGAAACGTGTCAGAAACTTCTTGAGAGTCTCATTCCTTCATTTTTTTTGAAGTTAATTCAAGTGACTAACGTTGCAATAGGTCTTGCTTGTCACATAGTTGTTAATAAAGGCATCAACCAGATCCTTACAACATCATATATTTTGCTATGGGAGGGAAGAGCACCATTGCAAGGAATCAAAACTTTCTTTAATGTAGAGTGGAATGCTCAATACATAACGAGGCTAGTTCTCCTAGTAAGCATTATGACTGACGTGAATTTAATTAAGTACCCCTATGCGTTAGTTCCATCATAATGGTCTAGGTTGGTCAAAACTTGAAGGAGATAGTAGTTTAACCTATATTATCCATGATCATTTCTATCCAATAGGTTCCTCCATTGGAGCTTAGCCGACAAAGCTTGATGTAGGCTAAGGGGACCATATTAGAAAACTATGGGTTTGTTTGGTAACTACTTTTAAAAATAGTTATATCTTTTCAATTATTTTCAGAATAAAAGAATTTGTTTGAAAATTATTTTTTATTTTTGTTTTGGAAACAAATTTTTAAAAATAAATTATTATTAAAATATAAAAAAAAATAAGGGAGAGGTGTTTTCTGTTTTTGTTCCCAGCATACTCAAAAAGTACAAAATAATATATTTTCAAAATAATTTATCAAACTGATTTTTTTATATATAAAATAACTTTTAAACATAATTTTTAAAAATAAAATTTAAAAATAAAAAAATAAAAAAAGAATCAAACAACTCTTATATCACTTGATGGTCCTATTGCCAGTTTTTTTCTTTGGTAATCACCACTATGGTTGCCACGGATGTCCCTCTCTTCTCATCATTTGCTTCTCCTCTCGTCTTCTGTTCTTAATTTCTTTTTTATCCCTTCTACATCCACTTTCGCCAAGATCTGCACAATACTCACCATGAAGAGCACTATGGGTACTCTCCTCATCCTTGTCTCTGCCAAGTTAGCTCAACCAATAGGGAGATGGTTCCCGCAAACAGCGCTAAAATGCTAATGGTTTCACCCACATGTGGTTCGAGGAGCCAAACTCACCCCTAAGATTCTGTTGCACCCGCACGTGGATATTCCAAGTAAAAAATCACTTCCATCCTTAATAAAAAGGGCGTCACCTAATCCCTGTTACGTGAAGATATAACAATCGTCACCAAATAAATTAAAATTAAAGAAATAAAAAATAAAAAGTAGGTATAAAAAGAGAAATAAGTTGCTTACTATTAGATGACGACAGTAATGTAATTAATATTAAAATATAAAAAAATGAGGTTATCACTTAAAAATTGTGGTCACTTATTTTTTATTTGAAAATAATAATAAAAAAACAGTCGTCATTGTATTTATTAATATCTAAAAATATAAAATACGTGTCACAAGGAAATTACAAAAGTCGTCACCAACTCTCACCAAGACGTTTCGCTCTATAACAGTCTTGTAAAGCACATAGCACATCGCACATCCTCCACAACACCAACACTGTTAGGGCATACCGGACTAGCCCCCAAGCCTTATGCATCTCGCTTCGTTGGTCATCAGTTTCCCATGGGCCACTTGCCAAATAAAAAGCTTTACTCTTTCCAACCCTTCCCACTTCCAAACAGGTCCCCATAAGGGTGGTTTATACTCCTTTGTGTAATCCATAATCATACTATATGCACTTTTAACAGGAAACACCCCAGATCTCTCCTTACCTTACCCCACGAAACAATATCATTCCCAGCTAAGTTGGAAGGGGGCACTATTGAAAGAAAACGTTGCACCACCCCGTCGGGAAAGACATTATGAAGTTTGTAGAAATCCCACTTCCCTCTTTGATCAACCATCTCCACCACTTTACAACGAAAGTCCTCTTCAGCAAATTCCACCTTCACCCGGTCACACAGGCGATTACTACTTTCCATTCTAGCATCAATATAGAAATTGGTAGACTCCCCATTCGATCCTAATACGATATCGCTGCACCTTCAAACCAAACTCTGAAGGCTGCAAATAGCCTTCCAAAGGTTTGAGCCACCATTTTAACCACAAATGAAGCTGCACCTTGACCTCTACCATACTTCCCTTGAAAAAACTTGACGCCACAAACCACCCTCACCCCTGCAAACTTTCCACGACAGTTTAGACAGACAGGTTTTGTTCATAACCTCAAGGTTCTTCACTCCCAAGCTACCGCGCAACTTAGGTTTGCAAACCATACTCCAAGCAGTCAGGCGTGGCAGTTTAGAAGAGCTCTTGTGAGCCTAAATAAAGTTCGCTGAGGCTGCTCTATTTCCATGCAAATGGTTTTTAGGAATTTCCGCAGCCTGCATGCAAAAGATAGGGAAAGCTTCAATAACAGATTTTGTAAGAGTAACACAATCAGCCATTGACAAGCAGCTATAGCCTTCGATCCACCAAGACGATCTCGCACCTTCTGAACTAGATAAAAGTAACTCTTGGCCGCGTACCGCTGTTAATGGGTATACCCAGACACTTATCAAACGCTGGTGCATAGGAAAAACCTGAGATGTTGGAATAAATTAAGCACACAATGAACCTGCTTCTCCGAAGCTTCCCCAAAGAGGAGCAATTGTTTCGGATATTTTAAAACAAAACTGTTAAGAGAGAATAAGTTCATTTGCTTGGAGGGAAATAAATGCCAAAGTATAAGCTTTTATGGAGTTTCCTAATGATTAAACGAGGCCCAACATATGAGAAGATAAAAAATGTAAGCTATAAATTTGTAGAGATATTTAATTTTAATTTTTAAATTTTTTTAAGTGTACAAATTAATTTTTAATATTGTCCATGAAATATCAAACTTATTACATATTATTAATTCTTAAAAATACTAATATATAATTAATTTGATATTTTTAAAGATTAATTTGAATATGCAAAAAAAATAAAAGACTAAATTTGAGTGAATCTATTAATTTAGAAATCAAATTGGTTATTTACTCAAAAATGGAATTATTTTTTATTTTATTATTTTAAGACGTAATTATCCTTGGATATTTATAGAGTTGGAATTAATTATGTTGAGGTAATTTTAAATTAGTCAGTAGTTATCATTACAATATTTGATTATAAGAAAAAGTTATTCTTTCGTCTTATTTTATTAGTATTAGAATTTATATGTTAATATTTCGTCACGATTAGGATTTTTATTTAAGTTGTATATACTTTCAATAGAATGAAATAGTCACTCTATTTACTATTAATAAAATGATAAGTTAATATTGATTAGTGAGCTATTTTCAAATAGTTATCTGGAAGCTTTTCTTTTATTTTAATAAAATATAATGAAGGGATAATATTTCTCTAAACTCAAACACTCTAATGATAATTTCTAACTATTCTGAAATTATTATCTCAATATAATTTATTACAAAATCCTAAATTAAAAATAATTACATTAATATTAAATAATAAAATAAGTCATAATTATATTTTCTATATCATGCATTACCAGGCACCTTGTACCTCACAAAAGAGGTTCCCTCTCAACTCTTGCAGTTAAGAACTCAAGGTAGCACAGGAACGGGGAACTTAAAGTAGACAAAAGCTTTGGCAACGACAGAATCTCATGATATTAAAAGGCTGGAACCCAAACTTAAAAGTTTGGATGTTTCGGATGCAGCTCAAAATATTATAAATCCTGAAAACAAGTCTTTTGTGGAAGTCACAAAGACTAAGAAAAATACTACTCCATTTGAATATGAGTATTTGAAAATAGTACAATTCATTCACGAAGCAAACTACCCAACAGATCATCCTCCAAGAAAGAAATATTGCTTTGATTATGCTGGACATTATGCTCGAGTTATTATTTTTGGAGGAGGATTAAAAGCATCATTTATAAGAATACTATATCAATACGGATATCTAGATATGATATATTTGGTTCCAAAAGATTTAAGTCCAATAGAAGGCCTGCCTTAAAAAATTAAGAAAGTAATACAGTCCTTCCTTCAAAGATGCAAGCCCACGACATTATTCTTATTATTATACCTCCAAAACAGCAAGGACTATTACCAAGAGCATATTAGTCAGAATTGATATTAATGGACCAGCTTTAGCTATAAAATTTAAAAAGGAACAGGAGACTCTAGCTCCAATCATTCCTAGAGAATGGATAATAGAGAGAAGATCGAGCACGACGGGCCCTACACTATAGTAAAGTATTGCGAAAATATCTTGAAGTAAATCAAGCGTTGATTTATTGTCTAACAATATATTATTCTCAACATCAAGCCAAAAGCACTATTTGTCACTAGCCGAAAGATAATAGGTAATCTTATTAGCAAAATAGTAAGGCGACAGATGGATGGTAGCTCAGGATTCAAGAAAAAACTTTGCCTGCTGGCCTCTTCTAACATAGAAATAAATCATAAATGCCAATATTGTCATAATACTAGGGGCACCCCTACTTTTATAAAGTTTATATAATTGTACTATTATAAATATTAGGGAGGAGGAAGAGGCAATCAACTTATGCCTTCAATATCTACATAATAAGCATCCCTCTTCTCTTCGTGTATCTGTAAATTAGCCTTTTTGAAAATTAATATCAAGTATCTATCTTATTCTTTACGAGAGTAAGTGTCACACCCCTAATTTTAGAGCACGTGAAACACGTATATCATGAACATATATTTTCTATAAATATAAATATTCCAATCATTTATCAAGGAAACAAATACATATAAGTTTTTTTATATAAATACCATATACAAATCAAGTACATATACATCAGAGTACAGCAGAAGCAGAGATTCTGCCTGTGGTATTCAGAGCAACTCTAGAGTACAATTAAATTACATTTTTAAACACTGAGAGTCAAGAAACAATTTAGGTTCACCACAGAAATACGACACCTAGTCGATCAAGAAGCTGCAGGACCAAACTCTGGGTCTTTATCTGAAAAAAAATATGTCAACCATGTGTAGTGAGTTTACAACTCAGTGAACAGATAATACCTCCTATGACTTCTTAGGTCAACATATGGATGTACTCATATAATAAAATTTATGTTATCAAAAATTACATTTTAGAAGTACATCCACATGGGACCCGCATTTTCAAATATTCTCTGTTCCAAAAATCATAATCAGATCTTTCAAACTGTATGCGGTACTGTATAAACAATGCTTATATCAAGTTCAAAATCATATTCAATACTGTAAAATCATTAATCAAATTATGATATGCATCAAAAAATTTCTCATAAAATATTCGGAGGATCTCATATCAGAACCACCATACTAGAGTTTGACCCCTTTCGTACTTTGATGGTATAGGATTTGCCTAAACTCAGCATCCCGCTGAGGTTTGCCCTACTACCATTCAAGAGGATACGCAAAGGGACTCTGTATGGGTATTTCCCAAGCACACAGCAAGGGATGGCAAATAACATCTCATATAACTGGCATCTCGCCATCTTATAACTGGCATCTCGCCCATATATAGGAGGCATTCCGCTTTCCTTCACATATAATCTCCCGTGTGTTGGCCCTCACACGAGGCTAGCACCACCTTCCCTGCTAGCTGAGGCAATCAAGGTGCGCACCAAGGTTAACATTGTAACATCCCTAATTTCGTTAAAAATACATTAACGAAATAAAATTTATTAGACAATATTTTAGATATCTAAGGAAAATATAATCCTTAGAAATTCTTCACCTTATGTATATTCATAGAAAATGTTTCTAACATTAAAAAACAAATAAAGAGGAAAAACCTAATAGGAAAAAAATTTAGAAATAACATATTAAAGATATGTAAAATTCTTGGATAAGGAAGATAAATTTTTAGAAACAAGTAAAGGTCTTAAAATTTCAAGAACATTGGATTAAGGTAATTTTTCCTAATTCAAAAACTAGAATTATTAAGTTTAACATCTTCACCCATACATTGAGCTTTTACCTGTAGACACTTCATATAGAATTTTTTCACTTCACATAAGTTTCTAACAAGCCCATTGGATAACCTAAACAAGAAATAAAGCATAGACTTGGATTAGGATATAGAAATTGGACCAATAGCCCAAAAAATTATGATAATGTGTTCAAGCCCTCCAAGAAAGGTAAAATTTTATTCAAAGCAAAAAAAAAGGGTAGGAATAAGCCCATAATGGGTAGGAATAAGCCCAAACCCAAGAGGAAAAATAAAATAAAATAAATTAGGTGATGATATAATAATGTAATAATAATAAATATTAGGTTACATGACATTAAGACAAAAATTTAGTAAGTGGTATGATTCTACATTCATAATTTTGCCAAGTGGCATGATAATACAAGACTTTAGGACAAAAACATCTATATCCTACACTCATAATTTTAGCAAGTGGTATGATAATACTTGGCATTAGGACAAAACATTCCTATCCCACACAAAAAATATCAACCAAATAATGGAAATTCAAGGGTTAGAAATTTGCCACCTAAAAAGGCAAACCTATCATACTTGTTTAAGACAAAAGAAAATAGAAATGAATCCCTAAATCAAAGGGACCTTGTCCCTTATCTTAAGAACATATCATCATAAATTTCAAATTGCAAATCTCCTTTTCCTATGCATATCTTGACTAAGGAAGAGGAAGACAAGAACATAAGTTGTTTGTTTTCCAAAAATTCAACAAAGTGTATCTTAATTGTGATAAGGTAGATCCATGATCATGAAAAGTGAATTATTTGGTGGTCTATATAAGCAAAACCCACCCCATAACATCTTAATTTTTTCCAAGTGAGGAAGAGAGAGAAATAGAAGCAAGGTAGAGTGAGGAAAGGAGAGAAAGAGAGGAGAAGAAAGGAAGGAAAAAGAAGAAGTTTAGAAGGCTAAATACTCAAGGTAAGTTACCTTAATCCCCACTTGAATTCATTTTTTTCTTCTTTATCTTTAAGGATAAAAAACTCACCCTCCTTCTCTTACTTAAGCTGCTAGAAAAGCTAAGAGAAGGGAGGAGTCTTGCTACTTCTTTCAAGAGCAAACAAGAAAACCAATTCACTAAGTGAGCTAGGGAGATTTTTAGGTAAGTTTAACAATATTTCTTTTTGAAGAAAAGTTTTGAAATTTGTAATATTTATATGGGATTTTGATCTTAGCACTTTGATTATTGGTCATGAATGTTGCTTCATCATGTTACATATTGATCATGCATGTGATGTATGTTTGAATACTTAGGCTGGTTTAGATAGTTCTGCATAGGTATGGCTATGGGCGGTAAAACTTTTAGCTTCTGTTTTTAAGATTCTGGGAAAAATCGGTAAGGAATTAAAATAAATGGTTAACATGAAAGTTATAGATCTATGTCTCATGGAAATTTAGCCACTAGAATTATGCAATTTGGAGTTTATATGAGGTAGATATGATCCGATTAGTACGCAGAGGTCAGAAAATATTTATTCAGGGAAGAGTATGTTATTAAAGCTTTAGTTTTTGAATTTCTGGGAGTATTCTGTAGGGAATTAAAATAGCGCGCCAACATAACAATTATAGATATATGGCTCATGGATTTTTACCAACTGGAATAACTCAATTTGGAGTTTAAATTTGGGAGATATGGTCTAATTAGTCAGTAAAGGTTAGAACCTACACGAGAAGAAATAATACAAAATTTAAAGGAGTAATAACACCACGATATCTTACTATTTTGTTGATATGATTAACATAATAGTTTTAGATAATTGTCTTAGATTTTCATAGACACTAAGATCATCTTAATCGGAGTTAAAATGAGAGAGTTATGCTCTGATTTGTAAGCAAATGCTGTGTTAAAAGTTAGTAAAACCTATTTTCAATATTTTTTTTACCCTAGATGAATTTTTTTAAACTATAGGGTAATAGTAGAAATCAATTTGAGGAAAAATGCTTTATAAAATTTGTAAGAACATGTGTTGGAAATGATCTAAGTAAAAATAAAATGACTAAATGCCTAAACATAAAGAAAATGAAAAGATGAAAATAATATTCAAGAAAGAAGAGGAATTTTATAAATGAAAAAAATAAATGCCTAGTGTATGCCCTATCTATTGCCATTGCATGAACTTACTACCATTTTAAGTGTGTAATTTTTAACATGGAATTTACCCTAGTACTCGTATAAAATTTCCAAGAAGTTTTGAAAGTGCCGGTTTTATTTGAAAAATCTTAGTATGCTCCGTGGTTGCAGTATTTCCACATCAGAAAAGAATTATTCTAGTTACTAGAAAAAAAATTGTGATTTGTGAAAAGTGCATGTCTAAGGAAAGCTCTGGCAAGGAAAGACTTGGTACTTAAGCGTGTCCATTAGTGACCCACCTCTCTTTCCTGGGAACTTTCCTGGTGCGCTGTTTACAGACTACAATTACTATCCAGTTATCGAGGTATTAGTGTGGAATTTTGACATGGACATATTTTATAAAGTAAAAATTAGAAAATGATTATATTCATGGCATAATTTCAGTTTACCAATGAATTTTGAGAATGACTATGTTTTGATAAATTATGGCATGAGAATATAATGAACATACTTGTTATTGGAATCATATTTTCGGCTATTAATATGAAAAGAAAAGAAATGAGCACGGTCACATGGCAATCCGTGTGGTGCACCAGTAGGGGACGCCCTACCAACAGTTATGATTATGTTCATGAGAAAAGAAAGAGAAAGTGTGCAATGTCGGACGGAGCGAGATAATCCCGTACCAAAAAGTAGAGAATACTCACCCTGACCGGGGTAGCTGGAAGGAAGAATAAGTTGATAGCCATCATATGAAATTCGAAAAATAGTTATTCATGTCATACATGTCATAACTGTACAATTTTCATGTGCATGATAAAGTGCATTCATGTGACCTAAAGATATTTTCTGTAGTTTATACAGCTGAACATGACGTGATGAACTATATTGATGATGAATTATTGTTGAACATACTGGAATTTAATTCTCACTATATTTCCATATCATGTTCAGAAAATTAGCTATGCAGTTGTTTTCAATGAGACTTGTTATTGCCGTACGTATGATCGAGGTGCCCTATCTTGGGCAAATACCTATTATTGCGGACATATCAGTTGTTGAAGTGACTGAGATTCCGGCAGAGGTGCCGCCACCCGCACCAGTGGCCCCGGAAATAGTCTATGTGGATGATTAGGGTTTATATGTATATGTATGTCTTGTACAAATGTTTGTATTAATGATGTGAGTGTAAACTTAGTATTGTATAATTAAATAAATGTTATTGTGAGTTAAGATTAGGTAATAACTTCATGATGTTAAATAATAAAAAAATTTGTTACATAAATGGAGCTGTTACAAACATCACCTGCTGTTACAAACATCACCTGCTGTTAGCAGATAGTGTTTCCAATAGAATTCCTCCATGAAATCTTAATTTTATATGCACATATACCATATAATCTAGTATAAAATTCTCAATATGATACAGACTTTCAGTCTCAGAATATTCATCTATCAAAACTTCTCATTCAGGGGAATCATGTATACATGCCCATATCCAAGGCAAACATATCACTGTATAAATCAATGTCACATGCATAACATATTTACTTTGCCATGTAATGCAAAATACATTTAAAAATCATATGTTCAATGTGTTTCAACATTCATTTCAAACGCCATACTCTTCTTGAACTAAATATCATATCTCAACCATTTCAGATATTTCAAACCATTTCATAAACATATGAAAATATAAATAACATGTAATCATGATCATTTATCAATGTAAAGTTCAAGAAGAGTAAAAACAAGCCATAAGAAAAATTATCTACTCACAGTGTCAGGGCTCCAGATTGGACAGCCCTAAAATCCTCGTTTCTAGTCCGAATTCGGTAAAATAAACTCCAAAATCGAGTCCGAAAGGTCCAAAAACCTTAAAAATGACTCTGAATTTGCTAAATTTGGCCTCTAGGAGCTCGGTCAACAAAGGTCAACGCTAAGGTTATTGTTCACTGCCAAAAAATATTATTCACTGCTGAAATTATTATTCACCGTCACTATTCACTGCTGAAAATCACTATTCACCGCCACAAAAAAATTACCAAATCACCAAAACGAATTCATATCCTAATATTTATCTAACTTCTGAATCCATTTACGGAATCAGATTTCTAATTTGAAATCTCTAAGTAAGATTTTCAAAACTTACCTTTTACCGAGATTTTCTACTTCAGATCTACGGCGATTCAACGGCTGATTTGAAAAATTGATCAGTCAAAACTGAAGTATTCTTCGTTTTGAATCCAGTAACACATTTAGTTTTAGAAGTTACTATTTACTCACTATTCACACACTATTCCTTCCTTCTCGTTTTTCTTCGAATTGTCTGGTATCGTCCTCCCCCGGTTTCGTTTATCAATTGCTTCCTTCTTCTTCTTCTTTTTTAAATATAATTATTATTATTAAATAATTAATACTAGAATTTTCTTTATATAAATTTATATAAATTCTGTTTTTCATCATAAAATATCCCAAAAATTTCTAAAAATTTCTATTCTCATAAATCTTTAGTTAAACTCTTAAATCATACTTTTTCTTGATAAAAATCGTAATAAAACAAATTTCGAAATAAATATCTTTATTCATATTAAAAGAAAGAATATTTCTAAAAATACAACAAAAATTCATTAGAAGCCAATATAATTATTTTAAGCAAAATAATAATTATTTTAATTAAAAGTCTGCTTACTTTTAGCAAGACATAACCATTTTTGAACAAATAAAAATATATTTGCTTATAGTAAAATACTATCATTTAAAAATAAAAATTACGTGCCAAAATATAAATTCTCATTTTTTTCTTTGTACTTCTTTAACCCATGTAGTAAATATACCTATTTTCTACGGTTCTTATTCCCATTTTCGAAAGTCTCTCTTTTATTATAAATTTTCTTTAATTGGAATTTTCGTTAAATTCTACGGTTATTACATTTTTCCCCCCTTAAAGAAATTCGGTCCCCGAATTTCATCACCATAGTTGCAGATAAATACTAACATCATTGTTTAAATACATGCGGATATCTAGCGCGTATATCCTACTCTCTTTCCCATGTAACTTCCTCATAAGAGTGATTTTTCATGTCACCTTCACTGTAGGTATTTTCTTTTGACCATAACTTCTTTACTTGTCTGTCCGCTATTGCTACTGGTTGTTTCTCATAGGTTAAATTTTTCTGTAACTGAATCTGTGGACACTGTATAACATGTGTAAGATCCGGTAAATATTTTCATATCATAAACACATGAAAGGCTGGATGAACATTACCCAATTCAGGAGGTAAAGTCCAATAATAAGTTACCGGATCGATCCTATCAAGGATTTCAAATGATTCTATATACCGAGGGTGTAACTTTCCTTTCTTTCCAAATCTCATTAACTTTTTCATTGGTGAGTCCTTCAAGAATATGTGGTCACCAACTGATACTTTCTAGTGCTCAACATTCATGATCCTTATAAACTTTTGACCGGTATTGAGTTGCTTGTATTTCTTTTCTAATCAATTTCACTTTATACAAAGTACTCAACAAATTATGTATATACAAATAAGGAACTCTTAAACCATTATATATCTCATTCCTTTATATCCTTAAGCTCGCATGCATATATCTATAAGTCGATATTAGAAAACATACACATAACAGAACATCTTTACACCCATATTGGGTAACTATCTTTTCTTATTCCAGACTTCTATCAAGTCATCTTTAATTCTCACTTGTCAACATCATCCCATGAATATCATCACCTTAATCTATCATCTATTTTTTTTATCCTAAAATCCATTAGTCAATATGTGAAACATACATAGCAATAAATCTACTAAACATTTTATAACGTTTATGTACCATTGGTGCATGTCTAACAATTTAAACTTACCTTATCACAATAACTTTATACCCTCTTATTAATATCAATAAATTCATTATCAAAAAATTTCAATCATTTCTTCTATCATATCTAAAACCACTTCATTCTAACTTATATCAATCTCGTTTAATTCACCCAATCATTTCAAAAAGATTTTTCTCAACAATTACTCATATATGAATTCTCAACTTCAACATAATTCACATCCTAGATACTAAATTCGATTTAGCATAATATAAAACTTTAACACAAATATCTTAATCAATTTGCATTATTTCCGAACATAGTTATCAAAATATTCATCATATTTTCAAATTAAGAGTTCAAAGATTAATTTGAATCTTACTTTCCATATTTTATTCCTCAAGACCTTCAATACCACTAATTCACTTTATTACATTCCTCAAAACACCATAAGGCCATCATTTGTCTATTCCTTTCATCTAAAAATTGTTATATAGTTCGGTGTCCAAACTCAGTATTTTAAGTCATAACTAGTTTAATATCCAACTTCCTCCAAGATTTCCTTCATTAATCACTTCTAACCAATTGAAATAACGAATTTCCTAATTTTGTCTTATCTATCCTCAAGTAAACCCAATATGCTCACATTCTCCTCTTATAACACTTTTTCATCACTAGTCAATCTTTAAGCAATCCTAACATATCTTACTTCCACTATTCATATCATGTTTGCCACTTACCAATTTCAATTCATTTTTCACACATTCATATATTTTCATGACATACTATCCAAATATCAAACATCACCCAAGTCACAATCTCGACAAACGAAATAGTCATTTACTCACTCACCTTTTAGAAAACTTACTGTATTTTATGTAAAACTTCTGCCCAAAACTTCTTAAAAGGATCTTTAAAAAAAATCTGTAAACTATAGTTCTCGATCAGATATAATCGATATCAATACCTTATGAAGTCTTACTATCTTATTCAAAGACAAATTTGAACCTATCAATAATCACCCATATTAAGTCAAACCCCATTTTTATTCAGGTATCTCTATCTGATATTGTAATCTTGCAAGCCTTTGATATTCTACTTTTACCTGCTGACAAGTTAATTATCGAGATACAAAATCAACTATATCTTTCTTCATACCGTCCCACCAATAAATTTCTTTTAGATCTTTATACATTTTAGTTACCTCAAGATGAATTGTATATATGGATCTATGGGCTTCCTCTAAAATTTCTTCCTTAACTTCTTCTTTATTAAATACACACAATCACTTGCCCAATCTCAGAATTCTTTCAGAGTCTACAATAAATTCAATGTCACTGTCATTCTTGACCTCTTAAATTTTCTTACATAAATAGGCATCATCATCCTGTGCCTTTTTCACCTACTCAACTAAAGATAATTGAAACTATATGAATTTCACATGTATCACCATACAGATAATGCCTCCAAACTTTGAGAGTAAAACTACTGCTGTTATTTTCAAATCATAAATCTGACAATTTTTGCTCATGTGGCTTAAGCTGTCTAGATACATATGCAATGACTCGACTATATTGCATCAACACACACCTTAATCCAATTCTCGATGCATCACAATATATCGTATATCCTTTAGTGCTTAAAGAAATAAATAGTATTGGCACCGTAGTCTAACATTCCTTTAGTTTTTAAAAATTTCTTTCACATTCATCTTATTAGTCAAATTTTATTGCTTCCCTTGTCAACCTCGTCAAAGGAGAAACAATTTTTGAAAAATATTTAACGAATCTACAGTAATATCTTGATAAACTAATAAAATTACGAATCTTTGTAATTGTGATAGGGTGTGGCCATTGCCACACTGCTTCTACCTTTTTAGGATTAACTTGTATATCATCCTTGATAATCACATACCCTAGGAAAATAACATTACTAAGCCAAAATTCACATTTTGCAAACTTAGCATATAACTAGTGTTCTCTTAGGGTTTGCGAAGCTATCTTTAAATGTCCTCATGCTCCTGAAAATTCTTTGAATATACTAAGATATCATAATATAATAATAAATTGATTCAGGGATAGCTTAATTACTATACATTAAATCTATGAATACAGCTAGTCATTTTTTTATAAACCAAATGACATCACTGAAAACTCAGTATCCATGCTGAATTCTGAAAGCAATTTTTTTTTTAGAAACGTTGAGCACTCTGTAGCTGGTCAAACAAATAATCCATATGAGGTAATAAGTATTTATTTCACACTGTCATGTTATTCAACTGTCTATAATTTACGCATAGTTGTTGCGATCCATCTTTCTTTTCACAAATAGGTCTAGAGCACCTCAAGGAAAGGACTAAGGCATATAAATCCCTTGTCTAACAAGTCTTACAACTAATCCTTCTATTCCTTGAGTTCAGCCGGTGTCATTCTATATGGGGGTATAGACACTGGTTGGGTTCTAAGAAATAAATCAATATCAAATTCTATTTCTCGTTCTAGGGTAATCCAGACAATTCTTCTGGAAACACATCAAAAATTCTTTAATCATTGGAACTTGATCTATATTAGTATACTTTGTGTCAACATATCTCACCACTGCCAAATATCCTTAGCACCATTTTTGTAATAATTTATGGGCTGCTAAAGCTGAAATTAAATTATTGGGTACATGCTTCCACTGATTGTTCATTACTTGCAACTCCTTTACTAATCTTTTATGCTATTGATGACATCGTCATACTATATCAGTTAGAACACACTTCAAAACACTTAAACAAGATTAACCCATTTTGACTTTATTATTTAACATGCTTATGACATATCTAAACAATCAACCATAAAAATCTTACGTCTATCCAAGAGTCCTTCACATGAATTACCCATCTTGCATACCTCAAATTTTAAATTTTCATGGGCAAACCTTCCTTTCTCCTAATGCTTGTACATAATATTATTGAAAACTAAAATATCTTCAAATTCTTTATATCAACAAAATCTATCATTGAGAATATTATCTTCATAGTTTCCCTGCTCTCAAATTCAATCCACTCCACAGCTTGCCAAATCGACCTATATACATAGGTTCTAACTCATCTATCCAAAAAGTGGTTTACATCTATTTTCAAAATACTCACTTTATTACAAACTGTTATCTTGGGTTAACAATCTCGGTCACATCATAACCCACTATCAACCTTGTATTATCCATTCGTCGTATTATTTCACATGCAAATCAAACAACCAATTCAAATCTCCTTAACATCCGAAAACACCATTACCATTGTGTTTGGATGAAATCTTCTTATTTTTAACTAATTCCTTTTTCTTTATACCTAAGAGGTTTCTTTTTATCATTGTTCATCAGCACGAGTTCAAAAACAGAACTGGTAGTCCACACTCAAGAAGCACTGTCTAGAATATACGAATCGATGTTTAAACATCGCATATCTAAGGAAAATAGTCAGAAGGAAAAAGATGATGACAACTTATAGAATTCCACAGCAGCACAGTGAGTATAAATATGTCCGCGGTTACATACCCATACTCAAAGTCTTACTACAGGATCCACAGGGAAACCTAATCATCTGATACCAACTTGTCATGCCCCTAATTTTAGGGCACGTGAAACACGTATATCATGAACATATATTTTCTATAAACATGAATATTTCAATCCTTTATCAAGGAAACAGATACATATAAGTTTTTCCATATAAATACCATATACAAATCAAGTACATATACATTAGAGTACAGCAAAAGCAGGGATCCTGCTTGTGGCGTTCAAATCAACTCTAGAGTACAATTAAATTACATTTTTAAACACTGAGAGCCAAGAAAAAATTTAGGCTCACCACAAAAGTACGACTCCTAGTCGATCAAGAAGCTGCAGGACCAAACTCTGAGTCTTTATCTGAAAAAAATATGTCAACCACGTGTAGTGAGTTTACAACTCAGTGAGCAGATAATACCTCCTATGACCTCTTACGTCAACATATGGATGTACTTATATAATAAAATTTATGTTATCAAAAATTACATTTCAGAAGTACATCCACATGGGACCCGCATTTTCAAATATTCTTTGTTCCAAAAATCATAATCAGGTCTTTCAAACCGTATGCGGTACTGTATAAACAATGCTCATATCAAGTTCAAAATCATATTCAATACTGTAAAATCATTAATCAAATTATGATATGCATCAAAACATTTCTCATAAAATATTCGGAGGATCCCATATCAGAACCACCATACCAGAGTTTGACCCCTTCCGTACTTTGGTGGTATAGGATTTGCCTAAACTCAGTATCCCGCTGAGGTTTGCCCTATTACCATTCAAGAGGACACGCGAAGGGACTCTGTATGGATATTTCCCAAGCACACAGCAAGGGATGGCAAATAACATCTCATATAACTGGCATCTCGACATCTTATAACTGGCATCTCGCCCATATATAGGAGGCATTCCGCTTTCCTTCACATATAATCTCCCATGTGTTGGCCCTCACACGAGGCTAGCACCACCTCCCCTGCTAGCTGAGGCAATCAAGGTGCTCACCAGGGCTAACATCACCTGATGTTAGCAGACAGTGTTTCCAATAGGATTCTTCCATGAAACCATAATTTCATATGCACATATGCCATATAATCCAATATAAAATTCTCAATATGATATAGACTTTCAGTCTCAAAATATTCATCTATCAAAACTTTCCATTCAGGGGAATCATGTATACATGCCCATATCCGAGGCAAACATATCACTGTATAAATCATTGTCACATGCATAACATATTTACTTTGCCATGTAATGCGAAATACATTTAAAAATCATATGTTCAATGTGTTTCAACATTCATTTCAAAAGCCATACTCTTCTTGAACTAAATATCATATCTCAACCATTTCAGATATTTCAAACCATTTCATAAACATATGAAAATATAAATAACATGTAATCATGATCATTTATCAATGTAAAGTTCAAGAAGAGTAAAAACAAGCCATAAGAAGAATTATCTACTTACAATGTCAGGACTCCAAATTGGACAGCCCTAAAATCCTCGTTTCTAGTCTAAATTTGGTAAAATAAACTCCAAAATTGAGTTCGGAAGGTCAAAAAACCTTGAAAATGACTCCGAATTTGCTAAATTTGGCCTCTAGGAGCTCGATCAACGAAGGTCAACGCTAAGTAAGATTTTCAGAACTTACCTTTTACCGAGATTTTCTACTTCAGATCTACGGCGATTCAACGGCTGATTTGAAGAATTGATCAGTCAAAACTGAAGTATTCTTCATTTTGAATCCAGTAACACCTTCAGTTTTGAGATCGGAAGCCAATAGGCACTTCAGATCGAGAGATAAAATTGGAAGTTACTATTCACTCACTATTCACACACTATTCATTCCTTCTCGTTTTTCTTCGAATTGTCTGGTATCGTCCTCCCCCAGTTTCGTTTATCAATTGCTTCCTTCTTTTTTTTAAATATAATAATAATTATTAAATAATTAATAAAAGAATTTTCTTTATATAAATTTATATAAATTCTGTTTTTTCATCATAAAATATCCCAAAAATTTCTAAAAATTTCTATTCTCATAAATCTTTAGTTAAACTCTTAAATCATATTTTTTTTTGATAAAAATCGTAATAAAACAAATTTCGAAATGAATATCTTTATTCATATTAAAAGAAAGAATATTTCTAAAAATACAACAAAAATTTATTAGAAGCCAATATAATTATTTTAAGTAAAATAATAATTATTTTAATTAAAAGTCTACTTACTTTTAGCAAGACATAACCATTTTTGAACAAATAAAAATATATTTGCTTATAGTAAAATACTATCATTTAAAAATAAAAATTACGCGCCAAAATATAAATTCTCATTTTTTTCTTTGTACTTCTTTAACCCATGTAGTAAATATACCTATTTTCTACGGTTCTTATTCCCATTTTCGAAAGTCTCTCTTTTATTACAAATTTTCTTTAATTGGAATTTTCGTTAAATTCTACGGTTATTATAGTAAGGTTATATTTCTTATCCTATATCTGTTTCCAAGAGAGATAGCAAAAGTTAGAGTGAGATTTGGACATTCTCAATCTTAGTTCTTAGGAAGAGTTGTCCTTTAATTCTCATCAACGGACACCTTGCGAAAACAGTAGTGGACCAAATATAAAGTAACCCTTGTCTTTGAGATAGACAAAAGTAAATATCTAAATCCATGAGTTATTGCTAGAGGTTTCAGGAAACTCACATATATCTTCATGAGTATTACACTACAAGAAAAGCGCAGTATAGGGACGGACATTTAACGACAGTCAGTAAAAACCGTCGCCAAACTCAACTTTAGCAACGATTTTTAAACCGTTGTTAAACTTACAAATTTAACGACGATTCAAGACAAATCGTCATTAAATAGAGACAGTTTAGATTAACCACCGTAATATGTTTCAGATTTAGGGTTAAACAAAAAATGATGAAATTTTAGGACGGTTTTGACAAGACCGTCGTAAAGTAACGAAGGTTTATCTCAAAACCGTCGTGAATGTCTAACATTTGGAATTCGAACCGTTATTCGGGATGTGTGTGATTTAACAACGGTCTTATGAAAACTGTCATTAAATGTAACATCCCGTAATTTTTATTTTTTCAATAATAATGTTTTGTTACAAACAAATATATTTTTATTTGTTTTAAAAGGATTATGTTATGCTAAAAGTTAGTATATTTTTAATTAAAATAATTATTGTTTTGCTTAAAATAATTATATTGGCCTTTAATAAATTTTGTTGTATTTTTAGAAATATTCTTTCTTTTATTATGTATAAAGATATTTATTTTGTGATTTTTTTATTAAGATTTCTATCAAGAAAAATCATGATTTAAGAGTTTAACTAAAGGTTTATGAGAATGTAAATTTTTAAAAAAATTTGAAATATTTTAGGATGAAAAAGGGTATTTATATGAATATATATAAAATAAAATCCTATTATTCAATTATTAAATAATAATAATTATAATAATAAAATAAATAAATAAAAGAAGAAAGGGAAGGGGAAAACGAAGACGGAGACGGAAATCGTGCACAAATTCTGAAGCTGATGAATAGTAGAGTGAATAATGATGAATAATGACCTTCAATTTCTCTCTAGATCTGGAGTACCTATTAACTTCCGATCTCCAAATTGAGGATACCACTGGATTCATGACGGAAAATACTACGATTTTGACCGATTAATTTTTAAAATCAGCCGTTGAATCGCCGAAGATCTGAAGTAAAAAATCTCAGAAAAATATAAACTCTGAAACTCTTACTTAGAAACCTCCAATTGAAATTCTGACACTGTAGATGGATTCAGGAGTTAGATAAATCTTAAGATATGAAAATTTTCAACTATATGACAACTTTTTATTCTTGATAAATAGTATTTTTTGGCAATGAATAGTATTTTTCTGCGACGAATAGTGACCAAGCTCCTCGAGTCATTTTTTAAGTTTTTGGACCATCCGGACACATTTTTGATGTCTAATTGGTCAAATTCGGATTGAAAAAATACATTTTAGGGCTGTCCAACCAGGAGCCCTACCATGTGAGTAGATAATTCTTTCTATGACTTGCCCCATGCTCTTCTTGAACTATAAATGTATTATTGTTTCTGTTTATAAATTATTTATACTATTATAAGTTTCTGAAATGTGTTAAAATATATGTTATACTTACGAACTGGCACATAGTTCAAGAAAAGTATGGTTTTATAAATGAATTTTAGAACTCATTGAATATGTGGTTCTAAATGTATTTATCATTATTTGATAAAGTGAATATTATGTGCACGATGCATTGATTTGTAAAGCTATATACTTGTGAAAATGATGCATGTCATATTATAAATGAGATTGAATAACAAGCGTAAAGCTCATGGCGAGTTACTTGATAAATATGACAAGCGTAAAGCTCTTGGCGAGTTACTTGGTAATTTTACATGTATTTATATGTATGGATGAATATCGACTGGTTGTATGGCTTGTGATGGTACCGAATAAAGGACGCCCTATTAGCCTAAGTGAATCAGGGGAGGGCCGCTCCAACCGGGTGACAGTGGTAATGTGAGGGAGCAGGAGGGTGATGTACTCACATTCCCTAATCACTTATTGTGACTATGGTCGAGGTCACTATGCGTATAGCAAATTGCATTGACCAAACGCCGAATGAGGCAGGTCATTTTACATTGAGTGTGTGGGTTGACCAAATCACCGAGTGAGGCAGGTCATTTTTTCAAAAAAATTAAGTGTGTTAGACTGCTGAGTGAGGCAGGTGCATTAAAAGTGATGATTTTATCTCCAAATCATAATATTTTACTATAGCTGATACAGCTAAATATAACAACATTTGTTTAATGATCATACCGTGCAGCATATGATTTTGGATATCTGAATATCATTTGATTTGAGAATATTTGAAATACGAGTCACATATGAATGTACTTCTAAACTGTATTTTTTATGTGACACATTTTAAAATATAAGTACATCCATATGCTGACCTAAGAGGTCATAGGAGAAATTATTTGCTCACTGAGTTGTCAAACTCACTACACGATATTTTCACATTTTTCATATAAGAATATTAGAGTTTGATTCGGCAAATAGGTGACATATTATTTGGGTGAGTCTATGTTGCTTCCAAGACTCACGGTCTTTGAATTATATTTTTTTTGTAGTCTAGAGTGCTCTGAACGCTACAAGCAGGATCCCTGCTTCTGTTGTACTTTGATGCTTATAGACTTGGTCTGTATATTTTGTATACATGAGAGATTCTATATGTATCTATTCCTATGATAAAGAATTGAATTATATATCTTTATGAAAAAGATCTGATTGCGGAAATAATAATTTAAAAAAAATATTTATTTTACGTAACGTAAATTGGGAGCGTTACATTAAACCTTTCCATAACGACGATTTTAATGAAAATCGTCATTATATGGGTTTAACGACCGTTACCTAACCGTCGTTAATGTGTTTAACGACGGTTAATAACCGTCGTTAAACCAGGCAGTCATATATAAATATGCACTCCCTCTTTATTTTCATTACGAACACTTTCAATTACAATTTTTTCGTATAAAATACATCAGTTGAGGTACTTAACTGTACTTTATGATTTGTGGTATTGTGGTGTACTTTGCGAGTTGTCTAATGATATAATTATATTTGACTATTTTTTAAAAATATTGTATGTTTAAAATATTTTGCTATATTATTTTTTGTTTTCTTTTGTGAAGATCTTGTGGCAACACTCCGACTTTTGTGCGTTATTTATTTGAAATCACTTTGAAGATATGCAATTTAATTATTTTTATTTTAAATAAATTTATTTCAAAATATTGTATTTTAAAATGCGATAATAATAGATATTTTATATACTTTATATTTATTTTAAAAAATATAGTTTACATATTGATGTACATGTATAAATAAATTTTAAAATTTTTGTTACCTTTTCAATGTTTATGATGTTTAATATTATAATATATTATGTCTATTGAAAATATGTATGATGTAATTTATTTTTTAATAATGCTGAAATATTAGACTTAATTATTTTTGAAGTAAAATATTTGTAATTAATATTAGAAAGAATTTATAAAAATAAAAAATAGAGATCTTGAGGCGGTGTTGATGGAATAATATAATAAACTTATTAAATACACGTAGTTAAAAATAAAATTTGTTAATAAAAATTACAAATAGATTTTAGAAAATGAAAACAAATATATATAATAACATAAATTTAGTAGATGAATTGAAGTGTAATTGATGAGGTAAAATAATAAATTTTAATAAATAGGCAGAGTAAGTATTAAAAAAAATTTTAAAAAACTATGACACTACTTTAAAAATATACGTATATTTTAATATAAGTTTAACAAATGTATATAATATTATAAAATTAGTATAAAATGATAGTGAATTCAGTTTTAAATATAAGTTATTCAGTGTTCAAAAAATATAATTAAAATTGATGCAAATAAATCGAAAATAGTTATTATATTGATAAACGTTTTAAATAATATACATAAATTAGTAATAGTAAAATTTTATTACAGTTGATTCTAAAATATTAAAATATTTGCGCAGGTGATGAGGTAAAATAATAAATGTTAGTAAATAGACGGAATTAGTATTAGGAATTGGTTTAAAAAAATTAAAACACTAATTTAAAAATACACGTAATTTTTAAAAAATGAAAACAAATATATATAATAACATAAATTTAATAGAAAATAATAGTGCAGTAAATTTTAATACATTATGTTCTTCTTACACTAGATTCTCTATTAAGTAACTAGCAATATCTTAGGTGTAATTGAGTAGAACTATCCTTGAATATATGGCCCTTATATGGGCCACTGCTTTTACTTTTTCAGATAGGGAATTGAAATTTCAATTCCCTATATGCATTCGTTAGAAATTTTACCATGTAAAAACTATAATTGAAATCGTAACGACAGATACAAAATCATAATTCAATCTTTTCCTGCTAGTGGCTGTCTTTTCCAAAAAAATCAGATTCGTAGAGATTCGATCATGAAACTCATCCTTTAAATTAATGACATTAAGAGAATGAAATAAAATTGGCACATAACCAAAAACTTTCTCAATGGCACTGTTTCAAAAGTTAGAATTTTCGTTCTTGGATTCGTAGAGATATTTCAAGTGTTTTATTTCATATTATGCAAACCAATGACATCATTTATCCCACTTTCATAAGGTGCGACAAGTCTTGTCAATGAAATCTATAACTTTTGTGCATCTAAGTTTGCATCATAAGCTTCTTAAGATCAAGTAGGTATCTTATTTCTCTATTTTTCACTATCTCTTAAATATATCTCTTAATTTTTTTAGGATCAGGATTCTTTATTTATATCGAACCAATGATGAGGATTTTTTATTTGGTGCTTCATTAAATGTCAATTATCATCAAGTTTGTTAAATATTTTTTACACGTAAATCATTTTAAACCTCTTCAAAATGTGTTGTGTTTTATGCATAATCAATTGCAAATGTCTTCCCATGCAAAATAGTCATGTTTTCTTTCAGTTCAGAGTAAAAGTTATTTAGCTTAATTGTTATCTAAATTCATAACTTTTTTAAATATGGATAAATCTTAGATCAATAAACCTTGACAATCAATAGAGTACCTGAATAGTTTAGACGAATTTTTGGAATTCACAAATGCCAACTATGGTGTCGAAGGTAGAATAATATGCCCATGCCCAAAGTGTAGATTCAAGAAATGGCAACTCATCGAGGTCGTGTGCCAACACTTGATTGTCAAACCATTTCCGGAGGGATACAATTTCTAGAGTTTGTAAGGAGAAATGATTACAGAAGAACCTCATGTAGGACATGCTATAATGCCAATTGAGGTCACAGAACCCATTGTTCGAGATGACCCTGTGCAGAACATAGTCCGTGATGCATTTGAGATTCATCCCAAAAATGAGAGCATCGATTCTGTGTATATGCCAGTTCCACAGTCAGCGAAAAGGATGGATGATAATATCAAATATTTTTATGAGCTACGGAAAGATGGTCAACAACCACTCTATGAAAGGTGTGAGAAGTATTCCAAATTGTCTTTTTTAGTGAAGTTGTATCACATCAAGTGTTTGTGTGGGCTAAGCGACAAAGCAATGTCGATGATACTTGAGTTGCTTGTCGATGTATTCCCAAATGCCAAGATTTCGCCTTCATTTTACGAGGCTAAAAAAGTCATTAATAAGTTGGGGTTGAACTACAAGAAAATTCATGCATGTCAGAATTATTGTATGTTATACTAGGTTTAGCATAAAAGTAGAGAAACTTGTAGTAAGTGCTTCGCACCAAGGTGGAAATCGAAACAGAAGGGGGAGAAGCGAAAAAAGGTGACTAATAAAATTTTTAGATACTTTCCAGTTAAGCCAAGGTTGCAGAGGTTGTTCGTGTCTTCTAAGACTGTTGAATTTATGAGATGGCATTCTGAAGACAAAATTTCTAACGGCATCATGAGGCATCCGAAAGATTCTGAGGCATGAAAGAGATTTGATCTTTTGAATCCTTAATTTGCATCAGATCCGAGGAATGTTCGTTTGGGCCTTGCAACGGATGGTTTAAATCCATTTGGAAACCTATCTACAAGTTACAGTATATGGCTAGTTGTGCTGATTCCGTATAATCTTCCTCCTTTGATGTCTATGAAACAGAGTTCATTCATATTATCAATGATAATTCCAGGGAGAAAAGCACCAAGGAATGATATAGATGTATTTTTACAACCACTAATTGAAGGGTTGAAGGAGTTATAGGTTGAAGGTGTTCAGACGTACGATGCCTTTAGTAAAAAAATGTTCAATATGCATGCAGCTCTTTTGTGGACAATCAGTGATTTTTCTGGCCTTGGATGTTTATCAGGCTGAAATATTCATACTAGATTAGTTTGTTCGCACTGTAACTTTGACTCCACTCCAGTCTGTCTCCTTCGCAGTCGGAAGTGGTATTTTATGGGACATCGCCGCTTTCTATTTCCGGGTCATAAATTTAGGATGGCCCGCAATAGATTTGACGAAAAAGAGGAAAGAAGAAACCCTCCTACGCAACTGTGTGGTGTATACATTTTAAGACAAGTCGAGGATATTGAAGTTGTCTTCGAAAAAAATGTGGAAACTGATGCTGGGACTCAACAACGGCGTTTCCGAGGTCAGGGTTTGGTTTATGCTGGGACTCAACAATGGTGTAAGAAAATTATATTTTTCAAACTTCCGCATTGGGAAAATAATATGTTGCGTCATAATCTTGACGTCATACATATTGAGAAAAATTTATGCAACAACATCATTTACACTTTACTTAATGATTCTGGCCGTTTAAAGGACCACGTAAATGCGCAAAAAGACTTAAAGGAGTTTGGTGTGAGGTCTGAGCTGTGGTCAGATGATGAAGGTAAATATCTACCTGCTTTGTTTGTAACATCCCTAATTTCGTTTCTTTTATTGATAAAAGTACATAAATATTTAATTAAGGAAATAAAATTTATTTGACAATATTTTAGATATCTAAGGAAATATAATCCTTAGAAATTTTTCACCTTATGTATATGCATAGAAAATGTTTCTAACATTAAGAGAACAAATAAAGAGGGAAAACCTAATAGAAAAAACAATTAGAAATAACATACTAAAGAGATGCAAAATTCTTGGATAAGGAAGATAAATTTAGAAACAAGTAAAGGCCATAATGGGTAGGAATAAGCCCAAATCCAAGAGAAAAAATAAAATAAAATAAATCAGGTGATGATATAATAATGTAATAATAATAATGATTAGGTTACATGGCATTAAGACAAAAATTTAGCAAGTGGTGTGATTCTACATTCATAATTTTGGCAAGTGGCATGATAATACAAGGCAAAACTATCATACTTGTTTAAGACAAAAGAAAATGGAAATGAATCCCTAAATCAAAGGGACCTTGTCCCATATCTTAAGAACATATTATCATAATTTTCAAAATACAAATCTCCTTTTCTTATGCATATCTTGACTAAGGAAGAGGAAGACAAGAACATAAGTTGTTTGTTTTCCAAAAATTCAACCAAGTGTAATCTAATTGTGATAAGGTAGACCCATGATCATGAAAGGTGAATTATTTGGTGGTCTATAAAAGAAAACCCACCCTTACAACATTATAATTTCGTCCAAGTGAGGGAGAGGAAAAATAGAAGCAAGGTAGAGTGAGGAAAGGAGAGGAAGAAAGGAAGAAAGAGGAAGGAGAAGTCTAGGGGACTAAGTGCTCCAGGTAAGTTTAACAATATTTCTTTTTGAAGAAAACTTTTGAAACTTATAATATTTATATGAGATTTTGATCTTAGAACTTTGATGATTGGTCATGATGTTGCTATATCATGTTACATATTGATCTTGCATGTGATGTATATTTGAATACTTAGACTGGTATAGAAAGTTCTGCATAGGTATGGCTATGGGTGGCAAAATTTTTAGCTTCTGTGTTTTCATTTCTGAGAATTATCTATAGGGAATTAAAATAAATGGTTAACATAAGAATTAAAGATATATGTGTCACGGATTTTTAGCCACTGGAATCATTCAATTTGGAGTCCATATGAGGTAGATATGGTCCGATTAGTAATCAAAGGTCAGAAAATGGTTCATCAGGGAAGAATATGTTACGATAGCTTCTGTGTTTTAATTTTTGGGAATTATCTGTAGGGAATTAAAATAAATAGTTAACATAAGAATTCAATATATATGTGTCACGGATTTTTAGCCACTGGAATCATTCAATTTGGAGTCCATATGAGGTAGATATGATCCGATTAGTAGTCAAAGGTCAGAAAATGGTTCATCAAAGAAGAATATGTTAGGATAGCTTCACACAAGTTTGAGTCCATATGAGGTAGATATGGTCCAATTAGTAGGTAGAGGTCAGAACCTATCCGAGAAGAAATAACCTGTACATTGAGGGAGTAATATCACCTTGATTTCTTAATATTTCTGTCACGGCCCCAAATGATGGAACACATGACCGGCACGACATAAGGGTTTCCCCCTAGCCGCAAGCCTAACACATAGCATGCACAAAAATCCAGCACACAATCCAGAGTACATAATAAATATAACTGGCCACATATGCCACATCCAATATCAGAAAATACTGTATATATGTATATATATATATCTCATGATATCTCATGAATCCAACATTCTGATTCAACTTGGCCCATGGCCTCATAATATTCATGTGATTCAACTTGGCCCAAGGCCTCATAATACCAACATTTGTTGTAAACATAAAACCATTTTCCAAACAACACATCAAAATACGCAAGAAAGCGAGGATCCTGCCTGTATGTTCATGGAGATACTCTAGACATAACTAAACTAAATAAACAATACAAAAGAGCCTTGCCCAAACTGGGGCTCACCAACACTATCTTCAGCCTCCTACGAAGCTGTAGCTGGATCAAAGTCTCTTTGACTATCTGTGGGGAGGAAACAAAAGAGGGGTGAGATTACCACATCTCAGTGAATGAGTAAATCATACTATAACTGAAACAGGGCAAACCAAGCACGAGTGTTTCGCAATGGGATTAATAATTGAAATCCAAATGTAAAGATAACAATAGAAACATTAAGCATTTAACCATAATTTATTGAAAGAATGCTAAACAGTTCAAATGTGTGTTCAAAAGATAAAACATGATTAAATCAATAACCGTAAGCAAATCAATTATGCATGGTAAGTAATACATGAAGATATTTATGCAATAACAATGATGAATGAGCTTGTTTAGAAATATTTAATCTTTAAGAAAAATGCATCAATTTATTGGAGGTCTTTCCTAACAGATCTATCATCTCCCCCAAGCACACAGCAAGGGTAGGGTAATCACTGTAGGCGTAGACATAAGTCCACCCTAAATTTCCCCAAGCACATAGCAATGGGTATGACAATCACTGTAGGCGAAGACATAAGTCAACCCTAAATCCCTGTGTCTTAGGCAGTCATATGCCCGTCACAGTATCCTAGGCCGAAGCCTTAACATGATCATGGTGCACCAGGGCTAGCACTACCTGCGGCTAGCTAACAGTGATCTAAAAGGGTCCCTCCAATAGAAAACATTTGAAATATGCTATTCAAAGAGTTTAAAGTAAAACATTTCAATAACATTACAATAAAGCTATAATTCTCCATCTAACTCTTTTCATGCATAAAACTTCGTTCAAAAATATATTTCATCCATGTATTCCCATGGAGACCTTTATCATCATAAACTTTCCCTTTAAACATAGATCGTCCGTAGACGTCGTATAGATGCTCATCATGCATCAAATCATTTTAAACATAGATCGTCCGTAGACGTCGCATAAATGCTCATCATGCATCAAATCATTTCATGGACAACTTAGTTCATTTCTATGACTAAGTTCGCATTTCTATAAATCTAGGTCAAATGGAGAATTATCAGTCTAGATGTTTGCCCTGCATACCTAGGGTTCAACTAGGATTGAAATTTATAATTTCTAACATGGTTGGAACATATTGGTTTTCAAAGCGGTAAAACAACTTAGCATACATTCCAACTAGTTAAAATCATACGAGAGAGTTATAAACTGAATTCATAAAACATGCGCTATAGTATGAAAAACCCACTCACAGGTAAGGGCTCCAGATTGGACAGCCCTAAAATCCTAGTTCCTGGTCTGAATTCGGTAAAACAGACCCCAAAATCGAGTCCGGAAGGTCCAAAAGCCTTAAATGAGCTTGGTTACTGTTCACCGCCGGAAAACACTATTCACGCGCGGAAAACACTATTCACCGACACTATTCACCGCTGGAAAACACTATTCACTGTCACAAAATTTTTACCGAATCAACAAAACAATTTCATATCCTAATATTTATCTAATTTCTGAATCCATCTACGGAGTCAGATTTCTAATTAGAAGTCCCTAAGTAAGGTTTTTCAGAACTTACCTTTTACCGAGACTTTCTACTTCAGATCTACGGCGATTCAACGGTTGATTTCAAAAACTGATCGGTCAAAACTGAAGTACTCTTCGTCCTGAATCCAGTAACACCTTCAGTTTTGATATCGGAAGTTCTTAAACACTCCAAATCGAAAGATAAAATTTGAGATTACTATTCACTCACTATGCATGCACTATTCCTTTCTCTCTTTTTTTTCTTTTCTTTTTCTTCTGAAATCGTCCGCCCCCGGTTTTCGTTTATCAACTTTCGTTCGTTTTTTTTTTTTATAATATAATAATAATTATTAAATAATTAATAATAAGATTTTCTTTTATAAAAATTCATATAAATTCCATTTTTCATCATAAAATATCCCAAAAATTTCTAAAAATTTCCTTTCTCATAAATCTTTAGTTAAACTCTTAAATCATAATTTTTCTTAATAAAAATTGTAATAAAACAAATTTCAAAACAAATATCTTAATTCATATTAAAAGAAAGAATATTTCTAAAAATACCATAAAAATTCAATAGAGGCCGATATAATTATTTTAAACAACACAATACTTCTTTTACTTAAAAGTCCACTTACTTTTAACAAATCATAATTATTTCTACATAAATAATCATATTTTTGCTAATAGCGCACCAAAATATAAATTATCATATTTCTTTTATAATTCTTTAATCTATGTAATAAATATACATATTTTCACTGGTTCTTATCTCTATTGTCAAAATTCTCTCTTTTATTCTAAATTTCCTTTAATTGGAATTTTCGTTAAATTTTACGGTTATTACAATTTCACTATAATGTTCAACATAATAGTTTTGGATAATTTTTTTATCTTGAAATTGACACCAAGATCACCTACATCAGAGTTCATATGAGGGAGTTATGCTTTGATTAATAAGAGAAGGTTAGATATGATGAAAACCTGCATCAAGAAAATAAAGAAATAAAATTAATTTTTAAAAAAAAAGACGAATCTTATAAATGACTAGTATATGCCATAGACATTGCCATTGTATGAACTTCTTACCATTTTAAGTGTAAAATTCTGACATGGAAATATTTTATTAAGTGATATTTGAAATGGTTATGTTCATGACATGATTACGAATGATTTATGGTAATAGTTATATTTTGATGAACATACTTATTATTGAAAACATATTTTTAGCTATCATTGTGAAAAGAAAAGAAATGAGCACAGTCACATGGCAATCCGTGTGGTGCACCAGTAGGGGATGCCCTACCAATCATTATGATTATGATTATGAGAAAGAAAGAGAAAATGTGTCATGTCGGACGGAGCGAGAAAAGCCCGTACTGGAGAGTAGAGGATACTTACCCTGACCGGGGTAGCTTGAAATGAGAATAAGTTGATGGCCATCATATGATATTCTAAAAATAGTTAATCCTGTCATACATATCATTACTGTATGATTCTTATGTGCATAGATATAATGCATTCATGTGACCAAAGATATTTTCTGTAGTTTATACAGCTGAACATGACGTGATGAGCTATATTGATGATGATTTATTGTTGAACTTACTGGAATTTAATTTTCACTATATTTCCATATCATGTTCAGAAAATTAGTTATGCAGATTTTTCTATAACTCTGACTTTTAGTGCACGTTGGATCGATTACTTTATGTTGGGCAGATCCCATAAGCAAATAAAATGTTTGTGGTCGAGTTGGCTTAGATCCCAGTGAAGGTGCAACCACCCGCACCTGTATCTCCAGAATTGGTCAACCAAAATAAATAAGATGTAGATTTTTATGTGTTTGATATGTTGTACGTATGTTGTGATTAATGACATGTATGTAAACTCTTTATTGTATAAATTAAATAAATGTTATATTGAGTTAAGTTGTAACGAGGTAATAACTTCATGGTATTTTAAAAAAAATTGATACTTAAATGGAGTTGTTACATTGTTCATATTGACAAATGCAGGCAAGGAAGTATTTCTCAAAACACTTAAGAATATATCTGTACTTGACAGTTATTCCAGTAATATCTCTAGATATATTGATGTAAGATAGCGTAAGATCGGAGGACTAAAAATTCATGACTATCACATCCTTACGGAACAACTATTACCGTTAGCCATAAGAAAGACACTTCCCAAGATGGTGTCCGCAGTTCTGATTGAGTTCTGTTCATTCTTCCGACAACTTTGTTCTAGAGTTTTGAATGCTAATGAACTTAATCAACTTCAAAATAGTATCATTATGACTCTATGCCATCTGGAAATATTATTCTCGCCGTCTTTCTTTACAGTCATGGTGCACTTGACTGTACATTTAATCATGGAAGCGAAGTTAGGAGGACCAATCCAATATCGTTGGATCTATCCCATCGAAAGGTAAAAAATGAAAAACACATAATTCAGATTTCTTGCATTATTGTTAATCCAATTTTATTCATTTAATCTATGTTGTCTAGATACTTGGGTAAACTTAAATCTTTCATGCGAAATAGAGCAAGGCCAGAAGGCTCAATAGTATAGTCGTACGTTGCAGGAGAAGTTTTATTATTCTGTTCCAGGTACATAGATGGTGTTGACACTATCTTCAATCGTCCTCCTCGTCTAGATGATTGACCCGATGTTGGGACGTCTGACAGGGGTTTGGTCCCACCAATAGGAAGACCAGTTAGTGGGTTTGAATATTTCATATTTTCTCCCTGGGAAAAATTACAGGCCCATCGGCATGTCTTAACAAACTGCAAAGAAGTTGATCCTTACTTACAGTAAGTTAACTCACACTTAGCTACATTTGCATACAATTTTTCGTCTTGTGTAGCATTAAATGTATAGACAATGTTTACTCAACAGGAAATTTAGAGACTATGTATGGCATAGTTAAAGAAGTCGGACGCGAGCATCTACCGAGATAGATAAAAAAGTCCACAAGGAATTTGTCTCTTGGTTTTCACATCGTGTAAGTATTTCAACGTGGTCACATTTCATTCATATGTCAAATATGAGTACAACCCATCCTTTATTCGTTTTACAGATAGCAATTGATGACGATGGATCACAGTGTGCTGATTTAAAATTTCTTGCACTTGGTCCACTAGATAGAGCACGTCGATACAGTACTTACAATGTAAATGGATTCAAATTTCGAACTTTAGAGCGAGACCCAGGGATGACATCTCAAAATAGTGGAGTTTACGGTACTTTCGGGACGAGGAGTTATGCAAGTAGTAGTGACAGGAACATGTAATTTGGTGGCGTCCCGTATTACGGAAAACTATTGGACATTATTGAGTTAAACTACCATGGGCATTTTACAGTCATATTATTTAAGTGTATGTGGGCCAACACAACTACAACGAGGGGAATTGCAATTGATGACTTCGGGGTGACATCAGTTGATTTTTCTTAGTTGATTCACACTAGTGAAAATAATGATGATGAGCCATACATCCAGGCCTCTGAGGCACATCAAGTGTACTATGTACAAGATGAGCTGGACAAGAACTGAAGTATAGTGATGCATTTGAAACCCCGTGACTTATACGAGATGGGCGAAGAAGATGAAAATCTTATATATGAGAGCGATTCATTACACACACAAAATTTAGAAAGATTGTTTCTAGAAGGAGAAGTTAATTTATGCTTGTTACGGTATTACTTTTGCTGTTGCCGCCTATTTACATATATTTTGGACTACTTACAATTATTGTACTATTTTATTTATTTTTATAACTTTTATTAGGCAAAGTTCATTTTGTAATTGTTTTATGTGGTGACTAATGTTATTAATTTCATTTTGGCAGGAGCGGTGACGATGAAGAAAGCTAAATCACTCTACACGAGCATGGCAGGCGCATCCAGTTCTCACACTCCTACGCCCGTGGCGATCAGTGAGGGCAGATAGCCCACTATGGAGTCAGACATTGTTCTATCCACTCTTCCTCACCTTTACTCTTGGGGAGCAGAGTCGGAGGCTGTCGTGTCATCAGTCCCTACTAACGACTCCCATCCACTAGATTCACATGACATCCCATACACACTCCTCCCACTCGACGCTCAGGCACCGAACAACGATTATTCCTTCGATTTTGACGCAATTTTTGCCAGTGTAGAGGAGGAGCATCAGCCCGATAAGTAGGAGCATAGACGCAGGAGGAGTTGGACAGTTGATGTAGTTGATGAGTATTGTAAACACTTTATGCGCTTAATAATTTTGTCATTGTAACATAACATATAATTGTCTACATTATGACAGACGAGACCGGGCAGGTGACGTCCAGGCAGTTGACTGTCCATGACATATGGGCCCTACCTCAGGGGTCAAAGGTAATTGTCCAGTTCAACGACAACCACCAGCCTATCGGAGACAGTGGTGGTTTGCTCAGTGTCTTTCTCAGCACCATCGGAGATAACTTTCTATTATTCCCGATCTCTTACAAGGACTGGAGGAGCATTCCTCAGCAGTCCAAGATGAATGTCTTTGTAAACAATGTTCAGGTATGAAAACATATATCTTTTGCAACTAATTATATTTATTTATAATTTATGTACAATTATGTGTAACTAATTTTTTTACTTTTGTTTGCAGACACATTTTAATGTGACAAGTCTACACAAGAAACTGATCATGCAGTGGTTAGGAGTGAAGTGGAGAGCCGCATGGTACAATTTATTCCGGCTGGTGTATGATGGTACAAAGATCAGAGATCAGTTGCAGCGTGATGTCCCAACAAGCATCCCACTTGATCAATGGGCAACTTTCATAGATTATCGCCTTGACGCGAAGTCTAAGGTAAATTGTGTATATTAATATATTTATAAAATTTAAATTTTAAATATTGTGGCTAATTAATTTCTCTATGTGATTAATTAGGATGTGGCTGCGGAGAATAAACGGAATAAAAGACGTCTAACAATGTCACACACCACTGGATCGAAGAGCCTTACGCGTAAAAAGGCAGAGATGGTAAGTTTAAATCCATAAATATCTTTTTTTAAATGTTAAGAAGACTATAATTTTTATAATCATAAATTGATTAATTATTTTAAATTTCAAGAGTCTGATCTTGGTGGTCCGGTGGCTCGCGGTGATGTATGGACGGTAGCTCATAAAAGAGCTGACAGATCATACATCAACGACGAAGCTCGGGCTGTTGCGGTAAGTAATAAAATTTTATCAACCGTACGTAGGTAATTATTTAATTTTTAGATAATGTTTAATATTATTAATTATCTGTTACTGGATTTTAGGAAAAACTTGCTTCGATCAAATAGGAGGACAGCTCGTTCCAAGAGCTCTCGATGGCTGATTCACTTGCGAGAGCTCTTGGCACTAGGGAGCACTCCTGCCACGTTCGAGAATTTGGGTTGGGTGTTTGTTCAACCCAAGTCTTCGGTCGTGGCTCGCCTGGGTCGAGCTCACAGTCTGAGCCATCATACCACGACTTACAGAATGAGGTGGAGCGCATAAAAGTAGCTATACATGAGCGGGATGTTGAGCAATAATGACGAGACGCTGAGCTCGCAGCACGGCAGGGACAAGTGGAGGCTGCTATGGCGTTCTTGCTACAAAAATTCTAGGGTCAGCTGCCACTTGACATAGTAGGACTTCATAGTCCCGAGCCGAGGGTAATCTTTTAATACATAAAAATTGTTGGTATAATTTTGTTTACTTTGAAAACGCTAAAAATTCTAACAAAAAAAATTTATTTTTCACGACCCTAGTGACTGTGGTAGTGGACATCAGCGTGATCAGCATCCGTAGGGTCCGGGAATATGATTTAGTTATTATAGTCTATATATGTAATTTTTTTATGCTCGTGACTATTAATTTTTGTGTACATATTTTTTTATTTATATATAGATTCATTATAATTCAATAATTTATGTATATCTAGTATGTAGTTAAATATTAATAAATTTTAAAATAATTTTTTAAATTATTAAGTAATTCGCACACTTAATTATTATATAATAGATAAAAATGTATCTAAATTAATTTATTGAATATTAAAAATATAAATTAATTTTTATTATGCATAATGGTTTAATAAAAAAAATTTAATCAAAATTAGTATTTATGAATAACAAAAAATATTACATTTTAAATTAAAAAAATTTTATTTTTAAAAAATTAATTAATTTTCATGTTACAATTGATAAATAATAAATAAAAAATTAACAAAAAAATTATCAGTTTATCGATGATTTTAAAACCGTCGTTATACCAGGTTTTATGACAGTTTTGTAACCGTCGTAAAAATCAGTCATAACAACGCTGTTCCCACGGTTGACTAAAACCGTCGCGATGCTCATGGATCCACGACGGTTTCATGACCATCGTTAAATGGCTTGGCGACGATTAAAACCGTCGTTATAGCCACTTAAAAACTACCGCTAAATCCCGCATTTTTTGTAGTGTTAGCTAATTGATGAGTGAATTTTATACTCATAAATTAAATATTTTTCTTATTTTTTTTTATCATAATTAAGCATTTTTCTCCCTTATTTATCTTTAATTTTTGTATTTTTTTTACAGATGGAGAGAAGAATAGAAAATATACTCAATTAGAGGAATCAAAGTTAAATTGTGGTTCTTCGGGAATAATATTTATAAATCAAGTAGATAAAATAAATTTATTGAAGATGGCTGAGTAAGGAGCATTATCTTTTTGACTCCTGAGACGTATCATAATAGATATATACATCAATTCAATCTTGATTTATGACTATTTATAAAAAAAAGTTAAACATAAAGATTCAATGCAGAACATGCAATGTTAAAAATATGTTTGCTGCTTGTTTTTCGACTTGATCTTACTACAGTATTTTGGCTGTATCTCAGAAAATACGTATATAATACATATGAAATTTAGTAGATTAATATACAATTTCATACAACTTTCATGTTTACGTGATCAGTAAATTCAGATATCCAAAAGGCTAAAATTGGGTTAGAAGAGAACATGTTTACTGTTGCAGTCCAGTCCAACCTTACTATAGTATTTGGGCCCTATTTCAGAAAATACATATTCAATGCATACGAAATTTGGTAGGTGAGCTTACACAATTTTTTTACAATTTTCATGTTAACATAATCAGCAAATTCAGACATTAAAAGTGTCAAAATTGAGTTAGAATATAATCTATTTGCTGTTGCAGTCCAGCTTGACCTTACTCCAGTATTCTAGCCATAAGTCACAAATTAAATATTCAATTTGTTCACAATTTATATGGGTGGAAAGATAATGAAATTATCTACAACCTTTATGCTTATGGGGTTAGTAGATTCGGTAGATATGAAGTAATAATTCAAGGATTACTTTCGGTATTCAATTTGTTAACTTAATACAACTTGTTAGCCACTATTGTTAACAATTACCACACCTAATTGTATATATAAATAGAGGGCTTGAGAAGACTTGTGAGAGGTGAATTAGCAGAGTTTGGAAAAAAATTTGTTAGAGTTCTAAGTACTTGTAATATTTTTCTTTCTTTAGATATTTTGTATCTTTACTTTGTTTCATAATATTATCATGCTTCTTCATCTTTTATTTTACTTTCTTACTTTGAATATGAAGAACTAATATCCTAATGTTAAGGTAAAAGGGTGAAACTCTTGGTATGAAAATAATAATTTATCTAACTTTTAATTTCAATTTTTATATTTGATGTTGTATTTATCTTCTTATTTATTTTTTATTATCTTCTTATTTAAAACAAAAAAACAAAAATAAGAAAAAGTTGTTTTTGTTTTCAGAACACAAAAAAGCAAAAAACAACATGTTTTCAAAATAGTTTATCAAACAGATTTTTTTTACTTTTATTCTACAAAATAACTTTTAAACATAGTTTTCAAAAATAATTTTTAAAAACAAAAGAACAAAAACATAATCAAATAAGCTCTTAATCTCTTACATTTGATTGATTGTTTATTCAAAAAAAATTTATGTGATTCAGATATGTTAAGTGATCTCATAAGACTCTAGAACTTATTTGATTGTCACTTAAGGCGAAATCTTAGACTACTCTCTATTTAAAAAAAAAGTAGGTATTGTAGGAATAGTTTAATCCTTTCAAACCAACCTATACATTATGCCATCCCTAGTAACCCAATTTGAACCTATACTTTTTTTGTACACTTATATTATTATCTAGCCTTTAAACAAAAATATTTCTAACTCTTATATTTCACTCATAGGAATGATCATTTGAAAAGCTATGATTCATGGGTGAATGGAAGAAGTTAAAAAAAAAGGTGAAAAAAGAAAAAAAAATAGAACTTTCCAAATAAATAAGTTTGAGGGTTTTTATATAAAAAAATGTAATATGAGCAAATAACGTAAGGATAAGGATAAGATTGGAAATAGAATTCACATGATAATATCAAAAGTATTTCGGAGGACTTAAATGATCATCTATGTTGTAGAGTGAATTGAACTTTCATAAATATATTTTTATCCACCTTTAACCTATGTCATACATTACAAGCCTAATGAAAGTTTTAATAATTTTAAATATTATGATTAGTCTACATTAGTGGAAAGTGACATAAAAAATAAGCTTATGGAGTCTCAAATGCATAAATATGGAGATCTATTTTAAATATTTGATTATATAAATTTATTTGAATACAAAAAATCCAATGTCATAAAATTGCCACACACACACTTGGGATTCAAAAGTAAACTATACGTTGCATTTGAATTGAAGTTCTACATAACCTTGAGATTTTAATATTTTCTTTGGTTGTACATTTTAAATCCTTAAGGAATTCTTAGTAAGCCAAAAATAACTTCATCACTCACTCGTCTTTTGAATTTTGAAGTTTGTGTGTTTTGCTTGAGGACAATCAAAAGATTAAGTTTGGGGATATTTGATGAGTGAGTTTTATACTCATACATTAAATATATTTTTTTTCCATAATTAAGCATTTATCTCGTTTATTTGTCTTTATTTTTTGTATTTTTTTTTTTACAAATGGAGAGAAGAATAGAAAATAGACTCAATTGGAGGAATCAAAGATAAATTGTGATTCTTTAAAAATGATGTTTATAAATCAAGTAAACAAAATAAATTCATTGAGGATGGCTGAATAAGAAGCATTATCTTTTTGACTCCTGAGACGCATCCTAATAGATATATGCATCAATTCAATCTTTATTTATGACCATATTTCTAAAAAAATTGAAACATAAAGATTTAAGGTAGAACACTCAATGTTAAAAATATGTTTGCTACTTGCTTTTTAACTTGATCTTACTACAGTGTTTTGGTCGTATCTTAGAAAATACAAATATAATAAGTACAAAATTTGGTAAATGAATAGCTGACACAATTTCATACAACTTTTATATTTATGTTATCAGCAAATTCAGACATCCAAAGGGACAAAATTGGGTTAGAAGAGAATATGTTTACTGTTGCAATCTAACCCAACCTTATTGTATTATTTAAGCTATATTTCAGAAAATACATATTTAATGCATACAAAATTTGGTGGATGAGTAGATGACACAATTTTTTTATAACTTTCATGTTCACATAGTCAGCAAATTCGAACATTAAAAGAGCAAAAATTGGGTTAGAATAGAATATGTTTGCTGTTGAAGTCCAGTTTGACATTGCTCCAATATTCTAGCCATAAGTCACAGATTAAGTATCCAATTTGTCCACAATTTATATGGGTGGAAAGATAATGAAATTATATACAATTTTTATGTTTATGGGGTTAGTAGATTCGGTGGATATAAAGTAATAATTCAAGGATTACTTTCAGTGTCTAATTTGTCAACTTAATGCAACTTGTTAGCCACCATTATTGACAATTACAACACCTAATTGTACTATAAATAGAGGGCTTGAGAAGGCTTGTGGGAGGTGAATTAGTAGAGTTTAGAAAAGCTTTTGTTAAAGTTTTAAGTGTTTGTAATGTTTTTCTCCTTTTAGATATTTTGTATCTTAACTTTCTTTCATAATATTATCATATTTCTTCATTTTTCATTTTACTTTTTTACTTTGATTATGGAAAACTAATCTCCTAATAATAAAGTGAAACGGTGAAACTCTTGACATGAAAATAATAATTTATCTAACTCTTAATTTCAATGTTTATATTTGATGTTGTATTTATATTCTTATTTATTTTATTATTATTTTCTTTCTTAGAGGATGGCTTTGTTGCCCCTCTGTTGTTATTTTCTATGGTATTATTTTATTATTATTTTTTTAGATGACAGCTTTGTTACCTCTCTGTTGTTATTTTCTTTCTTAGAGGATGGTTTTGTTGCCTCTCTGTTGTTATTATATTGTTATTTTCTTTTTTTAGAGGACGACTTTGGTGTCCCTCTGTTATTATTTTATTTCTTATTATTTTTTTAGAAAAAATTTTTGTTACCCCTCTATTGTTATTTTCTTGTTATTTTATTTTTTAATGGCTGATTTTAATTACCGCATACTTTATATTATTATTATTGACTATGCCACCTATCTGTTGTTATATTTTTCTTTATTTTACATCTTTCTATTTTAAATTTTGTAAAGTGTGAATCTTGATACATTGTAAACAATTTTTGGCACAATAAATGTTTGAATCATTCTTGATTTGTTGTAGACAATATAATGATTGACACGATGTATACTTGAATCTATTTTATAAGAGTTATTTTATTATTAATAATACAATAAAAAGAAGATAAATACACTTCATATGTAAATCAAAGTGAATTTAAGGTAACATATATTCCGAATGGAACCTCATTTATGTGAAGATTCTATTTGAGTAATAAAATTGTTAAAATTTATTTGATATACCAAAAGTAGATCCCTTAACCTTAACATGTTTCTTTACTTTAAATATATTCCTATTTTATTTCAATATTTTATTTATTGTATACTTTGCTCAAAATTCTTGTCACAAAAGAAAATCTTGGCAACTAGGTTAAAAATATTTATTTTAGATTTGAATTAAATTTTTTTTCAATTGTCAATCCTTGTGAGATCGACCTCGCATACCACTAAATCTACATTCCAATAGATTCGTAAATTGACGAGTTTTATATAAAACAACAACACTCATCAAAAATTATAGATCCTAGAAATATAGATGAATATGAAAGGATAATATATAGAAATATAAGACAAATAATTGATTTAATAATAGAAACATAAGCTTATATTAGAGATTCTATCGTATATAGTGACTTCATAGTAAACATATTAAATTTAAAAAGTCATAAAAAAACTCAAGAATATACTAAAGTAGGAGAACAGTTAGAACAAAATAAAAGATTAGTACCATTAGCTAGAGAAAGAATAAAAAAGAGAATAGAGTTATTATTTTTCTTTAAGAGATGCATATACTAATGAAGATGAAGATGGAAGAACTTTTAGAAGATTCTTAAGATATCTTAATTGTATACAGGCCAGGATAAATGGATATAGAATATAAATTTGAACTTATAAAACAGATTATAGAGTTATTAGATAGAGTAAACATGGTTTTCGATCTAGAAATCCAAATGATAAATAAATAATTAGAGAAGCTTTTTTAAATAAAATAAATCAAAAAATTCACTACAACAAAACCAGGGTATTGCGACAATTTTTTAACGATAGTAATAAAAAACCGTCGCCAAGCTCGAATTTAGAGATGGTTTTTTAACCATCATTAAAATTAAGGATTTAATGACGGTTTAAGTCAAACCCTCGTTAAATACGGACGGTTCAGATTAAATCGTGGTAATATGTCTTGGGTTTAGGATAATAATAAAAATTACGAAAACCCACGACGATTTTTCAAAAACCGTCGTTAAATAATGACAGTTTCCTTATAACCGTCGTTAATTAACAACGGTTTTTGAGAAACCATCGTGAACCTTCCAACGTTTGAAATTTGAACCGTTACTCGAGATTCGCGTGATTTAACGACAGTTTTAATAAAACCGTCGTTAAACCTATACTTAACGACGGTTACAATGAAAACCGTTGTTAAGTGGGTTTAACGACGGTTAATAACCGTCGTTAAACCACGCGTTCGTCAATATATTCGCCTCCCCTCTTCATTTTCATTACAAACACTTTCAGTTACAGTTTTTTCGTTTAAAATACATCAGCTGAGATTTTTTATTGTGACTTACGAGTTCTACTATTGTGGTCTACTTTGCGACTTGTATTTATTTTTCTCAAGGTATGTCATTTAATTTTCTAATTATATTTGATTTTTTATATATATATTGTATGATCAAAATATTTTGTTATATTTTTTTTGTGAAGATCTTGTGACAACACTTCGATTTTTGTGCGTTATTTATTTGGAATCATTTTGAAGGTATGTAATCTAATTATTTTTATTTTAAATAAATTTATTTCAAATTATTGTATGTTAAAATGTGATAATATTAAATATTTTATGTACTTCATATTTATTTTAAAAATATAGTTTACATTGTGATGTACATGTATGAATAAATTTTAAAATTTTTGTTACTTTTGCAAAGTTTATGATGTTTAATATTATAATATATTATGTCCGTTGAAAATATGTAAGAGGTAATTTCTTTTTTAATAATGCTGAATTATTAGACTTAATTATTTTTGAAGTAAAATATTTGTATTTAATATTAGAAAGGATTTATAAAAATAAAAAATAGAGATCTTGAGGCGGTGTTGATGGAATAATATGAAAAAATTATTAAATACACATAGTTAAAAATAATATTTGTTAATGAAAATTACAAGTAAGTTTTAAAAAATGAAAACAAATATATATAATAACATAAATTTAGTAGATGAATTGAAGTGAAATTGATAACGTAAAATAATAAATTTTAATAAATAAACAGAGTGAGTATTAAAAAAAATTTTAAAAAAATTTTAACAGTACTTTAAAAATATACGTATGTTTTAATATAAATTTAACAAATATATATAATATTATAAATTTAGTATAAAATGATAGTGAATTCAGTTTTAAATATAAGTTATTTAGTGTTTAAAAAATATAATTAAAATTGATGCAAATAAATCAAAAATAGTTATTATATTGATAAACATGTTTAAATAATATACATAAATTAGTAATAGTCAAATTTTATTACAGTTGTTTTTAAAATATTAAAATATTTGCTCAGGTGATGAGGTAAAATAATAAATACTAGTAAATAGACGAAATTAGTATTAGGAATTGGTTTAAAAAAATTAAAGCACTAATTTAAAAATAGACTTAGTTTTTTTAAAAAATATATATTTATATATATAATAACATAATTTTAATAGAAAATAATAGTGCAGTAAGTTTTAACAATATCTTAAGTATAATTGAGTAGAATTATTCTTGAATAATAATAGACGAAATTAGTATTAGGAATTAGTTTGAAAAAATTAAAACACTAATTTAAAAATACACGTAATTTTTAAAAAATGAAAAAATATATATATAATAATATAATTTTAATAGAAAAGAATAGTGTAGTAAGTTTTAATGCACTGTGTTCTTACACTAGATTCTCTATTAAGAAACTAACAATATCTTAGGTGTAATTGAGTAGAATTATTCTTGAATATATGACCCTTATATGGGCCACTGCTTTTACTTTTTCAGATAGGGAATTGAAATTTCAATTCCCTATATGAGTTCGTTAGAAATTTTATCATGTAAATACTATAATTGAAATCGTAGCGGCAGATATAAAATCATAATTCAATTTTTTGCTGCTAGTGACTGTCCTTCCCAAAAAATTCAAATTCGTAGAGATTCAATCATGAAACTCATCCTCTAAATTAATGACATTAGGAGAATGAAATAAAATTGGCACATGACCAAAGACTTTATCAATGACATTGTTTCAAAAGTTATAATTTTTGTTCCTGGATTCGTAGAGATATTTCAAGTGTTTTATTTCATATTATGCAAGCCAATTTCATCATTTATCCCACTTTCATAAGGTGCGACAAGTCTTGTAAATGAAATCTATAAATTTCATGCATTATAAATTTCTTAAGATCAAATAGGTATCTTATTTCTCTATTTTTTACTCTCTTAAATATATCTCTTAAACTCTTTGGGATCAGGATTCTTTATTTATAGCGAACCAATGACGAGAATTTTTTATTCGTTGCTTCATTAAATGTCAATTATCATCAAGTTTGTTAAATATTTTTTACACGTAAAGCATTTTAAACATCTTCAAAATGTGTTGTGTTTTTTGTACAATCAATTGCAAATCCCTTCCCATGTAAAATAGTCATGTTTTCTTTCAGTTCAGAGTAAGAGTTATTTAGGTTAATTGTTATCTAAATTCATAATTTTTTCAGATATGGATAAATCTTAGATAAATAAACCTCAATAATCAATAGAGTACCTGAATGGTTTAGACGCATTTTTAGAATTCACAAATGCTAACTCTGGTGTCGAAGGTAGAATAATATGCCCATGCCCAAAGTGTAGATTGAAGAAATGGAACCTCATCGAGGTCGTGCGCCAACACTTGATCGTCAAACCATTTCTAGAGGGATACAATTTTTGAAGTTTGCACTTAGAAATGATTACAGAAGAACCTACTGTAGGGCATGCTATAATGCCAATTGAGGTCCCAGAACCTATAGTTCGAGATGACCTTGTGCAGAACATAGTCTGTGATACATTCGGGATTCATCCTGAAAATGAGAGCATTGATTATGTGGATATGCCAGTTGCAGAGTCAGCAGAAAGGATGGATGATAGTGTCAAATATTTTTATGAATTACTAAAAGATGGTCAACAACCACTCTATGAAGGGTGTGAAAAGTATTCCAAATTATCTTTTTTGGTGAAGTTGTATCACATCAAGTGTTTGTGCGGGCTAAGCGACAAAGCAATGTCGATGATACTTAAGTTGCTTGTCGATGTATTCCGAGATGTCAAGATTCCGTCTTCATTTTACGAGACTAAAAAATTCATTAATAAATTGGAGTTGAACTACAAAAAATTCATGCATGTCAGAATGATTGTATGTTACACTAGGGTGAGCATGAAAGTAGAGAAACTTGTAGTAAGTGCTTCGTACCAAGGTGGAAACCGAAACAGAAGGGGGAGAAGCGAAAAAAGGTGCCTAAAAAAATTCTTAAATACTTTCCAGTTAAGTCAAGATTGCAGAGGTTATTCATGTCTTCTAAAATTGCTGAATTTATGAGATGGCATTCTGAAGACAAAATTTTTGACGGCATCATGAGGCATCCAAATGATTTTGAGGCATGCAAGAGATTTGATCTTCTGAATCCTCAATTTGCATCAGATCCGAGGAATGTTCGTTTGGGCCATGCAACAGATGGTTTCAATCCATTTGGATACCTATCTACAAGTTACAGTATATGGCCAGTTATATTGATTCCGTATAATCTTCCTCCTTGGATGTCTATGAAACAGAGTTCATTCATGTTGTCAATGATAATTCCAGGGAGAAAAGCACTGGGGAATGATATAGATGTATTTTTACAACCACTAATTGAAGAGTTGAAGGAGTTATGGGTTGAAGGTATTAAGACGTACGATGCCTTTAGCAAAGAAATGTTCAATATGCATGCAGCTATTTTGTGGACAATCAGTGATTTTCCTGGCCTTGGATGTTTATCAGGCTGGAATACTCATACTGGATTAGCCTGTTCGTACTGTAACTTTGACTCCACTCCAGTCTGTCTCCCTCACAGTCGGAAGTGGTGTTTTATGCGACATCGCCGCTTTCTATCTCCGGGTCATAAATTTAGGATGGCCTGCAATAGGTTTGATAGAAAAGAGGAAATAAGAAACCCTCATCCGCAATTGAGTGGCGTAGACATTTTAAGATAAGTCGATGATATTGAAGTTGTCTTAAGAAAAAATGTGAAAAATGATGCTGAGACTCAACAACGGCGTTCCCGAGGTCAGGTTTTGGTTGATGCTGAGACTCAACAATGGCGTAAGAAAAGTATATTTTTCAAACTTTCGTATTGGATGAATAATATGTTGCATCATAATGTTGACATCATGGATATTGAAAAAAATTTCTGCAACAACATCATTTACACTTTACTTAATGATTCTGACCGTTCAAAGGATCACGTAAATGCGCGAAAAGACTTAAAGGAGTTTGGCGTGAGGTCTGAGTTGTGGCCAGATGATGACGGTAAATATCCACCTGCTTTGTTCACATTGACAAATGCAGACAAGGAAGTCTTTCTTAAAACACTTAAGAATGTATATGTACCTGATGATTATTCCAGTAATATCTCCAGATGTATTGACCTAAGACAGCGTAAGATCAGATGACTAAAAAGTCACGACTGTCACATCCTTATGAAACAACTGTTACCGTTAGCAATAAGAAAGACACTTCCCAAGCCGGTATTTGTAGTTCTGATCGAGTTGTGTTCATTCTTCCAACAACTTTGTTCTAGAGTTTTGAATGTTAATGAACTTGATCAACTTGAAAATCGAATCATTATGACGTTGTGCCATCTTGAAATGTTATTCCCGCCGTCTTTCTTTACAGTCATGGTGCACTTGACTGTACATTTGATCATGGAAGCAAAATTAGGAGGATCAGTCCAATATCGTTGGATGTATCCCATCGAAAGGTAAAACATTAAAAACACATAATTCAAATTTCTTGTATTATTGTTAATCCAATTTTATTCATTTAATCTATGTTGTCTAGATACTTGGGTAAACTTAAATCTTTCGTGCGGAATAGAGCAAGGCCAGAAGGCTCCATAGCAAAGTCGTACGTTGGAGGATAAGTTTTATTATTCTATTTCAGGTACATATATGGTGTTGATACTGTCTTCAATCGTCCTCCTCGTGTGGATGATCGACCCGATGTTGGGACGTCTGACAGGAGTTTGTTCCCACCAATTGGAAGACCAGTAGTGGGTTTAAATATTTCACACTTTCTCCCTGAGAAAAATTGTAGGTCCATCGGCATGTCTTAACAAACTGCAAAGAAGTTGATCCTTACTTATAGTAAGTTAACTCACACTTAGCTACATTTGCATACAATTTTTTGTCTTGTGTAGAATTAAGTGTTTAGATAACAACATGGAATTTAGAGACTATGTACGGCATAGTTTAAGAAGTCGGACGCGAGCATCTACCGAGATAAATAAAATAGTCCACAGGGAATTTGTCTCTTTGTTTTCGTGTCGTGTAAGTATTTCAATGTGGTCACATTTCATTCATATGTCAAATATGAGTCGAACTCATCCTTTATTCGTTTTCCAGATATCAATTGATGATGATGGATCGCAGTGTGCTGATTTAAAATTTCTTGCACTTGGTCCACTAGATAGAGCACGTCGATACAGTGCTTACAATGTAAATGGATTCAAATTTTGAACTTTAGAGCGAGACCAAGGGATGACATCTAAAAATAGTGGAGTTTACGGTACTTTCGGGACGAGGAGTTATGCAAGTAATAGTGACAGGAACATGCAATTTGGTGGCGTCCCATATTACGGAAAACTGTTGGACATTATTAAGTTAAACTACCATAGGTATTTTACAATCATATTATTTAAGTGTATGTGAGCCAACACAACTACAACGAGAGGAATTACAATTGATGAATTCGAGGTGACATCGTTTGATTTTTCTCGGTTGATTCACACTGGTGAAAATGATGATGACGAGCCATACATCCAGGCATCTGAGGCTCATCAAGTGTACTATGTACAAGATGAGCTGGACAAGAACTGAAGTATAGTGATGCATTTGAAACCTAGTGACTTATACGAGATGGGCGATGAAGATGAAAATCTTATATACGAGAGCGATCCGTTTCACATGCAAAATTTAGAAAGATTGTTTCCAGAAGGAGAAGTTAATTTATGCTTATTACAGTATTAGTTTTGTTGTTGCCGCTTATTTACATATATTTTGGACTACTTACAATTACTGTACTATTTTATTTATTTTCATAAATTTTATTAGGCAAAGTTTATTTTGTAATTGTTTTATGTGGTGACTAATCTTATTAATTTCATTTTGGCAGGAGCGGTGACAATGAAGAAGGCTAGATCACTTTACACGGGCATGGCAGGGGCGTCCAGTTCTCACACTCCCACGCTCCGCGGGGCGATCAGTGAGGGCGGACAGCCCACTATGGAGTTTGACACCGTTCTCTCTCGGGGAGGAGAGTCGAAGGCTGTCGCGTCATCAGTCCCTGGTAGCGACTCCTGTCCACTGGATTCACAGGCCATCCCCTGCACACTCCCCCCACTCGACGCTCAGGCACTGGACGATGATTATGCCTTCGATTTTGACGCCATTTTTGCTGATGTGGAGGAGGAGCAGGAGCACAGACGCAGGAAGAGTTGGATAATTGATGTAGTCGGTGAGTATTGTAAACATGTACACTTTATGCGCTTAATAATTTTGTCATAGTAACATAATATATAATTGTCTATATTATGACAGATAGGACTGGGCAGGTGACGTCCAGACAGTTGATTGTCCAAGACATATGGGCCTTACCTCAAGGGTCAAAGGTGGTTGTCCAGTTCAACGATAACCACCAGGCTATCGGAGACAGTGGCGGTTTGCTCGGTGTCTTTCTCGGCACCATCGGAGATAACTTTCGATTATTCCCAATCTCCTACAGGGACTGAAGGAGTATTCCTCAGCAGTCGAAGACGAATGTCTTCATAAACAATGTTCAAGTATGAAAACATATATCTTTTGTAATTAATTATATTTATTTATAATTTATGTGCAATTTATGTGTAACTAATTTTTTACTTTCATTTGCAGACACATTTTAATGTGACGGATCAACACAAGAAACTGATCATGCAGTCGCTAGGAGCGAAGTGGAGAGCCGCACTGTACAATTTATTTCGTCTAGCGTATGATGGTACGAAGACCAAAGATCAGTTGCGGAGTGAAGTCCTAACAGGCATCCCACCTGATCAGTGGGACAACTTTCATAGACTATCGCCTTGACGCGAAGTCTAGGGTAAGTTGTGTATGTTAATAAATTTATAAAATTTAACTTTTAAATATTGTAACTAATTATTTTGTTTATGTGATTAATTAGGATGTGGCTGCGAAGAATAAACAGAACAGAAAACAATTGACAATGTCACACACCACTGGATCCAAGAGCCTTGCGCGTAAAAAGGCGGAGATGGTAAGTTTAAATCAATAAATATCTTTTTTTAAAATGTTAAGAAGACTATAATATATATAATCATAAATTGATTGATTATTTTAAATTTCAGGAGATTGATCTTGACGGTCCAGTGACTCGTGGTGATGTATGGATGGCAGCTCATAAAAAAGCTAACGAATCATACATCAACGACGAAGCTCAGGCTATTGTGGTAAGTAATAAAATTTTATCAACCGTACGTGGGTAATTATTTAATTTTTAGATAATGTTTAATATTATTAATTGTCTGTTATTGGATGTTAGGAAAAAATTACTTCGATCCAGCAGGAGGACAGCTCGTCCCAAGAGCTCTCGACGGCTGATTCGCTTGCGAGAGCTCTTGGCACTAGGGAGCACTCTGACCACGTTCGAGGATTTGGGTTGAGTGTTTGCCCAACTCAAGTCTTTGGTCGTGGTTCGCCTGGGTCGAGCTCACAGTCTAGGCCGTCATACCACGACTTACAGAATGAGGTGGAGCGCCTAAAGATAGCTATGCATGAGCAGGACGTTGAGCAGCAGCGACGAGACGCTAAGCTCGTAGCATGGCAAGCAAAGATGGAGGTTGCTATAGCGTTCCTGCTACAAAAATTTCTGGGTCAGCTGCCACCTGAAATTTCAAGACTTTATAGTCTCGGACCGAGGGTAATCTTTTAATACATAAAAATTATTGGTATAATTTTGTTTACTTTGAAAACGCTAAAAATTCTAACAAAAAAAATTTATTTTTTAGGACCCTAGTGACCATGGTAGTGGGCATCAGCGTAATCAGCATCTGCAGGGTTCGGGAACATGATTTAGTTATTATAGTCTGTATATGTAATTTTGGTATGCTCGTGAATATTAATTTTTGTGTACATATTTTTTATTTATATATAGATTCATTATAATTCAATAATTTATGCATATTTAGTATGTAGTTAAATATTAAAAAATTTTAAAATAATTTTTTAAATTATTAAGTAATTCACACGTTTAATTATTATATAATAGATAAAAATGTATCTAAATTAATTTATAGAGTATTAAAAATATAAATTAATTTTTATTATGGATAATAATTTAATATAAAAAATTAATCATCATTAGTATTTATGAATAGCACAAAATATTATATTTTAAATTAAAAATAAAATTTTTTATAAAAAATTAAATTAATTTTATTAATTAAAAAATTTAAAAAAATTATCAAATTAACGACGATTTTTAAACCATTGTTATACTTAATGACGATTTAGAAACCATCGTTATACTCAATTTAAGGACGGTTTAAAAACTGTCGTAAAATCTGTTATAATGATGGTTGTTCTCATGGTTGACTAAAATCGTCGTTAAACCCAAAGATCTACGACGGTTTCAAAACCGTCGTTAAATGATTTAACGATGGTCAAAACTATCATTATGGCCACTTAAAAACTGCCATAAATTTTCGATTTTGTTGTAGTGAGTAAAATAATAAAAGATATGGAAGAGCTCTTAGAAATTCCTTATGAAAATATGGAAGAAATTGACTTTGATGAGGAAAATCTTAGAAGAGAAATAATAAATAAAAGGAGAGATGAATTAATTAATAGTTTAGAATATGAAATAAAGAAACTTAGAGAAGAAATTACTGTTTTAAAATTATTAAAAGTTCATTACGATACAGTTCAATTTTAATATTTATTCAGGGCAAGAATCTACTCGCGTGTGGCTAGAGATTGGTATCAGAGCCTAAGACAATTACAAAATGAGTTGAAAAAATCTTAGACCTAATATGGCAGAACCTGAGGAAAGAATAAAGAAATTAAAATTAAAAAAGGATTATATTGAAAAAGAACTAAGAAAACTGAATTTTGAAAAGTTATACGAGACAAACACAACAAAAAGAAGTTTAGAAAAGATAAATGAAAATCTAGAAAGAGTAGAAATGGAAAATAAAATAATAATTAAGACTATGGAAATAGAAAATTTAGAAATACAATTTTCTATATGGGATGGGACATATTATAAAAAAGAAGAAGTAAAAAAAATGATAGTACAACAAAAAATACCAATTTATAAAAGTAGAAGAATTAAATAGGAAAATGGAAAAAGAACAATTATCAAAAGAAATAAGAGAATATGAAAAAAAAAAGAAATATAAAATCACATAAACAATTGAAAAAATTAAAATTAGAACAAGAAATAGAAGAAAAACTAAAAACTTATCTAAAAGAAAAAGAACAAGAATTTTATGACAAAGAAAATTATACAGAAATAAAAATGTTGCAGTTAAAAGAAGAAGAATTAAATAATTCAAGTGATGAATATAGAATGATAAATGAACTTATAGGAAGATTAGATGATTTAAAAATAGAACCAGTTAATACAACTACTACAAAAGAATCTGACATGAGACAATCTAGTTATACTAAAACCGAATATGATAAGGAAATGACAAGATTAAAAAGAGAAGGAATCCCTACATAAACATTAGGAAGTGATGAAAAAACAGAATATAAAAAATATTTCTATTATGGAAATCCTTATAAAAAATATGAACTTGTAACAAAAGAAGCTGAGGCAGTAAAACCATAAAGAATACACTTAGATCTAGATTGTGTAGAAAATCAAGAAGAATTATTAATCAAATGGGTTAAACAAAATAGCTTAGTAATAAATAAAGAACCTTGAACGTTTACAATGGCTAAAAATGACTTTTAATAAATAAATAAAAAGGTAAAAGAGTGGTTTGATTCAATGATGAACAATTGAGATATTATAGAGTCCGGAAATAAAACAAAATTAATGAATAGATTAAAAAATGGTATCATATAATGGAATTCTTTGGAAAAGAAGAGATAGAATTATGGGATTTAGATTAATATAGAAGGCAAGAAAAAATAAATAAACTATACCTTTTGCAACTATGGGATATGTGCTATTTCAATCAATATACTTATAAGTTTGAAGAATTATTTTATAATGTAAAATTAGGAGGACCTTTAACATTAACTACAGGGCAATATCAAGATTTAATAAATTTATTTTATTTAAAAATCCCAGAACCGTGGGGAAAAAGGCTAATGGATGAATATAAAAGACTAGAATTATCAACCGCTAGAGATACGTCAGGGAAAAAAAATTAAATTTGCCAAAGAAAATATTCAAAAATGGTGTAGAGAACAAAGAGAAAATAAGAGAATATATAAACAATCAAAAATATTATGTTGTGAAAGTAATATAGAAAATTTAGAATTTGGAGGAAGATATTACAAGAAAAGAAAATTTTATAAACTTAAAAAACGAAGGAAAATAAGTTTCAATAAAAGAAAACCATATAAAAGAAAGAAGAAATGTAAGTGTTATATATGTCAAAAAGAAGGTCATTATGCTAATGAATGCCTACAAAGAACGAAAAAAGAAATTGCCAACTTCTATAAAAGGAAAAGGGTTGGTACCAGTTGAAACAAGTAATAATGATAAAGATTATAGTTTATATGAATATACCAATAGTGAGAATGGAGAATATGAGTCTAATTGAAGAAAGTTTTAATCACTTAGAAAATAGAATAAAAATTAGTGAAACAGGAGAAGAATTTAATCAAAGATAAGAAAAAAAAAATCAAGAAAGAAATTTAAAAGCAAAGGAATCACTTTTTAATAAATATTTAAAAAGAAAGTTTTATCAACAAAAAAACTCTGTGAATGTACCAGAAGCTACAGAAGAAACGATATTACCATTAATAACAATAAAAATAAAAAATAAGAATATGGAAAAAATAAAGGAAGAAGAAAGAAATAAGATTAAGATAATAATTATAAAAGAACTAGAGGTACTAATCATAAAAGCATATTTTAGAGAAGGATTAGATAAGGTACTAAATTTCGTTTCGAGGTATCGTTTCGGTGACTTCAAAAACAGAAACATTTCAAAATGTTTCAAAAATTTTATGAAAACAAAAATTTTTAAAAAAAACGTTTCAAATAATATTAAACAATATTTTTTCAATTTTAAAATATTTTAACATAATATTAATAATATAGATATATAAAATTATGTTAAAATTAACTTGAATTAAGATCTATAGTTGAATAGTAAATAAACATACTGTAACATCTTCAGCTTTTAATAAAGTTAGATAAATTTAAAGATGAATAGAAAATACATATGACAAATGATTAAGATACCTAGTTATATGATTATAAGACAAACATAAGATAGGTAACATAGTTAATGTTGAATCACATAAATAAAAATTCTTAGGATCATAATGGATGGTGAGAGGATACAAATACATTTTTTTAGATATTACTAGTCTAGGATTAGTGACCAATTAAAATATACATGAACAAGGATTAAAATGTATAGTTGATGTTAGTAAAAATCTTTATAAAATGTAGAATCATTTCATGGTTAGAAGTAATATAAATAAAATATTCTTGGAGCATAAATTAGAGGAACATGATACAAATATATTCCTTAAGATGCTACTAATTTAGGATTAGGAAAATAATAAGGAAGGAAAAAGCATTATGTGATGCTATATAAATATATATATATATATATATATATATATATATATACATATTTTCTCTCACCTCCACCATACATATTATTATATATATATTTGCACATGCAAAAGGAGGAGACTTACGTAGGTATATATATATATGCATTTATCTCATTTATGCCATGCATAGCATAATAGATATAGCCACCCATGCATGCACATAATTTGGAAATGAAATACAATAGCCATGGTAGGTTAAAAAGCATGAATGCAACTAGGAATACAAGCTGAAACGTGCACCAATACCAGCAGAAGATCATGCATCACATGCAGAGAAAAATGCCCCACACTTGCTCCTAAACCAAGCAGCAAAAACACACCCACTCTTGCTCCACCCAGCCAGTAGAAACCTACCCTACACAGCAGGAAAATAACCCCCCATCTGCTCTAAGAGACCAGCAGAAACATGGCCTACAAGACAGCATTTCACGCCACCCTTGATCCCACATGCAACCAGGAAAAAAATCCGGCTGGAACATGCCCCACATCCAGCATGTTCAGCGCCAAATTCAACAAGTAGAAAACATCCCACTTGACAACATCTCCACACCCATATGTGCTCCATAAACCCAGTAGAAAACACACCCACCCACTGCAGCAGAAACCCATCCCTCCACATGCAAACTCACGCTCCCCCTCTGCCCAAGAAAGTTACAGCTCACACTCACACTCATACAGCCAGAAAATTCTTCTTTTGATGTTTCATACATCCATTCTCTCACTGACCACAATACACTAGAGCTACCCATGCACACACTCACTTGGAGAGTAGCAGAAAACTGTTCCCTCCCTTGCTGAATCCAAAGGATTCCAGCGCCCAGCAATCAGCCTCCCTATTGCTTTCACGCCAGCAGGAGAAAAGAGAGAGAAGAGGTCCAAAACAAAAACTGAAGAGGAAGAGGAAGGAAAGGGGAGAGAGTAGCCAGCAAGGAGAAGAATTTTGAGAGAGGGAAGTTGCAAATTGAGAGCCATAGGAGTAGGTCTACATAAGGTAAGTCTAGCTTCTTGCAAAAATTTAGTTTTGAGTTTATTAGGTCAATTTTCAGGCCTGCATGTAGGACTTTCTGTCAAGAATATGAAAATATGTTCAACATAGAAGTTGTAGCTCTATGTCTTAGCTTTCCATATCATTTTGAATCACATCAATCAGACGTAAAATGAGAGAGTTATAGTCCATGGAGTAAAATAGGTCAGAATCGGGTCTGGAATCCAGGCTGGTGAAGAATAGCTTCAGTTTTTGACTTTCTGGGACTAATACATAAGGAATATGAAGTTGTGATTAAAATAAAAGTTGTAGATATATTTCGCACGGTCACAGAGCCACTGGAATCACAAAATTTTGAGTCCATATGAGTGAGTTAGGGTCTGATTAGTGAGTAAAGGTCATAGACCATAGAAGAGTTAGGTTGAGAAAATAGAAACCTTTTGCACCCGAAAATATTGGCTTAGTAAATTTAGTAAATGACCTTTACATTCTATAAATTTTGGTGAGAAGATTCTTCAAATATTCATAATCAATTCTGGAAAGTTTCATGATTTTTGAGAACCTAAAATTAGGTCTTGTACAATTAAAATAGTGTTGAGGACAATTTCCTAGACAGCTCAGACTGCTGATGGAAAGACAATATTTTTAAGGCATTATATGTTTCAATTTTGTATAAAAAATTTATGAAATGTTAAAGGGATCCTAATTAATCATCCTGCCAAATTGTAGAAAATTCTGGGCAGTTTAAAGTACAAAATAAAATGTATAAATTTGGTAGTATGAAAATGAGGCAGAACAGGCCATAAACCGGGGACAGTCTTAAAACATGGGATATTTGAGGGGTCAAAAGAATTCTTTTTTATTTCAAATTTTTATGGTGATTATAAAACATGTCTATAATGCTTCATATAAAATATCATGAATTTTGAAGTAGTTTTACTAATCCAAATGGATGTTAAACCGAATAGAAATGAAACTGAAACTAAATTGTACTGTCCTGGGTATGGAGGTAGTTTTTGGGGTTGAATGGAAGATTTAAGGGCTGAGAGAATGTAGAAAAACAATATACATGTAAAGGTTTCTCCATGCAAAAGTTTAGAATTTTTAGAGGACTTTTGTCATATTTAATAATAACCCTAAATCTAAGCAAAATCATAGTTTTATTTGGAGGAGTAGAAGCTCTTAAACTATGTATTTATGGCTTTAGGACCTAATGTACACGCATTAACCAAGAATTCTTGTATGTTTTAGTTTGAGTTGCTAGTAGTAACCTTGGCAGCCTTGGAAAGGAATTGATTGTGCTGGAATTGAGGTAGCTAACTTTTCCTTAAAACACTCTTTATGCTTATGAACTTGAATTTATGAATTTTCACTGATTGCCTGACTTTTATGCTATGATGAATGATGGTCTAAAGATATGTTATGTATGCATTCTTGGGAATTAAGGGGGGTGCACAAAAGGGTGCCAAGTAAGCCCCATTTTCCTCACGATTGGCCAATAATAGGAGATGCATAGCCCTTTGTAGGTATGGCCGTATTGACTGCATTGGGTAAGTAGACCATGATGTTATGGGTCCCTAGTGTAACCAAGATGCCGTATGTATGATGTATGATCAGTGCTTATATTTTAGTGAAATAATTTGAGATGTTTTAAGGAATGGAATGTACACTATTTTTCTGAAAACTTTGCTAGCTATTGAGATTGTCATCTCACTTTTTATATTCACATAATCACATTCCAGGTACTCCAGCCAGAAGTGAGCAACATGGGTCTCAGGGTTGACTCACATGTTCATGATTGTAATTGCTTTGGTTGTGTAATATTTATGTGGGACAGCTTAATTAAGTGCCAAGTTCTTATTAGACAGTTTATAATATGATGTAATGTAAACTATGGACTGTACTCCTTTCCTTTATGGCATGAGATCCTTTATGTTGTAAGTATTACATAGCATGCTTAGGTAATTGCCTAGATGGAATTGAATTTTGAAAGTGCTTAGGATAGCCTGAAGCACATTTATGCTTATGCAAGAAGGATTACAAATGATATAAATGAATAGGTAAAATTATGGGCTAGTTAGACAATGCAAAAAAAAATTATAAATAATAAGGAACATTCTACGATTTAGATATAAGAAAATGACGCTAGAAGTTTAGGTTTTACATTTGTTGGTATCAGAGCAATAGTTCAGGGAATTATTTTTATGTTTGGACTTATTCTAGGATATTTTAAATTGATTTAGAGTTGAATTATGGTGAAATTGGCTTTGTTTGAGGGGTTGTTAAATCAAGTAGACATAGTTTATGGACGTGTGACTAATTATATGGAAAATGTTTGTATATAAATGTGCACACAGGGAAATGGCATATAAAAGAACCCAGACTGAGACCTTAAAAGAAATATCTGAGAATATGGAAGCCTTAGCTGCCAGGCTTGATGGGCAAGCTGCAGCCCAGGCCGCCACAGCACAAATTCTTCAACAAGTTCAAGAGGCCCTTAGACAAGTGCCGCAAGGAAACAATCCTGATTGTGCTGGAGAGGAAAATAGGCCAAGCCAAATGAATAAAATCTCAGCCCAATTTAGGAAGGCCAACCCTCCTCAATTTCTGGGAGAGTATGATCCAGTGATTGCAGAACGATGGATCATGCAACTGGAGAAAATTTTTGGAGTTTTAGAATGCAACACAGAGCAGAAAGTTTCCTTAGCCACTTACATGTTAGAAGGTGAGGCAGAGCATTGGTGGAAAAGTATGCAGAGACTATGGCAGACTAATGATACTTCCATTACCTGGGATAATTTTAAAGAAACATTTTATGATAAATATTTCCCAGATAATGTGAAGAATCAAAAAGAGGCTGAATTCATACAATTAAAGCAAGGAAACATGAGTGTATCTCAATATGAGGCTAAGTATGAAGAGCTCACTAAATTTTCCACTTACCTGAAGCATACCCATGATGATGCATGGAAGGCGGCAAATTTTGAGCGAGGATTAAAACCTGAGATCAGAGAAAGAGTGGCTACCCTGGAGATACGAAATTTTGCTAAGCTAGCAAGTAAATGTAGAATAGCAGAAGAGACTCTGATGAGTGTCAGGGCTGAGAAAAGATTGAGAGACAGTGAGCCCTCTGGAGGAAGAGGGAAACCCTGGAACAAAAAGTTTAAGGGGAACAATTCTCAGGGTAGGAGAATGCCGACCCGTAGTGGCCAAACCTCTAGCCAGCCTTCTTGTAATAAATGTGGGAAGAACCATGGAGATAGACCCTGTTTAGCTGGTCAAAATGTCTGCTTCAATTGTGAAAAACCCGGCCACTACTCCAGGGATTGTCGAACAAAGAGAGGATCAGTTCCCGATGGCAGACCACAAAATCAGGGACGGGTGTTTGCTCTTTCCCAGCAGGAGGCTAGCCAGTTTCCAAACTTGATCAGAGGTACGTTAATGATCCGAAACTCACTTGTAGATGCATTGTTTGATTCTGGTGCTACACATTCTTTTATATCATATGATTGTGCTAAGAGTCTGGGTTTGACTGTGGATACCTTGCCATATAGTCTTTCTATTTACACACCTACTGGGATTCGAGTCATAACTTATGATGCTTGTATCAATTATGTTGTACAATTTGATCATAGATATACCACTTTGGATCTTGTATGCCTATCTTTGATTGATATTGATGTTATTCTTGGAATGGATTGGTTGTCGGCTAATAATGCAATTATTGATTGTTCTAGAAAATCTATTTCCTTACATGTTTGTGGTTCTACATCTAAACACTCCATTGAAACTTCTTACCTATCCACCACCCAGGCTGAGAGATACCTTAAGAAGAGTTGTCAAGGGTTCCTAATCTTCTTTTCTTTGCAAGCAGAAGTAAAAGAGGGTATAGAAAACATACCTGTTGTTAGGGATTACCCAGAAGTATTCCCTAAGGAGTTTAGCAGTCTCCCTCCTGATAGGGAAGTTGAGTTCTCCATTGACTTGATGCCTGGTGCAGGTCCCATATCTATGGCTCCTGTAGAGCTAGCAGAGCTTAAGAAACAGATAGAGGAACTTTTAGAGAAAGGGTTCATCAGACCTAGTGTATCCCCTTGGGGTGCACCAGTCTTGTTTGTCAAAAAGAAAGATGGAAGCCTTAAGTTGTGTATAGATTATAGGCAGTTAAACAAAGTGACCATCAAGAATAAATATCCACTGCCTAGGATAGATGACCTCCTAGATCAATTAGCTGAAGCATTAGTCTTCTCTAAGATAGATCTAAGGTCAGGTTACCATCAGTTGAGAATTAAGGTCGAAGATGTCCCAAAGACAGCTTTTCGAACCCGTTACGGACATTATGAGTTCCTATTCATGCCTTTTGGGTTAACCAATGCCCCAGCCATTTTCATGGATTATATGAATAGGGTTTTTAGGCCATATCTAGATAATTTTGTTGTGGTTTTCATATATGACATCTTAATTTACTCTAAGAGCCCTGAAGAACATGAGAATCACCGTCGAATAGTGTTGCAAACCCTGAAGGATAGGAAATTGTATGCCAAGCTTAGCAAGTGTGAATTTTGGCTGACAGAGGTGACATTTTTAGGGCATAATGTCTCCAAGGAGGGGATAGCAGTGGACCCTAGTAAAGTGGAAGCAGTGTTCAACTGGGAAAGACCAAAGACAGTCACTGAAATACGGAGCTTCCTAGGCTTAGCAGGATACTATAGGAGATTTATCAAGGGATTCTCTCAGATAGCCATGCCCCTTACTAGGTTAACTAGGAAAGATCAACCTTTTGTATGGGATGGTCGATGTGAGAGTAGTTTCCAAGAATTGAAAGCTAGGCTAACCTCTGCCCCAGTGCTAGTGATACCTAACCCTAGTGAACTCCTTACAATATATAGTGATGCATCTAAGAAGGGTTTAGGTTGTGTTTTAATGCAGCAGGGTAGAGTAATAGCTTATGCTTCTCGACAGCTCAGACCTCATGAGGAGAACTACCCCACACATGATCTTAAACTAGCAGCTGTAGTGTTTGCCCTTAAGATTTGGAGACATCATTTGTATGGTGTCAAGTTTGAAGTTTTTAGTGATCACAAGAGTCTCAAGTACCTTTTTGACCAGAAGGAATTAAATATGAGGCAGAGAAGGTGGATGGAATTCCTAAAAGATTATGACTTCACCCTTAATTACCATCCGGGCAAGGCAAACGTGGTTGCTGATGCCCTGAGTAGGAAATCCCTCCATATGGCATCATTGATGCTTAAGGAGTAGGAACTAATTGAGGGCATGAGAGATTTGAATCTCTCCATTTCTCCACAGCCTAGTAGCCTCCTTATGAGTGAATTGAGGATTCATAATGATCTTAGAGATAGAATTAAAGATGCTCAAGTTTCTGATCCATACTTAAAGGACACTAGAGAACAGATATCCCTGGGCAAGTCCACAGAATTTCACATTGCTGAGGATGGGGTTATCAAGTTAGGAGAGCGGTTGTGTGTACCTGAGGTGAAGGAATTGAGAGATAGTATCCTAGCTGAAGCTCATAAGAGTAGGTATACCCTACATCCTGGAGCCACTAAGATGTATCAAGACTTAAAAAGGAGTTTCTGGTGGCGTGGGATGAAAATGGACATAACCCGTTATGTGTCTAAGTGCTTAGTGTGTCAAAGAGTCAAGGTAGAACACCAAAAGCCTGGTGGGTTACTTCAACCCTTAGATATCCCTAAGTGGAAATGGGATAGCATCTCTATGGATTTTGTCATAGGTTTGCCTAGGACATCATCGGGCTATGATGCAATTTGGGTAAACGTGGATAGATTTCAAGATAAAACAATTATCTAAAACTATTACGTTGAATAGTTTAGCGAAATATTAAGAAATTAAGGTGATATTACTCCCTCAATGTACAGGTTATTTCTTCTCGGATAGGTTCTGACCTCTGCCTACTAATCGGTCTATATCTACCTCATAAAAATTCTAAATTAAGTGATTCCAGTGAGTAAAAATCCATGACACATATATCTATAATTTGTATGTTAACTATGTATTTTAATTCCATACAGAATGTTTTCAAAAATTAAAACACAAAAGCTATCCTAACATATTCTTCATTGATTAACCATTTTCTGACCACTACTTACTAATCAGACCATATTTACTTCATATGGACTCCCAATTGTGTAATTCCAGTGGCTAAAATTCTGTGACACATATATCTATAATTCTTATGTTAATCATTTATTTGAATTCCCTACATAATGTTCCCATAAATTAAAATACAGAAGCTATCCTAACATGTTCTTCCCTAATTAGCCATTTTCTGAACACTGCTTACTAATCAGACCATATCTACTTCATATGGACTCCAAATTGCGTAATTCCAGTGGCTAAAATTCTGTGACACATATATCTATAATTCTTATGTTAACTATTTATTTGAATTCCCTACAGAATGTTTTCAAAAATTAAAACACTGAAGCTATCCTAACATATTCTTCCCTGGTTAACCATTTACTGACCACTGCTTACTAATTAGAGCATATCTACTTCATATGGACTCCAAATTGCATAATTCCAGTGGCTACAATTTCGTGACACATATATCTATAATTATTATGTTAACCATTTATTTGAATTCTCTACAGAATGTTTCCATAAATTAAAACACAGAAACTATTCTAACATGTTCTTCCCTGATTAACCATTTTCTGAACACTACTTACTAATCAGACCATATCTACCTTATACGGACTCCAAATTGAGTGATTCCAGTGGCTAAAATTCGTGACACATATATCTATAATTCTTATGTTAACCATTTATTTTAATTCTCTATTGAAAGTTACCAGAAATTAAAACACAGAAGCTATCCAAAAATATTCTTCCCTGATTAACCAATTTCTGACCACTTCATACTAATCAGACCATATCTACGTCATACGGACTCCAAATTGAGTGATTCCAGTGGCTAAAAATCCGTGAGACATAGATATATATTTTTCATGTTAACTATTTCTTTAAATTTGTAACATCCTAAGCCTTTAATAAAGTTAGATAAATTTCAGGATGAGTAGAAAATACATATGATAAGTGATTAAAATGCTTAGTTATATGACTATAAGGCAAGCATGAAATAGGTAACATAGTTAATGTTGAGTCACATAAATAAAATATTTTTGGAGCATAAATTAGAGGAATAGTATACAAATATATTCCTTAGGATGCTACTAATTTAGGATTAGGAAAATAATTAGGAAGGAAGAAGCATTATGTGATACACTACATATATATATATATATATATATCTGTGTGCATGTAATTCCTCTCACCTCCACCATACATATTACATCATACATTTACACATGCAAAGGAGAAGCTTTATGTATATATATATATACCCTTGCCTCATTTACACCATGCATATCATAAGATACATATATTTACCCATGCATGCAAGTGAGGATGTGAAACAAAACACAAGCACTTTGTAGGTTAAAAACACATAGGCAAAGTTGGAAAAACAAGCTGAAACATGCACCCACTTACTAGGTTAAAAAAACACATGCACGTAGGAATACAAAAGCTGAAACATGCACCCATCCTTGCCACCAACATGCAACAGAAAACGTGTAGCAACATGCAGCTGAAAACACCACCTAACCTTGCCTCACATCCAGCATGTTCACGCCACATTGCTCCACTAACATGCAGTAGAAAACCTGCCCCAGAATGCAGCAGAAAACATGCCCAACATTGCCCCAAAAATCCAGCTGGAACATGCCCCCAATAGGCAGCAGACTCAGCGCCACATCAACCAAGAGAAAGCATCCCACATGGCAACATTTCCACACCTACATGTGCTCCATAAACCCAGCAGAAACACACCCACCCACTGCAGCAGAAACCCATGCCTCCACCTGCAAACTCACGCTCCCATCTGCCCCAAGAAAGCTGTAGCTCACACTCATACAACCAGAAACCTCCATGCATGCAAGTAGGTGGCAGCAGCATGTCTTCATTTTATGTGTCATACACTTACTCCCTCACTGAGCACAATATACTAGAGCCACACATGCACACACCCACATGGAGAGTAGCAGAAAACCTACTCCCTCCCCTGCTGAATCCAAGGGATTCCAGCGCTCAGCAACAAGCATTCCTATTGCAACAGAAAAAAAAAGGGAGAAAGGCACCCAGCCTTGCTTCACGCCAGCAGGAGAAAGAGAGATAGAAGAGGTCCAAAAAAAATTGAAGAGGAAGACGAAGGAAGGGAGAGAGAGTAGCCAGCAAGGAGAAGAAGGTTTAGAGAGAAGGAAGCTGCAAATTGAGAGCCATAGGAGTAGGTTTACATAAGGTAAGTCTAGCTTCTTCTAAAAATCCGGTTTTGAGTTTATTAGGTCAATTTCCGGGCTAGAATGTAGGACTTTCTGTCGAGAATATGAAAACATTTGCAACATATAAAATGTAGCCCTATGTCGTAGCTTTGCATAGCATTTGTAATCACATCAATCGGACTTAAAATGAGAGAGTTATAGTCCATGGAGTGATGAGAGGTCAGAATCAGGTTTGGAATCCAGGCTGGTGAAGAATAGCTTCAGTTTTCGAATATTTGGGAGTAAGCCATAAGGAATATGAAGTTGTGGTTAACCTAAAAGTTGTAGATAAAGTTCTCACGGTCACATAGCCACTGGAATCACAAATTTTCGAGTACATATGAGTGAGTTAGGGTCTGATTAGTGAGTAAAGGTCATAGAGCATAAAAGAATTAGGTTGAGAAAATAGAAACATTTTTACACCCGAAAATATTGGCTTATTAAATTTAGTAAATGGCCTTTAAATTCTCTAATATTTGGTGAGAAGTGTCTTAAGATGTTCATGATCGATTCTGGTAAGTTTTGGGATTTTTGAGAATCTACAACTAGGTCTTTTACAATTAAATCAGTGTTGAGGACAATTTGCTGGACAGCTTAGACTGTTGATGGAAAGATAAAATATTGAAGGGATTAGATGTTGAATTTTTGTTTGAAAATTTTATGACATATTATAGGAATCCTAGTTAAGAATCTCACCAAAGTTTAGAAAATTATGGGTATGTTAAGTCATATAATAAAATGTAGAAATTTGGTAGGGAAGGAAATGAGGCAGAACAGACCATAACAGGAGACAGCCTTAAATCTTGGGTTATTCGAGGGGTCAAATGAATTAGTTTTTACTTGAAATTTTTATGGTGATTATATAACATATCTAGAATGCTTAATATAAAATATCATGAATTTTGAAGAATTTTTACTGATCCAAATGTATGCAAAACATAATAAAAATGGAACCAAAACTAAATTGCACTGTCCTGGTTATGGAGGTAGTTTCTGGGGTTGAATGGAGGCGTTAAGGGCTGAGAGAATTAAGAAATAAAATAAACATGTAAAGGTACCTACATAAAAAAATTTAGAATTTTTAGAGGACTTTTGTCATATTAAATAATAACCCCAAATCTAAGCAAAATCATAGTTTTATTTTGAGGAGCAGAAGCTCTTAAACTAGGTATTTATGGCTTTAGGACCTAATATGCATGCATTAACCAAGAATTCTTATATGTTTTAGTTTTAGTTGCTGGTAGTAACCTTGGCAGCCTTGGAAAGGAAGTGATTATGCTGGAATTGAGGTAGCTATCTTTTCCTTAAAACACTCTTATTGCTTATGAACTTGAAATTATGAATTTTCACTGATTGCCTGACTTTTATGCTATGATGAATTATGGTCTAAAGATATGTTATGTATGCATTCTCGGGAATTAGGGGGGTGCACAAAAGGGTGCCAAGTAAGCTTCATTTCCCTCACAATTGGCCAATAATAAGAGATGCATAACCCTTTGCAGGTATGGCCGTATTGATTGCACTGGGTAAGTAGACCATGATGTTATGGGTCCCTAGTGTGACCAAGATGCCGTATGATGAATGTATGGTCAGTGCTTATGTTTCAGTGAAATAATTTGAGATGTTTTAAGGAATGGAATGTGTACCGTTTTTTTTTTTGAAAAATTTGATAGCTAGCTCTTCCTTAAAACACTTTTTATGTTTATGAACTTGAATTTATCAAATTTCACTGATTGTCTAACTTTTATGCTATGATGAATGATGGTATAAAGATATGTTATATATGCATTCTCGGGAATTAAGGTGTAATAACCGTAAAATTTAACAAAAATTCCAATTAAAGGAAATTTAGAATAAAAGAGAGAATTTTGAAAATTGAGATAAAAACCGTAGAAAATATGTATATTTATTACATGGATTAAAGAATTACAAAAGAAATATGAGAATTTATGTTTTGGTGCGCTATAAGCAAATATATTTTTATTTGTTTAAAAATGATTATGTTTTGCTAAAAGTAAGTAGACTTTTAAGTAAAAGAAGTATTGTATTACTTAAAATAATTATACCGGCCTCTATTGAATTTTTATGGTATTTTTAGAAATATTCTTTCTTTTAATATGAATTAAGATATTTGTTTTGAAATTTATTTTATTATGATATTTATTAAGAAAAATTATGATTTAAGAGTTTAACTAAAGATTTATGAGAAAGGAAATTTTTAGAAATTTTTAGAATATTTTATGATGAAAAATGGAATTTATATGAATTTTTATAAAAGAAAATCCTATTATTAATTATATAATAATTATTATTATATTTAAAAAAAACAAAATCAGAAACCATAAAAACGAAAACCGGGGGCGACGATCGGATTCGAGAAAAATGAAAAAAAATGCATAGTAATAAATAGTGTATGAATAGTAACATCCAATTTCATCTTTCGATTTGGAGTGCTTATGGGCTTCTAATCTCAAAACTGAAAATGTTATTGGATTCAGGACGAAGAGTACTTCAGTTTTGACCGATTAGTTTTTCAAATCAACCGTTGAATCGCCGTAGATCTGAAGTAAAAAATCTCGGTAAAAGGTAAGTTCTGAAAAACCTTACTTAGGGACTTCTAATTAGAAATCTGACTCCGTAGATGGATTCAGAAACTAGATAAATATTAGGATATGAAATTGTTTTGTTGATTCGGTAAAATTTTTGTGACAGTGAATAGTGTTTTTCGGCGATAAATAGTGGTGGTGAATAGTGTTTTTCGGCGTGAATAGTATTTTCCGGCGGTGAACAGTAACCAAGCTCATTTAAGGTTTTTGGACCTTCCGGACTCGATTTTGGGGTCTGTTTTACCGAATTCAGACCAGGAACTAGGATTTTAGGGCTGTCAAATCTGGAGCCCTTACCTGTGAGTGGGTTTTTCATACTATAGCGCATGTTTTATGAATTCGGTTTATAACTCTCTCTCTCGTATGATTTTAACTAGTTGGAATGTATGCTAAATTGTTTTACTGCTTTGAAAACCAATATGTTCCAACCATGTTAGAAATTATAAATTTAAATCCTAGTTGAACTCTAGGTATGCAGGGCAAGCATCTAGGCTGATAATTCTCCATTTGAGCTAGATTTATAGAAATGCGAACTTAGTCATAGAAATGAACTAAGTTAGCCATGAAATGATTTGATGCATGATAAGCATCTATGTGACGTCCACGGACGATCTATGTTTTAAAGGGAAAGTTTATGATTATAAAGGTCTCCATGGGAATTCATGGATGAGATATATTTTAGAACGGAATTTTATGCATAAAAAGAGCTAGATGGAGAATTATAGCTTTATGGTAAAGTTATTGAAATGTTTTACTTTAAAACTCTTTGAATAGCATATTTCAAATGTTTTCTATTGGAGGGACCCTTTTAGATCACTGTTAGCTAGCGGCAGGTAGTGCTAGCCCTGGTGCACCATGATCATGTTAAGGCTTCGGCCTAGGATACTGTGACGGGCATATGACTGCCTAAGACACAGGGATTTAGGGTAGACTTATGTCTATGCCTACAGTGATTGCCATACCCATTGCTATGTGCTTGGGGACCCATTGCTATGTGCTTGGGAAATTTAGGGTAGACTTATGTCTATGCCTACAGTGATTACCATACCCTTGCTGTGTGCTTGGGGGATTTAGGGTGGACTTATGTCTACGCCTACAGTGATTACCCTACCCTTGCTGTGTGCTTGGGGGAGATGATAGATCTGTTAGGAAAGACCTCCAATAAACTGATGCATTTTTCTTAAAGATTAAATATTTCTAAACAAGCTCATTCATCATTGTTATTGCATAAATATCTTTATTTATTACTTACCATGCATAATTGATTTGCTTTACGGTTACTGATTTAATCATGTTTTATCTTTTGAACATACATTTGAATTGTTTAGCTTTTCTTTCAATAAATTATGGTTAAATGCTTAATGATTTCAATTATTTAATTCATTGTGAAACACTCGTGCTTAGTTTGCCCTGTTTCTGTTATAGTGTGATTTACTCATTCACTGAGATGTGGTAATCTCACCCCTCTTTTGTTTCCTCCCCACAGATAGTCAAAGAGACTTTGATCCAGCTACAGCTTCGTAGGAGGCTGAAGATAGTGTTGGTGAGCCCCAGTTTGGGCAAGGCTCTTTTGTACTGTTTGTTTAGTTTAGTTATGTCTAGAGTATCTCCATGAACATACAGGCAGGATCCTCGCTTTCTTGCGTATTTTGATGTGTTGTTTGGAAAATGGTTTTATGTTTACAACAATGTTGGTATTATGAGGCCTTGGGCCAAGTTGAATCACATGAATATTATGAGGCCATGAGCCAAGTTGAATTAAGGATATTGGATTCATGAGATATATATATATATATATATATATATATATATATATATATATATATATATATATATATAAACAGTATTTTTTGATATTGGATGTGGCATATGTGGCCAGTTATATTTATTATGTATTCTGGATTGTGTGCTGGATGTCTGTGCATGCTATGTGTTAGGCTTGCGGCTAGGGGGAAACCCTTATGCCGTGCCGGTCATGTGTTCTATCATTTGGGGCCGTGACATAAGGGGGTGCACAAAAGGGTGCCAAGTAAGCCTCATTCCCTCACGATTGGCCAATAATAGGAGATGCATAGCCCTTTGCAGGTATGGCCGTATTGACTACATGGGTAGGTAGACCATGATGTTATGGGTCTGTGTGACCAAGATGCCGTATGTATGATGTATGGTTAGTGCTTATGTTTCAGTGAAATAATTTGATATGTTTTAAGGAATGGAATGTGCACTATTTTTCTTAAAAACTTGCTAGCTATTGAGATTGTCATCTCACTTTTTATGTCCACATAATCACATTCTAGGTACTTCAGCAAGAAGTGAGCAACCAGGGTCTCAAGGTTGACTCATATGATCATGATTGTAGTTTCTTTGGATGTGTAATATTTACGCGGGATGGCTTAGTTAAGTGCCAAGTCCCTGTTAGATAGCTTATAACATTATGTAATATAAGTTATGGACTGTACCCCTTTCCATTATGGCATGAGATCCTTTATGTTGTAAGTAATGCATATCATACCTAGCTAGTTGCCTATCAGGAAATGAAATTTGAAAATGCTTTGGATAGTATGAAGCACTTTTACGTTTTCCCAAGAATGATAACAAACAATATAAGTGAATAGGTTAAGGTATGAGCTAGGTGGTCATTGCCAAAAATTTATAGATAATAAGGAACATTCTACAATCTAGATTTTCGAGGTTCGAGGTGCTACAAAATTCCTTACTGATTCTTCTCAGAAATTTAAAAACAGAAGCTAAAAATTTTGCCACCCATAGCCATACCTATGCAGAACTATTTACACCAGCCTAAGTATTCAAACATACATAATATGTAACATGATATAGCAACATCTATAACCAATCATCAAAGTTCTAAGATCAAAATCTCATATAAATATTATAAGTTTCAAAAGTTTTCTTCAAAAAGAAATATTGTTAAACTTACCTGGACCACTTAGTCCTCTAGACTTCTCCTTCCTCTTTCTTCCTTTCTTCCTCTCCTTTCCTCACTTTACCTTACTTCTATTTTTCCTCTCCGAAAATTCTAATGTTGTAAGGGTGGGTTTTGCTTAAATAGACCATCAAATAATTCACCTTTCATGATCATGGGTCTACCTTATCACAATTAGGATACACTTGGTTGAATTTTTGGAAAACAAACAACTTATGTTCTTGTCTTCCTCTTCCTTAGTCAAGATATGCATAGCAAAAGGAGATTTGTATTTTGAAAATTATGATAATATGTCAAAGTCCCTTTGATTTAGGAATTCATTTCCTTTTTCTCTTGTCCTAATCAAGTATGATAGGTTTGCCTTTTTAGGTAGCAAATTTCTAACCCTTGAATCTCCATTATTTGGTTGAAATTATTTGTGTAGGATAGGAATATTTTGTACTAATGCCATGTATTATCATACCACTTGCTACAATTATGAGTGTAGGATATAGATGTTTTGTCTTAAAGCCTTGTATTATCATACCACTTTTTAAAATTATGAATGTAGGATATCACACCACTTACTAAATTTTTTTCTTAATGCCATGCCACCTAATTTTGATTACACCATTATTTCATCACTTTACTTTTATTTTTATTTTTATTTTTCCTCTTGGGTTTGAGCTCATTCTTGCCCATTTTCTTTACTTTGGTTAAAATTCTACCTTTCATAATGGGCTTGGTCACATTTTTATGATTTTTGGGCTACCGGTCTAATTTCTATATCCTAATCCAAGTCTATGTTTTATTTCTTCATTGGGCTATCCTATTGGCTTGCTAAAAATTTATGTGAAGTAGAAAAACTCTATATGAAGTGTCCATAGGTAAAAGCCCAATTTATGGGTGGAGATACTAAACTTAGTAACTTTTACTCTTAAATTATGAAAAATTACCCTAATCCAATCTTCTTGAAATTTTAAGACCTTTACTTACTTCACAAAAATTTATCTTCCTTACCTAAGAATTTCACCTTTCTTTAGCATGTTTATTTCTAATATTTTCTCTTAAGTTTTCTTTCTTTATCTATTCCATTAATATTAGAACATTTCTATAAATACACGTAAGGTGAAGAATTTCTAAGGATTATATTTCCTTAGATATCTAAAAATTGTCTAATAAATTTTATTTTCTTAATTAAATATTTATGTACCTTTATCAATAAAAGAAATGAAATTATGGATGTTACTTTGAATACTTTTGTACTTTTATTAATACATGAAACGAAATTATGGATATTACTTTTCTCTCCCCCTAAAAAAAATTTTGTCCTCAAAATTTCAGAAATTACCTAATAAGAACAATTTCGAATATTTCTTCCTCATGACTTCTTCTAGCTCCCAAGTTGCTTCTTCCGAAGTCAAACCTTCCCATAACACCTTAACTAGGGGAATAGTTTTGTTCTGCAATTGCTTCACGTCAGTGTCCAATATAGATGCTGGTACTAGCTGGTATGTCATGTTCTCCTTTATTTGGATTGGTTCATCTCGTATCACATGTGAGGAGTCTGGAAGATACTTCCAGAGCTGTGATACATGGAAAAAATTATGCAAGTTGGACAAATTAGGTGGGAGAGCAACTTGATATGCTGATTTCCCTACTTTCTTCAGAATTTGGTAGTGTCCCAAAAATCACAGACTTAGCTTTCTTGTTTTGAGATACCTACCAACTCCAGTAGTCGGGGAAAGTTTCAAAAATACATGGTCTCCTTCTTCAAACTCTATAGGTCTATGTCTCTTATCGTAGTAACTCTTTTGCCAACTCTGAGCTGTAAGTATTTTGTCTCGTATCATCCTGATTTGTTCAGTGGTTTGTTGAATAAGATAAAGACCCAACAAGTTCTTTTCTCCTACCTCAAACCAACATAGTGGAGATAGGAATTTTCTACCGTATAAAGCTTCATAGGGGGCCATCTTAATACTAGAGTGATAGCTATTATTATAAGCAAACTCTACTAAAGGTACGTACTTATCCCATCTTTTACCTTGCTCTATCACACAAGCCCTCAACATATCTTCTAGGGTTTGAATGGTTTGTTCTGTCTGTCTGTCAGTCTGAGGATGGTAGGCAGTACTGAACGGCAACTGAGTATGAAAAGCTTCCTGTAACGCCTTCCAAAACCTCGATGTAAACCTCAGATCTCTATCAGAAACGATATTTAAGGGAATTCCATGCAGTCTAATTATTTCCTGGATGTACGCTAATTTATCCAGTGAATAGTTAATTTTTATGGGTAAAAAGTGAGCAGATTTGGTTAATCTGTCAACTATTACCTAGATAGAGTCATGTCCAATAGAAGTCTTGGGTAAACCCACGATAAAGTCCATCGAAATACTGTCCTATTTCCATTTAGGGATCTCAAGAGGTTGTAAAAATCTTGCTGGCTTTTGATGCTCTACCTTCACCTTCTAACAAATGAGACATTTCGTCACAAACTCGACATGTCCTTTTTCATCCCTGGCCACCAATACATCCTCTTTAAATCTGGGTACATTTTAGTGCATCCAGGATGGACTGTGTATTTACTCTGATACGCTTCCTACAGGATCTTAGTCCTCAACTCTCGTTCTTGAGGGACACAAATCATTCCCTGATAAATGATAGCTCCATCTTCCATGATAGAAAAATTACCTTGGTCTTTATGATCCTGTAAGTATTGGTCATGAGCTTGAGCCTCTTTGATCTGGGCTCTAAGGTCACACCCTATACTTAAACCATTAATGACTAGTTTCTTTGGAGTAAGAGTAGTGGCTAGCTTCAAATTTCAAAACTCCTCTAGCATCTGCATCTCATACACCATCATCTGACCCATGTGCAGAGATTTTTGACTCAAGGCATCTGCTACAACATTCGTCTTTCCTGGATGATACTTTATCTCAAACTTGTAGTCATTGAGGAATTCTACCCATCTTCGTTGCCTCATATTTAACTCCTTATGATCAAAGATGTATTTAAGACTTTTATGATCACAATATACTTTAAAGGTTGCCCCGTAAAAATAGTGTCACCAAATCTTTAAGGCAAACACCACTGCCGTCAATTCAAGATCATGGGTTGGATAGTTTCCTTCATGGGGTCTCAATTGCCTAGAGGCGTAAGCAACTACTCTCTTATCTTGCATCAGCACACATCCTAGCCCTTTCTTTGAAGCGTCACTATACACTTCAAAATGTCTTGTAGGGTCTAGAATAATTAAAACAAGAGGAATGGTCAGTCTTGTCTTTAGCTCCTGGAAACTAGCTTCACATTGATCAGTCTATTTGAAAGGACTTCCCTTTCTGGTCAATTTAGTCAATGGCAAGGCTTTACGAGAGAAGTTTTGTATAAACCTCCTGTAGTATCCTGCCAAACCCAGAAAACTTCTGACTTCAGTAACTGTCTTTGGTCTCTCCCATTGAATCACTGCTTCTGTCTTGCTAGGCTCTATGGCTACACCTCTATTAGAGATGTCATGTTTGAGAAACTTTATCTCTGACAGCCAAAATTCACACTTCTCCAATTTGGCATACAACTTTTTCTCTTTCAGCACTTGCAGCACGATTCGGAGATGTTGTTCATGTTCTTTCTCAGTCTTAGAATATATCAAGATGTCATCAATGAACACTACCACAAATTAATCTAGGTAGAGTCGAAAAATGCGATTCATGTAATCCATGAAAATTGCAGGTGCATTCGTCAACCTAAAAGGCATTACGAGAAACTCATAGTGCCCATACCTAGTCCCGAAGACAGTTTTTGGTATGTCCTCCTCCTTGATCCTAATCTGATGGTATCCCAACCTCAAGTCAATTTTAGAAAAGATGGAGGCTCCCTTCAGTTGATCCAATAAGTCATTTATCCTAGGGAGAGGATACTTTTTTGATAGTCACCTTATTTAGCTGTCTGTAATCTATGCATAGTCTTAAGCTCCCGTCTTTCTTCTTAACAAACAATACAGGAGCTCCCCAAGGTGATACACTTTGTCTAATGAATTGTTTGTCTAATAGTTCCTCCAACTGTTTCTTGAGTTCCTGTAGTTCCTTTGAGGCCATTCTATATTGTGTAATAAAGATAAGCCCTGTCCCAGGTAGGAGATCAATAAAGAACTCTATTTCTCTCTTGGGAGGTAAGCTTGGAATATCTGATGGAAATATTTCAGGAAACTCATTGGCTATTGGGATTCCATCAAGTTTCGATTTGACTTCTAGGTTTGATAAATACAAGAGAATGTATCCAAGTACTCCATTCTTCAACTCCCTATTAACTTGATTGGCATTAAGCATCAATAACTGCACCTCCTCTTTCAGAGTAGGAGGTATAAATTCAACGGTCTTGTTACAACAATTCAACAAGACTCGATTTTTAGACATCCAGTCTAACCCTATAATGACCTCAATACCTCTTAAAGGTAAATAGACGAGGTCTACAGAAAAAGTTTTCTCCTGGATGGTGACTTGACAGTCCTTACACACATAGGAAGTTAATACCCTTTCCCCTGTCGAGGTTACTGATGAGTGAGTTTTATACTCATAAATTAAATATTTTCATCTTATCTTTTGCCATAATTAAGCATAAATCTCTCTTACTTGTCTTTAGTTTTGTGTCTTTCTTACAGATGGAGAGAAGAGTAGAAAATGGACTTAATTGGAGGAATCAGAGTTAAATTGTGGTTCTTTGGGAATGATGTCTATAAATCAAGCAAATAAAACAAATTCATTAAGAATGGCTGAGTAAGGAGTATTATCATATTGTCTCTTGAGACGCATCCTAATGGATATATGCACAAATTTATTCTTGATTTATGATCACATTTTCAAAAGAACTAAAACATAAAGATTCAAGGAAAAGCACCCAATGTTGAGAATATGTTTGCTGGTTGTAGTCCAGCCCAACCTTGCTGTAGTACTTGGGCCATATCTCCGAAACTACATATCCAATATGTATGCAATTTGGTAGGTGTGTAGCTGACACAATTGGGTACAACTTTCATGTTCAAGTGGTCAGAATATACGGACATTAAAAGGGCCAAAAGTGGGCTAGAAGAGAATCTGACTACTGCTGTAGTCCAGCCCGACTTTGCTCTAGTATTTTGACCATAACTCACACATTACGTATCCAATTTGTCCACAATTTGTCTTGACGGAAAGCTAATGAAATTGTCTACAACTTTCGTGTTGATGAAGTCAGAAAATTCGTCAGTTTTCAAGATGATATTCAAGGATCAATTTAGGTGCACATGATGGAATTCAAATTGTCAACTTTGTACAACTTCCTACCTAACAATTTTGACAATTACCACACCAACCACACTTAATTGTATCTATAAATAGAGGGCTTGAGGGGTGAGTTAAGGAGTTTTTGGAGAGCTTTGGATAGAGCTTGGGAAAGCTTTGTTGGAATTCTACGAACTTGTAATGTTATTCTCTCTTTAGACATCTTGTATTTTTCATTTTCTTTCGTAATATTATCATGTTTCTTCATCTTTCATTTCACTTTCTTGCCTTGATTATGGAGAACTAATCTCCTAATGCTAAGGTGAAAGGGTGAAACTCTTGGTATAAGAATAATAATTTATCTAACTCTTAATCTTAATGTTTATCTTTGATATTGTATTTACCTTCCTATTTCTTTTCTCATAATTATTTCTTAATGGCTGGTTTTATCATACCGCCGATTTCTTGTTATGTTATTGGCTGGTTTTATTAGACCGCCTATCTCTTATTATTTTCATGGTTGGCTTTGCCACCTACTTTATTTTATTTTACTATTGGTTGGCTTTGCCACCTATTCTATTTCATTTTATTTGTTATGTTAATTCATTTTCTACCTTTCATTTTTTGCATAAGTTAATCTTGTAAAATGTGAATTTTGATATATTGTAGACAATATAATGATTGGCACAATTTATGCTTGAATCTATGTACAAGTTATCTTTTGCATCTTTGTATTTTTAATCTTGTAAAGTGTGAACCTTAATACATTGTAGACAATATGGTGATTGGCACAATGTACGCTTGAATCCATTTTACAAGAATGTTTTAATTATTAGAAAGGAGGTAAATATAATTCATGTATAAACAAAGTTGAGTTTAAATTAACATATCATCCGATTAGAACTTTATTCGTGTAAAGATTCTAATTGAGTAATAAAAGAGTTAAATTTATTTTTATTCGATATACCAAGAGTGGATCCCCTAACTTTAGCATGCTTCTTTACCTTGAATACATCTTCATTTAATTTTAGTATATTAATTCTTTGCATATTTTGTTCAATATTCCTCTCACAAAACAAGACATTGGGAACTAGGTTAAAAGTATTTAATTTGGATCTAAATTAGAATTTTCTCTCAATTGGCAATCCCTGTGGGATCGACCTTGCATACCATTAAATCTATACCCCAATAGATTCGTGCACTTGCGAGTTTTAATTAAAACAACAACAGTTACTACAGATAGCTCATAGGGAGTTTCAGAAATAGGAAACTGAAACTTCCTAATACATTCTTTTGATATAAATGAATGACTAGCACCAGAGTCAAACAACACCATAAGAGCAAATCCATAGATATAGCATGTACCTTGAATCATTTCAGAAGATTCAGCTGCCTCTTGGCCGCTCAGGGTGAAAACCCTTCTTTTCACCTTAGGCCTCTGTTCTAGCTGCTTCCCCACATTCTAAGGGCAGTTTCTCACAAAATGACCCTTCTGTCCACAGTTGAAGCAGACATCTTGTCCCACGTAGCATGCCCGATTACCATGCATGCGTCCGTACTTAGCGCACTTGACTGGGGCAAGGTCTTGTTGGAAAGGTCTGGGACCCACAGTCAATGGCCTCTTACCAGCTCCATATCCACTTCTTCTCACGTTCTTGCTAGGGTTGGGAAAATTTTTCTTCCTTTTCCATAGGTTTCGCCTTTACTTTTCGTCCTCCACTGCCTTTAAACTTTTCTCCAAGAGTCTGCATTTATTGATCAGAGGTACAAACTCCCTAATCTCCATAGCTACAACAGCATTCTTTATGTCCGGGTTTAGTCCCGCTTCGAACTTAACAGCCTTCCATGCTTCATCGGGGTTAAATCGCATATAAGAGGAGAACTTAGACAACTCCTCGAACCTCGTGATGTATTGGTCTATGGTCATGTTACCCTGCCTGAATTGGAGAAATTCAATCTCTTTCTCTGCCCGCACAGTACTTGGAAAGTACTTTTCCAAAAAAGTGTCTTTGAACACCTGCCAAGTGATCTGCCTTCCCTGGTGAGCTAAAAGTTCTCTATCTCCATGCCACCAGTATTCTACTTTATCTTTTAGCATATATGCAGCGAAGATTACTTGCTTCTCCTCAATACAGCCCATCACTTCAAAGATTTTCTCTAACTCCCTTATCCAACTTTTAGCTACAATCGGGTCAAAGCCACCTTGAAAACAAGGTGGCCTAGTCCTCAGGAACTCGAATATGCCGTTATCATTTCCAGCCATCCGGTTATTAGTACCATTCACACCATTCAAGTTATTAGCATTTTGGAGATATTGTAGAATTTGGTTAGTAGTCATGACTTGGTCTCGAATTGCCGTGGCTAGGTTGTGCAGGGTTTCCTTCGCATTGTTTGCCGGATTCCTCCTTGGTGGTGCCTTTCCTACTGTGGCAAAAACAAAGTTATGCTGCTATTGAGGTGATCAAGCCCAATAGTTAGTTCAAAAATATTTAACAGCAGTCATAACACCATCTCGGCATATAGATAGGAAACACTAGTAATTTCTTATCTATAAGAATTCACTTATCCCCTACACAGAACAACCACAAAATACTCAAGACACTATAAGATCGATTCAGATAACCATCCACCCACTGGTCATTTATGATCGACCTGCTCTGATACCAATTATATAACTTTTTATTTTATTTATTATTATACAATATAAAGTTTACATACATGTCATTAATCAAAACATACGTACAACATATCACACACATAAAAATCTACATCTTATTTATTCTAGTTGACCAATTCCAGAGATACAGGTGCGGGTGGTTGCATCTTCACCGGGATCTAGCCAACTCGACCACGAACATTTTATTTGCTTCTGGGATATGCCTAAAATAAAGTACTCGATCCAACGTGCACTAAAATCCAGAGCCATAGAAAAATCTGCATAACTATTTTTCTGAACATGATATGGAAATATAGTGAGAATTAAATCTCAGTAAGTTCAACAATAAATCATCATCAATATAGCTCATTACGTCATGTTCAGTTGTATAAACTACAGCAAATATCTTTGGTCACATGAATGCACTATATCTATGTACATGAAAATCATATAATAATGACATGTATGACAAGATTAACTATTTTCAGAATATCATATGATGACTATCAATTTATTCTCATATCAAGCTACCCCGGTCAAGTTGAGTATTTTCTACTCTCCGGTACAGGCTTCTCTCGCTCCGTCCGACATGGCACACTTTCTCTTTCTTTTTTCATTAACATAATCATAACCGTTGGTAGGGCGTCCCCTACTATTGCACCACACGAATTGCCATGTGACCGTGCTCATTTGTTTTTTTTTCACAATAATAGTCAAAAATATACTTTCAATAACAAGTATGTTCATCAAAATATAATTATTACCAAAAATCATTGGTAATCATACCATGAACATAACCATTTCAAATATCACTTTATAAAATATTTTCATGTCAAAATTTCACACTTAAGATGGTAAGAAGTTCATACAATGGCAATGGCTATGTCATATACTAGTCATTTATTATTTTCATTTATAAGATTCTTCTTCTTTTTTAAATATTAATTTTATTTCTTTATTTTCTTGATGCAGGTTTTCATCCCATCTAACATTCTCTTACTAATCAGAGTACAACTCCCTCAATTTAACTCCGATGTAGGTGATCTTGGTGTCAATTTCAAGATAAAACAATTATCTAAAACTATTACGTTGAACAATTTAACGAAATATTAAGAAATCAAGGTGATATTACTCCCTCAATATACATGTTATTTCTTCTGGGATAGGTTCTGACCTCTGCCTACTAATCAGTCTATATCTCCCACATACAAATTCCAAATTAAGTGATTCTAGTGCGTAAAATTCCGTGACACATATATCTATAATTCGTATGTTAACTATGTATTTTAATTCCATACAAAATGTTTTCAAAAATTAAAATACTGAAGCTATCCTAACATATTCTTCCCTGATTAGCTATTTTTTGACCACTACTTACTAATCAGACCATATCTATTTCATATGGACTACAAATTGCGTAATTCCAGTGGTTAAAATTCTGTGACATATATATCTATAATTCTTGTGTTAACCATTTATTTGAATTCCCTACATAATGTTCTCAGAAATTAAAACACAGAAGCTATCCTAACATGTTCTTCCATGATTAACCATTTTCTGACCACTGCTTACTAATCAGACCATATCTACTTCATATGGACTCCAAATTGCGTAATTCTAGTGGCTAAAATTCTGTGACACATATATCTATAATTCTTATGTTAACCATTTATTTGAATTCCCTACAGAATGTTTTCAAAAATTAAAACACAGAAGCTATCCTAACATAATCTTCCCTGATTAACCATTTTCTGACAACTACTTACTAATTAGACCATATCTACTTCATATGGACTCCAAATTGCGTAATTCCAGTGGCTACAATTCTGTGACACATATATCTATAATTATTATGTTAACCATTTGTTTGAATTCCATACATAATGTTTCCAGAAATTAAAACACAGAAGCTATCCTAACATGTTCTTCCCTGATTAACCATTTTCTGAACACTACTTACTAATCAAACCATATTTACCTCATATGGACTCCAAATTGAGTGATTCCAGTGGCTAAAATCCATGACACATATATCTATAATTCTTATGTTAACCATTTATTTTAATTCCCTACAGAAAGTTACCAGAAATTAAAACACATAAGCTATTCAAAAATATTCTTCCCTGATTAACCAATTTCTGACCACTGCATACTAATCAGACCATATCTACGTCATACGGACTCAAAATTGAGTGATTCGAGTGGTTAAAAATCCGTGAGACATAGATATACATTTTTCATGTCAACCATTTCTTTAAATTCCTTACTGATTCTTCCCAGAAATTTAAAAATAGAAGCTAAAAATTTTGCCACCCATAGCAATACCTATGCAGAACTATTTACACCAACCTAAGTATTTAAACATACATAATATGTAACATGATATAGCAACATCTATGACCAATCATCAAAGTTCTAAGATTAAAATATCATATAAATATCATAAGTTTCAAAAAAAAATTTCAAAAAAAAATATTGTTAAACTTACCTGGAGCACTTAGTCCTCTAGACTTCTCCTTCTTCTTTCTTCCTTTCTTCCTCTCTTTTCCTCACTCTACCTTACTTCTATTTTTCCTCTCCGAAAATTCTAATATTCTAAGGGTGGGTTTTGCTTAAATATACCATCAAATAATTCACCTTTCATGATCATGGGTCTACCTTATCACAATTAGGATACACTTGGTTGAATTTTTGGAAAACAAACAACTTATGTTCTTGTCTTCCTCTTCCTTAGTCAAGATATGCATAGTAAAAGGAGATTTGTATTTTAAAAATTATGATAATATGTTTCTAAGATAAGGGACAAGGTCCATTTGATTTAGGGATTCATTTCCTTTTTCTTTTGTCCTAATCAAGTATGATAGATTTGCCTTTTTAGGTGGCAAATTTCTAACTCTTGAATCTCCATTATTTGGTTGAAATTATTTATGTGGGATAAGAATGTTTTGTCCTAAGACCATGTATTATCATACCACTTGCTAAATTTATGATGTAGAATATAGATGTTTTGTCCTAAAGCTTTGTATTATCATACCACTTGCTAAAATTATGAGTGTAGGATATCACACCACTTGCTAAATTTTTGTCTTAATGTCATGTTACCTAATCTTGATTACACCATTATTTCATCACTTTACTTTTACTTTTATTTTTATTTTTTCTCTTGGGTTTGAGCTCATTCTTGCCCATTTTCTTTACTTTGGTTAAAATTCTACCTTTCATAATGGGCTTGGTCACATTTTCATGATTTTTGGGCTACCGGTCCAATTTCTATATCCTAATCCAAGTCTATGTTTTATTTCTTCATTGGACTATCCTTTTGGCTTGCTAAAAATTTATGTGAAGTAGAAAAATTCTATATGAAGTGTCCATAAGTGAAAGCCCAATTTATGGGTGGAGATACTAAACTTAGTAACTTTTACTCTTAAATTAGGAAAAATTACCATAATCCAATCTTCTTGAAATTTTAAGACATTTACTTACTTCACAAAAATTCATCTTCCTTACCTAAGAATTTCACCTTTCTTTAGCATGTTTATTTCTAATATTTCCTCTTAGGTTTTCTTTCTTTACCTATTCCATTAATATTAGAACATTTCTATACATACACGTAAGGTGAAAAATTTCTAAGGATTATATTTCCTTAGATATCTAAAAATTGTCTAATAAATTTTATTTCTTTAATTAAATATTTATGTACCTTTATCAATAAAAGAAATAAAATTATGGATATTACTTTGAATACTTTTGTACTTTTATTAATACATGAAACAAAATTAGAGATGTTACAATTTTCGTCGAAACAACTCGAAATAAGAGTATTTCTGTCGAAACATGAGTATTTCTGTCGAAACATATCGAAATAAGAGTATTTTTGTCAAAACAACTCAAAATAAGAAAATTTTCATCGAAACAACTCAAAACACAAATATTTTCGCCGAAACATTCCATAACATAATAATTTCAATCGAAATGGCATATTTTTTCAATGGAAACACTTTGTTTCGTTTCAATAACTTTGTTTCGTGTCGGTAATTTCGGAAACAGAAACATTTTGGTTGTTTCAATGGAAAAAAAATTTAATTCCTTGGGATTAGACACTTCTTTACAAATAATTTTAATGGATGATAGAATAAATAGTAGTAAAAAAGTAAGCTCTATTAAGAATAGTAACAACAAATTTAGTATATAAAAAAGCAATTTTTAGAATGAAATCCAAAATTAGTGCAAACATAAATGATACAAATATAAATAAGAGCTTAAATATTTATCATAAAATCCATAATATAAATATGGTGCCAAGAAATATAACTATTACCATTTAATCACACAATAAATTAATTAACTCAATCTCTTTATATTGATTCTAACAAATCTATTATTTTAAGTTTTCATAAATATTAATTTTTGATAATTTGAGTAGTAATTAATACATTGATTTTTGTGTGATATGATTCGTATTTTTCGAACTAACTACAACTATACCTTACACTTGTGTTATTTAGTAAAACACACGAATAAATTTTTAGCACGGTTGTCTAGTGAAAAAATGTTATTTAATAGAGAACAATAAATAAATCGACTAAGCAACATACATTTATTATATATATATATATATATATATTTCAATAACGTATCATTCTACATAAATTAATACTTTAAATATATCTTAATATGTCTCTCATCGATGTACAATTTTACACAAATTAAGAAGTATTATGTATAACTTAACATACAAAATATTATATTCATGAAGTTTAAGTCATCATACACCTAAAATGGAAAATAGATAATCTTTAGAAGTAGATAAAATATTTAAACCAATAGTAAATTTAACCTCACCACCAAAAGCTTATCCTAGAACATTAACTGTCTTAGAAAATATAAACTTGGAAGATTTTAGGATATTGGGACAAAAACAATAGAAGAAATAGAAGAAGCAGGTAATAATCTTATATTAAGAAGAGCAGCGTCTATGAGATGACCCAGAGAATAATTTGATATAACAGTTCCTAAAAGATTATCATTAAGTATGAATGATAATAGTAGACATAAATTTCAAAAGTCGCTACCATACAAAAACAAAAAATACATACTTATTTACAGTGAAATCGTGATGGATGCGTAATAAAAGAAATTAAAAAATTTGAACAAAAAAATGAAGAAAACAAGAGGAATATAAACAAAAAACTCTAGACATTTTAGAAAAAATGTTATCATGAAAACCTTAATCCTAAAATTTGTTTGATTGGATCTTGTAAACTTGCACAAAGGCACCCTCGTATAATCCAACCAGACCACTACCACAAATTGTTCCCTGACTCGAGGCATCTCAGGTTCTGTGCTAGTCCGAGCCTTTGCCTTAGCTTTACTTGTGCCACAAGATCTTTTTCCATAGCGTGCTATCTAGCGGGAGGGTAAAAAGGCTCCTTGTCAACTACAATTGACCGCTCAGGTAGCAAACGAAAGGATAATTTTATGCAAATAAAAAATGGCTAAAAAAACTGATAATATTCCCTTAAAACGGACACGTCCCAATTTATAGCAAGACAACAGACTCACGAAATCTCATTCCTAAACCTAAAATTTGTTTGTGATAACAGAATGCATAGGTTGTTAGAAGGAGATTCGTTAAGCATATACAAATAGTATACCACCTATAGACCACCTCTTTGTCTCTATGTTATTTTTATTTTCTTTATTATTACTATGTCATTTTGCAAATCACAAAGGCACCCTAATCTAATCCAACCAGGCCACTACCACTGTTTCCTAAATTAGTGCATCTCAGGCTGTCTCAACCCGAGGCCTTTGCCTTGGTTTCACTTGTGCCACAAGATCTATTCCACGACGTTCTATCTTGAGTGAGAGTCATAGGCTCTATATCTTTATATTCTAACATGCTACGGATTTGTGATCCTTTTTCGGATTCTGAATTGATATCCTGCCTTGAAGCTTGGCCTCTCAACGCAGAGAAATTAGAATTCCTTTTTTTTTTTTTTTTGTCTTTTTTGACTTGTGATTGAGCCTACTGTTGGGCTCATGGCTTCCATGCTCTTTGATTTTAGCACGCCTTGAAGGTAAGCCTTAGGGCGCACTTCATTACAAAATACTTATTTGCTTCTCTCTTGTGGGAACTCACATGATCCCAAAAAGAGCTCAATATCTACCTGCTCAAGGCGCCATGAAGGTTAGCCTTCATGCATCTGTAGACTATATTTGACCTTTCCTTAGGTCAGTTTCAAGGCGTGGTCCTCTATTACTTCTATGTCATCTTTCTTAGCAATGAGTCGCCTTGAGGCGACACTTCAAACCTTGTTATTGCTATTTGTAATGTGCCTTGATGAGTACCAAAGTGTTACACTACTTATTTACTTTCTTGAGATCATCAAATGCCACAAGAACAAGACTTTCAGGAGCTACAATCATCTTAACTGTCCTCCTTGTTTGGGTAGGTAAAGATTTGAACCTAAGACCTATTACTAACTATCCACATCTCTCATCACTAGACCACAGCTAGTGCTTATCTAAACTGTTCTTCAAATTGTAAGATTGATAACCATATGTAGAGTGTGTTATTCATATGTACACTAACAAATAATACATCTTATTGATATTTGATAGAGGGCAAGGGAGAGACGAGAGGTGGAGATTATACATAGAAAACCTTATCCACATTTTTTTGGGGAACTATACATAGAAAACCTGACCAACATTTAGAAGACTCTCATGAGGAACATTGAAGATCACACTATTCTCCCTGCATATCTTCCTAAGGAATGCATATAAATAATCAACAGCTATTTTCTTGTAAAATCTTGAATCCCTTCTTGCTCTCACAACTGTGTTTCCTAGTATGTGAACCACTCCAGCATCCCTACAATTGTTCAAAAATTCAAGTTCATCAACCTCAGTCTGGCTGCCTATTTGACTAGACAACCTGACAGCAATATTCACATGTGACGGAGATCTAACTGGCACTATTGAATCCCCTGATGACATTGTCGGATCCATATCAGATGACATTGTGCTGCCATTGTTATTTAATGAAACATCTCTTATCTGCTCCGTTTGTTGCCCATACAAACTATATTCATCTGAATCTGAACATCCTTCCATCATGGACTCAAGCCGAACAAACATGAAAAGGTTATCAAACAGCTTTTTCTCAAAATTATCATCTTTTTTATGCAGGTCTTTATAGCCATATCGTGCAACACATCGAAACATGTGGAAATTCTTGGGTCCAATGCGCCTGACAATAAATCGCTCTTCTTCTGGAACAGTGTAGACAGGTAGGTATTTCACACATACAAATACAACAACAGAATGGATGGCTGGTAGGTTGGTGATGAAGTGAGAAAACATGTGGGGTACCCCGCTTGCAAGCTCCGTGTAGACTAGTCCAATCCCAGGGACACGAACTAATCCTAAACTTGGGCCAAGCCCAAGAATCCATGCCATTGATACCTTACTATGCATTTCAAACTCATAGCGTTTCACTGTACCATAATGCCATACACACATAATAAGAAGAAATGCAGCAGCAATTGCAAGGGGAACCCACCCTCCTTGATCAACTTTGAAAAGTACAGCAGAGAAGTAAGTGCATTCCACAATCAATGATAAGGCAGTGAAGATGAGGACAAGAATCCAATGGCAGCGCCACACTAATATCATGATTAATATCATAAGCAATGTCGTAACCAGCATGACTATCACAACTGCAGTACCTGTCAGGTCAATGGCAATTATACAATTAAATGCATGCTTAAAGAAAGTTTGCGGTAGTAACTATACAAGTTGACAAGCATCACAACAGTTACTAAACTGTTGACTCTTTTAATAAATGAAATGCAGATGCAGTATTCTATAGACCCTATAATGTAAAACAGTATGGAAAGACCCCATACAGGGCTATTTGAAGCATTAACCCAGAAAGATTGATCTGCAAGATTCCTGTATTTGTTCCTACAAATAAATTTTTTTTGCTTCAACTAGCTTGACATTGAAATAAGGCTCTCTATTGACACATGTCATTTGTTCTAAAAGTATTAAGAATAATATTCATCGGTTTTTGGATTGCCCTGTGTCGTGGTCTGTAGAAAAATTTGAGTGCCAATGTTGTGTCAAGAAAATTTTCATCTAAAATGCTAGGAAGCAAATAACAGTGAAGCATAAACCTGTAAGATTTTATATTCAGTAAAATACACTTGTATGCATTTTTAGATAAACAATTTATTTCAACATTAAGCATTGACGTTAATTATTACAAACTTGGAAAGCTGAAATAGCTTAAGATACTATATAAGCAACATTTAAAATTCAATTAAAAGTCGATAAACTAACACAAAGTTGGTGCAAGCTTGAATTCAACATTGTCCATGTACACTTCAACATAATTAACATCACAAATATCATCACTAACTATAAATCCTTTCCACCAAGTCAACAACCCTAACATCTCTGAGGAAAAAAGTTACCACTGACAGTTTTATTCAATGCATCAACCTCTCTATCTCTCCTTCAAGAATTCTTCCCCCATTTTTCTCTCGTATTTTGTTTTATTGAATTTTAAACAAACCTTACTAGGCATTTATGACCATTACCAACAAACCAAGAAAAATTACCCACTACTTGTAGAAAATGAAAACATATATGTATGCATTTTTTTAGGATAAAAGCATATATATCCATGCTTAATGCTTACAATATTTTAGAAGTGCACTTCCATCTTGACTACCTATGTATCAGCACACAAATTATCATAAATCATTAAGATGTTTAAATGGTATGCAGAGTACCATAAAAGGTTGTGGAGATCAAGGCTTACTGCTTTTCAGTTAATGCATGCCTTGATACGAAGTTACTGTCAAACTTTTACAGGATGCTTATATTTAGATGCTTTCCTCAAATATTTGTACATGAGATAGTGCACACAGCATCATCGGATGAAACCAATATCACAAATTACTTCTGTATTTATCTTCTATCAAACATAAAATCAAAGATGTTGACCAAGATGCAATGTTAATAGTTTAGAGGCATAGGGATTATTATGTTAGAACCGTAACATTTTTGGCATTACGATCATTTAAGTATACTACAATTGTCTTCTGGTAGAACCCCTATTGTGGGGGAAAATTAAAAAAAAAAATGCATGATTTGAGTTTTGCTTTTAAGAAGTTATTGAGTTGTGCTGTTGGTTATTTTGATAAGCAACCCAAGTGACCTAGGGGAGTTGCAAGGAGGGGAAGATTCAGAGAGTTTCATATTAAAGACTTCTCAGCAATAGAGTTGTGTTATTGGGTGTCTGATGAGCGACTTAAGTATTAGAAATTAACTAGGGGACAGTCAGAAGGAGCTACTCAGAAGACGTAAGTAGAAGACTTTTGGGTGTTGTGTCACTGTGATTAGACGACATGACCAAGAAGAAAAACTAGGAGAATGTCGAGGGGGCTGCTTATAAAAAGCAGGTCAAAGAATTTTGGGAGCTGTCGTTTGTCTACCAAGGACATCGCCAAAAGAAGTACTAGTTGCCATGGAGTTCTTAAATTGTGGTTGAGTACGAGTGTGCTGTAATACCCCACATTTTTTAAACAGTATTTTTTTAAATAGTATAATTTGCCTTATTGGATATGTTTATATTAAACGATTATGCTTTTCTCCTAAATGATCTTATTTTGTTTAAAATGAATATACTTTTATTTTGATACATACATATGTGGTTTGTCTGTATTGTATGTTTTATTAAGAAAATTTATGGATTTAAAACATAATCAAGATTTTATAAGGGCTAAATGTAAGTTATGAGTTACATGGATGCGACTTGAGAGTCACATGAGGACTCTGAAGAATTTTTGAAGATTTTCATTTTTTTTTTCTGCAAATGGGCCACTGCTGCAGCGCTTCGTATTTACTGCTGCAATGCTAGTTTTTCCAGAAGTCAGCCTAGAATCCTAAAGATACTGCTGTTGTGGCGCCAGTATCTTACTGCTATGGCGCTAAAGGCATAACATGTAAATGTCGGTTTCCAAAAGACTCGCAACCGTGGTGCTAGAGGAAACGACCAAATTACCCTTTCTGACTATAAATTAGAAGCTGCTGGAGAATTCCATGCCACCACCATATTCTGCCACCTTTTCTCTCTCTATATTTTGACCCTCTTTCTCTCTCTAAGTTTCTATCTTAACCGAACCTCCGTTTGAGAAACCAAGGCCACCATTGTGATCAGCACGAAGCATATGAGCAATTCAACTTATTGGTTTTTCTTGAAACTGATATCATATATGCATTCAAGGGTTAGTAAAACTCTAGCACTGAAGTTTTTATGATTAAATGATACTGTTTTCTGATGTGATCAGTGTTTATACATCTGTGACTAGTAATGTGAACAGTAAATGCATAGATAATTCCTGACTTTTCCAAACTATTGAGTACGAATTCTAAGTTAGATTAACCAGTTTGGTTTCAGGAATTAGCTTGTTTAGAACTCAAAACCCTGTGAGTAAATAACATAGACTTTAGCATGTTTTATTTCCTTTTCAAGTTTTAAATGGTGTTTTACATCTTTTGTAAATATGTTTGATAAACTAGAGATTTCATATACGTAGTAATGTTTATGTTCTTGTATTTTGTTGTGGTAAATATATTTTCTGTTTGTGTATTAAAGTCATCAGTATGTAGGCCAAGCACCTTCTATGTATTACTTCACATTTGAAGTGAATTGTGAAGTGTTCCTGAAACGATTTTATATTAAGAGTATCTATTATTTGAACTCTAAAATATACTGCATTTGAGATTTGGATTTCATATGTATATAAGACAATATGTTGATTATATGAAATGCCTTCTCATACAAGGTTTGTTTTAGAATTTTCTAACATGATACAACTTTCATAAAGTGTTACTTTGAAGCATGATAATCTGATGATCAATGTTTTAACAGTTTGAATTATGTTTCTAAAGGAAGGGATGTCCTAAGCTCATTTGAATGATGTGTTATAAATGTGACATTGAGTGTGGCCATTATATTCTATTTTTGAAGCTGTAAAATGAAATTACTATGAATCTGAACCTAATTTTTGATGAAGATATTGAATAAATTAAAGATATTTTGAATTCACGTGGATTGTGAAAATATTTTATAACCTGATATTGTGGATGAATCTTGTAAGAAACATTGCTAATTAACAACAGTAAATGCTAACAATAGTACACCTTCAACCTAAGCTAATAGGAATACTGCTAGTCCGTGTGATGGCCAACATAGAGTACTATTAATAATGATATAAAAAGGTGGTAACATGCCTTCTATTATTAATATTTAATAATACTCTTGTTCAACCAGGCCATTGCTTTCTGTTATAGGTGTAATGCCAAACTGTGACTATATATATATATATATATATAAAGATAGTGATTTCCCTTTTATTGCTAAGTGCTTGAAAATTCTGATATGGTTCTAATATGGAAATTTTCTTTTTAATGTTAATTGTAACTGAGTTAATGTAACTTGGTTTCATTGCATGGATTTAAATAACAAGTATATTTTTATGATTATGTTTTTCCTAAGGTTCATTTCATACAATTTGATGAAGTTGTTTTCTGTCAAGTTGCATTAAGTAAAAGTTTTGATTTCTGGGATAACATGCATGAGTTGTATAGTGTTTAATGTTTTCTGAAAAGGCTTTGTTATATATATATATATATATATGTTTTCAATATCTTTTTCTGATACAAGAAAATTGGCTTTGTAGAAAGAAGTTATGTTTTCAGAAGGATTATTCAATGATTTGATAATGGCAAAAATATGAATTTTCTGTTTAAAGCTCATGTGGATGATTTTGTGTTTCTAAACATATTTATGTGTCTAGATTGTAGTTTTAATAAAAACTCGTGCATAAAACTTGTCTTGTTCTACTATATGTCTATGTTGTTTGCTCATTGAGTCGAAAGACTCGACCCCCACTCTATTTATGATAGGCCACTGTAGATCCGTTTGATCCATGTAACTGACTTCACTTAGTAGGAAAAGACTTAGTTATTGTTGTTTGTCAGATAAAGTTTAAGTTTAGAGTAGTGAAACGGAAGCGATAGAAAATAAGTTGGTCTGGTGAGCATAATTTATTCCTAGGTTAATTTTATCTGTGTCTCTATCTAGTTGCTCATAATTTAGAGTTACTTCAATGCCACAGATAGATTCCACATTTCTGATACATATATGATGTTTCGTATTTATGATAAGAGATTGTATTAATTTGGGAATGATGTTTCCCACTACATTTAACTTTGAATTTTGTTAAATGATTTTGATTGTGTAAAAAGAGAATATTGCTATATGTAAATATTTTATCTGAATTTGGAATTTGATTCATGCTTTATATGTATATTTGAAATATGATTCACGTGAAGCTCGATTATTTTATTTATATTTATATTTCATCCCAATATAGTTCTTGATTTCTGAAAATCTGATTGCTTGAAATCCTAAGGGTTTATGGGAAAGAAAAGGCTTTTATTTCATTATTTGTATGTTTATATTTTAAGTGCAAATGGTTTGATATATGTTTTCAAGTAAATGTTTTGATGGTTTTATAGTTTTAAATGGATGAAGTTTTAATCTTCTGCATTGTGTCCCCGATAGACTAGGCTTACAGGATGAGATACCCTCTTTTTCGTAACAGTCAGGTAACCCTAATCCGGAGTCGTGATAGTGCAACCTTGCTAGTAGGAGTTTTTATGTCTAGGTGTCTCGATCTAGATTTTTGTTTTTACTTTTTTCTTTTAATTTTAAATTAGGTTTTGTTTGTAAAAAGTTAAGTTAATCTTAAGCTTAAGAGAAAATGTTGAAAGAATTACTAATTAGTTTAGGATAAGTGTTCAAATTAAGTGAGACTCTTGTAAGATTGGAAATTTGTTATGTTGTAAGATTGGGAATTTGTTATGATGGAAGAGCCTTAAAGTTATTGCTAAGGTGATTTTTGGTTCTCAGTCACTTGAAATTATATTTTTAAGATGTTGAAATATGAAAGTTTTGAATTTATGTGTGGTATATAACCTATATAATATAGAAATTTTTTTTATGCCTCATGTTCCAATTTTTTTCATATAAATTTTCAGGTACACAAAAAATTAGCATAGTTATTTATTACCTAGATTTATTATAAAGTAAGAAAGTTATCTTCATTTGGTTTCTAAGTCATCTTTGTTTTAAGAGTTTATCTTGTAGTTAAACTCAATTTTCTTTCTTTCTTTTTTCGAAAAAAGAATTTAGTGAAAAGAAGAAAAGAAACAATAGGAAGGACAATAGTCCTTCCAAAACCAGGAAAAAATTTAAAACATAACAATTAATAGTTCAAAAAGAGCTTGCCAATCCCTTCATAAATACTCAAGGAAACCCCACCAAAAAAAAAAAAAAAAACCATTTGCAGGAACCATAGACAGGCCAAAAAAGTAACTGTGATTGTGGTGTTTGTTTAAACCTAAATTTCAACACTCAGTGAGGATGGAAGTACTTGAACAGGAAGTAGTTAAGCGATGATGCAGGAGTGGTATGATTCAGGTTGCATAACCACCTGGGCCACATGGCAGAGTGAGAGCAAGGGTGTAGAAGAAATCATTGTGAGTAAAAGAGGGGTGAGGGCAGAGAGTGAAATAGGCAGAAATTGGGACCTCATGTGGGAGGACCTAGGCCCTGGGTTTTCCTTGCTTTCCTTTATTTTCCTCTGCTAGTTTCTCTACTGAAGTTGGCTGTAGAAACCTGGAGTCAAGCATGAAAGCTCTGAGAAAGTCCATGGCCAAAATTAAAGATCTTCTCATCTAATGTGAAATACAGGGGAAAACTCAAATGGGGCAGCCATCAGCCCAAGAGGAAGAAGCCGAAGTTGCAAAGAGGGGGTTCGGGATGAAACTTCAGCAGTTGTGAAGAAGATGAACAAAGGAGAAAAAAGAGAACTAGAGATGAAGTTTTCCAGCAAACCATTGGAAGGAATCCGAAAAGAAGAAATCAAGCTGGAGATTCGCCATTGGAAGCACCTAATTCTTCCCATGTGTACCGTTGAGGGTGAGAAAGAAGAAAGAGAGCCCGCACCTTTGAATATAGCATCGTATAAGACCATGGTAGCAGCGGTTGACAAGGGTCAGAAGAGGAAAATTAACATTGGGGTTTCAATTTTTTTTTTCAATAAAAGAAGAAATTCTATTAACAAAGAAAATAGGTACAAAAATAAGAGACTTAAATATCTGTACAAAGAAACAAAGAAAACATTAAGGTCCCGTTTGGTAGATGAAAATATAGGCATGGGAATGGAATGGAATAGAATGAAATGGATATTCTATTCCTTGGTTTGGTAGATGAAAGTGGAGAAAGTTGTGAGTCCCACGAAATGCTAATTACCTCCTCCAAGGTAATCAGCATTACCTCCGAAAACAGTGCGATGGAATGAAAAATAAAAAGACTGAAATATCCTTCATTATTTTATTTATTTATAAAATTTTCTATAATTAAAAATATATATATTTAAATTAAAATGTTCAATATTGTTTAACAAAATTTAATTCAAAATTTTATATTAATAATAATTTATTTTATTTTTTATTTATAATATTTAAAATAATTTTTTAAGTTAAAATAATATTACTATAATAATTTTATTTTTCAAGGGTATTTTTGTCTTTTTGACAATTTTTATTTCATTCCATTCCATTTGAATCCATTCCTTTTCATTCTATTCTCAATTCTCATTCTCATTCTCTCCGTTGCCATCTACCAAACGGGACACGGGTGCGGATGCGGAGTGTGATAATATTTGAAGGGCTCAACTAATAGTAAGAATAGGATAAAGGGATGCACCAAGGGGGGGTTTGGGGTTTGGGAAATAGAGTCGAATTCAACTCTCAACAGTGTACCAAAAAAAAAAAGAATAAGATAAAGGTGGACAAAATAGAAATAGAAATAAGAATAGGATAAGGTGGACGGAATAAAAGATTAAATAAAAATAAAATAAAATATAAATTTGATAAATATTTATTTTATTTAGGATTTGATGTGTATTAAATAATTTATTAAATAATATTATGCTATCTTATTATATATTTAAGATGAATTAGATAATACTAAAATATAATATAAATTTTTTTAACTATTTTATATATTAATATAAATTTTAAATTATAAAACTAGTATACATAAATTAAAAAAACATCAATAATAAACACTTAAGTGCTCCTAAACACATGAACCTTACAAATTTTATTTTTTTATAATATTAAAATATGATATAAATTTTTTTATTATTTTATACATTATTATAAATTCTAAATTATAAAAAATATATAATTAAAAAAATAATGTCAATAAATTTAAAAATAAACAATATCAATAAAAAGCACTTAAATATTTTTTATTGGCACATAAACCTTACAAATTCTATTTTTTTATAATATTAAGATATGTTATAAATTTTTTGACTATTTTATATATTAATATAAATTTTAAATTATAAAAAATATATAATTAAAAAACTAATGTCTATACATTTAAAATATATAATTTTAAATTATATAAATTACATTTCCTTATCTTTTTTTTTTTTTTTAACTCAGCATATTCTATATTCTATGGGTTAAAAATTTTAACTAACACTCAAAATTAGGATAGGATAAAATAAGGAGAATTTTATTCTACCACATTGGTTCACCAAACACAAAATAACAACATAATAGAATAAACTATCCTATTATATCCCCCTTAGCATGAAATCCAATCGGGCCCTAAAAATATAAGGAACAAGTATGACAAGATATATTTATACAAAATAATAAATATACATGATATATAAAATTTTAATCAATAATAAAGATTTTATAATATCATTTTTAGAAAGGGAAGAAGAATAAAAATAAAAATTCAAAACTGTTCAAATTAAAAAATAAAACTAACAGCTATTATATAATTATTAAAAGTATTAAAATTATTTTTTTAATATAATGTCAAGGGTTTGAACCTAAGACCTTTATTAAACTATCCAACCCCCTCACAACTAGGCCACACCTAGGGGCTCAGAAGTATTAAGATAAGAATGCATGCTATTAGAACTGACAATCATTAAAATAAAATAAAAATAGTAACACACCATTGGCAGCCACTCAGCCCCGTTTAGAGAGAGAAATGTGATGGAGCAAAAGATGCAAAGTTCTCCCTTCGAGATACGGCGAGCTATGCGTCTTAACTAGACGAAAGATAGAGCCTGGAGAAGAACAACGGAGACTTCCAATGGAAAGATGAGGCTTGCCAATTTGCGATTTATAGGAAGAGTGAAAAAAATTGGTAGATTTTCTATTTCCTTCTCCTATTTAATTTAGGATATAGAGTTGGATTGAATTTGGATGTGGTTCGGGTAAGTTTCCTTCTAACTTCAGGATGGGAAGTTGGGTAAGTATTGTACCGTACCCCTGTGGTACCTGTACCCCATACGTACCTAGTACAAGTACTACACCATTTTTGTTGTACCTAAGTGTGAAGTATTAAATTAAGATTAACGGTTAAATTGAAATAATAAATGTGTTAGCGACTAAACTTGTACTTGTACTACACATGACTTGCTTGCTAATTATAAATAGACAAACAGGGGACTTATGTAAATAAGTTAGTTATCTCATTTAACATTTTAGATGTTATTAGAGTTAAATTTAAGTGAAGAGGAGCCTTCCAACAATTTATGATTTTGAGGGCTAGAGCTTCAAAATGAGTAGCCTTTCAACAATTTAGGCTAGAGCTCCAAAAAGAGTAGCCATCCAATAGTTTACCATTTTCATCCAATGTTTTTCTCAACTATTTTACCACAATTGATACATTTTCCAGTGAGCCATGTGTGATTGAGGTTTCTATAATATTTTAGTTTTGTTTCTTATTAAGTTTTTAGATTCTTATTAAAGTCTTATCATATTGAAGGCTTCAACACTCTAGAATTATGTGATTGGATACTCTGTAAGCAACAAGGGACCAACTGGGATAAGGTCGACAGGACTACTCAAGATAATTAGGTTGAGTCCTTCTAGGAGCTATGTCAAGGGTCAGACGATATGACCAAAGAGAACAGTTGGGAGAATGTTGAGGGGGTTGCCCTTAGGAAATAGGTCAAAATTTTTTGAAAACTATTTGTCTACCAAGGACATCATAAAAGGAAGTGCTAGTGGCTGAAGTTCTTGAACCAGTCTGGTTCTAGTGTGATGTCCAGGTTTTTCTTTTTTAGTTAAGTTCTATGTGTAACAAGCTAAAATTTTTATAATTTTTAGCTTGAAAGATGGAGAATAGTTCAATAGTTAGAGGTAGAGGGAGGTCAAATAAAATAATAGATAAAACTATTAAAAATAATTTAATAGTTAATAACCTATCTATTGATTTCATTTATGATAGGTCACTGTGGCACCGCTTGATCTATGTAACCGATCCCACCTAGTGGGAAAAAACTTAGTTGTTGTTGTTTAGCTTGAGGGAGTGTCTAAAATAATAGAGTATGGTTGATGGTTAAGTTAAAATAAGTGTGCTAATGACTAATGAATTGAACTTGTACTAGATAGACAACACATGTATTTAACTAATTTCTCATTATAAATAGACACATAGAGGGTCTAACTAAGTAAGTTAATTATCCTATTTAACATTATACACCATGCTTCATTGCATGTAGCAAAGCATCCCAACCTCTTTGCATATCCAAAATGGGCACTCCCTTAAATAACCTTGAGCCAAGCATTACAAGGATCCTCCAAACACAATAATTACTCCTAAGTCATTTAAAGATAGCCAAACTCTACTAAAAATGCATGAATTCTCTTTAGCCAAATATGGAGAAACTGCTATAAGTCCTTCAGACACACCCAGCTCTCACTAGAGATCCCAAAAAGCTTATTACACATGAAAACATTCACTGGACAATGTTAAAATAAGTGAGTACTAGTTTCTGCACTATTCATGCGCATTATACAAATGTTTGTTAGGAGATAAAGCTGTGTTAGGTCTTCGAATTTGCAACATGTCATTTGTGTTAATTTTATTGAGTACTGCTGTCCAAATGAGAGATTTGATTTTTGAAGGAACTTTTGATTTCCGAATGAGTTTTTCGAGAAGGAAAGCTTCCCTAGTAAGAGAAGAAATAAGGAAGTGAAAGTAGGGTTTACAAGAATACACATTAAAAGGATCAAGATTCCAAACTCTGCAATGCTCAAAATGGAAAATTCTAACACTATGAAGAAGAGGCAAAAGAGTTCCTATTTCATTGAAATATCTTGTTAAGTCCCTAGAAAGGTGAAAATTCCAAGAAAGAGTATAAATCTCTCCTTCTATCAATGAATTTGGGCCACAATATTGAAGAGAAAAAAAAACGTACTAGAGCGAGCCATGGAAGAGAGACAACCATCCAGCCCTAATAGTGTGTTTGGTTCAACGGAGGGGAGGGGAGAGTAAGAAAAATAAAATTTCTTTATTTAGTTTAGTTTAAGAGAAGGGAAGGGAAGGAAAAGTAAGTTTTTCTTTGTTGGGTTGGCAAGGGGGGTGGAGGGAAAATAAAATAAAATAATTATTATACTCCTTTAATTTTAGACAAATATACAGCAAAATAAAATAATATTATTTTAGTGAGGACATTTTTATCTTTTCTCTATTCTACATTTTTTCTCTGCTCCGAATCCCCCAACCTTTGGAGGGAAAGAAAATGGAGAGAGGGGAGGGATTTTACCCCTTCATTTTTTTCTCCCCTCCCCTCCAAATCCCTCAAATCAAACAATAGGTAAGCTTCTTGGGTTAAACTATAGTAATAGGCCAGGTAGTACAGGAGTTAGCTCATAAACTAGAAGAGATGGGCGACTGCTTTTAGAATCACCATGGAAGGGGAAGAAAGAAGGAAAAGTTGTTGGAACAAGAAATTTGGAACACTTTTTCCACTCAAGGGTAGCTTTGAACACAAAAATGGTTCATCTCTTGGTCATACCTCCAGTAGAAGAGTATTCGGCGTAAACTCACTTGAGAAACTTTTTAAGGTTTTTAGTGGATTAGGTTTGTTTTCTCTTGGAAGAAAATTGTTTATCATGCTAGTTTTTGAGGCTGTAGCAGAATCAAGGAGCTTTGATGATATTGAAAGACAATTTCTTGTCCTTCACCTAGAGGACGGCGCGATTTGAAAAGGGAGGAGTATTGTTAAAATCCATCATTGCAAGGGAATACCCTAGTAAGAATGGAAGTGCTGGCACCGGAAGAAGTTAAGGAATGGTGCAGAATTAGCACCACTAAGGATTGCATAACCTACTGGGCCACACGGCAGAGTGAGAGCAAGGGTCTAGAAGAAATCATTGTGAAAAATGGGGGTGAAGGCAGAGAATGTGATAGACAGGAAATGGCAATTCATGCGGAAGTTCTAGTAGTTTTTCTTGCTTTCCTTTTATTTCCCTTTGCTAGTTTCTCTGGTGAAATTCCATCTTCATAACATCTTATCAACCCTTTGATTAAAAATTCAGATGCTGCCTACATTTAACTGCATAAAAAGTGTGACACAACATTCAACAAGAGAAGAAGTTACCATATGCATTCCCAATTTGGCTTTGATTTTTGAACCCAGCAGTAACAGCAATGCAAAGAATCATAAGGATCCAATTAATATCTGGAACATATATTTGGCCAAGGAACTTCTTTGATGTATATACAACTTTGACTCTTGGGAAACAGCCAATTGCAAAGGCTTGCTTAATAATTGAAAAAGTTGCAGATATTGTGGCTTGGCTTGCAACTATGGCTGCTGCCGTTGCAACAACAAATACTGGCCATTATATGCTTTCTGCAAAACTAACGATAATCAACATCTAATGTGAAAAAAACTAGTATATGAATATGCACATCTTCATCGTTCTTACCAAGGAAGAAAAAGTCATTGTAATAGGTTTTTCTCCAAAGATATTGTATAAAATTAAGTAGTGAGGCAAAAAAGGCCAAATCAGAGTATTCACATATACTAGACAGAAGCTTTCACTTCAGGAGCAAGATATTGTGGCATTTACATTCAGGCAAATGCAATAACAAGACGTGCAAACTCTTATATTGGTACAGTAATGGAGTATGAAAAGATAAATTTATTAATTATTTTATTATTTACGATATAATTATTATTTGGGGATTAGGATTTGTGTAATTTTTAAGAAAAAGAAACTCTGGTATTTCTTAATCATTCATCAAAAGAAAGGTACAATTTATAGTAAAGAAATCCCTTTAATGCTAATAAAAGGAGATCCCATTATATCATGAAACTACAATAATCAGAAAATAGGAAAATAAAGCTGCTAACAATTAGGAAAGTAAAATCAAATTGGTTTCCTTAATTACATATTTAATTTGATAAATCCTGAAAATAGAAAACTCAATAAGTCTAACACCTACCCAAGTTGGTGCAGAGATGTCCATCATGCCCAACTTGCTTACAAATAACTCAAACACAGCTTTAAAAAGACCATATCTACTATTTGCTGCGTAGAAGGGACAAAAGGCATACAAATGACTCCACAATCAACTTTTTCTATTATAAAGTATCTATCTATCTCCACATGTTTAGTGCAATCATGTTGAATAGAATTTTGTACAATGCCTACTACGGACGCTTTGCTGTCACGATACAACTTTATTGGCATGTTTATAAGCATCCATGATTCTTCAAGAATTCTCTTCAATCAAAGCATCTCACAAACGCCATTAGCCATGGCCTTATATTTAGCCTTGGCATTGCCTCTAGCCACTACATTTTATTTTTTGCTCCTTCATCTAATAAGATTCCCCAAATATAAGTACATTAGCTTGATGTAAATTTCTTATCAATAATTAAACTTGCTCAATCTGCACCAGCATAGGCTTTTATGTTTTGCTATGAGGTTTTTGAAAAAGTAAACTCTTGCCTAGTGTACTTTGTAAGTATCTAAGGATTCAATACACTGCTTCAAAATGCTTCTCTATAAATTGACTTGTCAAACACACTGCAAAGGTAATGTCTGGCCGAGTATAAGATAAATAAATCAATTTGCCCACCAACTTTTGATATCAAGCTGTATCTACCATATCACCTTGTCTTTTCCAAGTTTTTGATTTGGATCAATTGGAATGTCTACTAGCATACACCCACTCATTCCAGTCTCCTTAAGGAGATCAATAACATATTTATGTTGAGAGACAACTTCTCCTTGACCAAGAAACTTGCATGCCAAGGAAGCACTTCATACGTCCTAAATCTTTGATCTCAAAGGATGATGAGTGGGAAGTCTTCAATATGTTCATCTCAAGTATATCATTTCCAAAGAGGATTATGTCATTCACATACACAATTCATATAGCAATTTTCCCATTTGGTGAGTGCTTGAAAAATAGTGTGATCACCTTACCTTTAAGTATACACTTGACTTTTAACAAATTGGGAAGCTCTTGTTGACTGCTTTAGTCCATATAGAGATTTTTTCAATTTACACACATTTATGCCAAACTTCTCTCTGAATCTTAGGGGTGTATCCATGTACACTTCTTCCATATCTCCATTGAGAAATGTATTTTTTACATCCAACAGTTGTAGAGACTAGTCAACATTAGCAGCAAGTGAGAAAAAAACTTTTATTGAGTTAAACTTTGTAACTAGAAAAAATGTTTTCAAATAATCAATGCGTGAGCTTTATACCATTCTAGAGAGCCATCTAACTTATATTTAATTGTAAACACCCATTTGTACCCTTCAGTGACCTTGTCTCTTGATAAATCAACTAACTCCCAAGTGCCATTTTTTTTCAAAAGCTCTCATTTCCTTAAGGATAGCCTTCTTCCACTCAGGAACTTATAGGGCATCATTTATAGAGTTAGGAATCTCCAAGCAGGTAGGTTGAAAAGTAAAAGTACGAAAGACAGGTTAAAGATTTTTATAAGACACATAATTATATTTAACATGCTTTACCTTAATTATTTCAATTAATATTCCAATGGTTGAATATATTTATTTTGAAATAACTTATTTAATTACTAAACCACAACACTTTATCTAAAATATCAAATAGCTTAATTATACCTAAATTGTTAGAACCCTAGGTACATCAGGACAAGCAATTTAACAAGAACCCTCCAATTGTGACGAAATGTACATGGAGTGATATACAATATTGATTACTGATAGTTGTCATGGCACTGAAGTATTTTTATTTGTTGTATATCCATATAATTTTATATGAGGAAAGTGATTGTGTTTGATTTGGAATTTCTGATATGGAGTATCTGACTGAGTTGAAATATGGTATTAAAAATGAATTGGAAGCTCAATAAGAGATTGATGGAAATCAATTTGATTGGTAAGTGGCTTGGAGGGATTTGAAAATGATTTAATTTCCTGAATTTCTTAAACCTTAAATATTTATTTACCTTATGAATGTTTTATCATTGGAAGGAAACTTGCTAGAACAACTACAACTAACAATAGTGTTGCTAGCCTTGGTGCAAGGCCCATATGACAGCCAACACACATGGATTAGATATTGAGATAAGCAAAATGTTCATGTTACTAGATTGGGTGAAATGCTCAAATTTGGTTATATACCATCCCTTACTGAGTGTTTGAGAATATTTTGATTCTAGTGTAGAATCCTCTTTACAACTTTTATTCTTGAATTTAGTGCTTATTTATTTGATTAAATATTTAGCATCCAATTTTTCTTGTTTGACACATTGTCTACCTTATTTTAGTAATCTAGAAATGTTTTAAGGATTTTCCAATTTTAAAAATAGTTGATTTGGTATATCTTGAGGTTTCTCATACAATTCCATAACAGTTTTTAATATTTAAACTTTCTCTGCTTATTTGTGAAAAACTCATGTCATTAGTTTGTCCTGCTCAATGAATTGCAAAACTCTTCCCAAATGATTTAACATTTTTTAGATAAAGTTTTGGAACCCAGTCCTGCAACAACTTGCTGAACAGAGTATACTCTTGACGAGCCCCACCCTCAATTCCATTAGGTCCTATTTCTATTTTGATATATATATATATACATATATATATTGATAATCTAGAAATGCTCTAGAAACCAAAGATAGGATCTGTGCTTCCGTATGTTGTCTTTTCTATTATGTTTTGATTATATGAATGTTGGAGAGTAGAGCTCTCATGACTACGGGGTATAACTAAAACACTGTTTGAAAAACATGAAATATTTTGTTGTGTTACAATGATTATGTTTTGTTGGATTAGTTTATGTCTAGAGGCTTATAGAGTTGGGATTAGTCTCAATTTTTGTGTCAGTCACGTAATCCTATTTGGTGGGATCATACCATGTGTTCTATATTTTTTGAAGTTTGAAGTGTCAACATGCCCTGTCAACATGTTATCTCCCATGTTCGGGCCTTAGAATAATCTTCTTAATTTATTATGAAAATAGGAAAGTTATTGATCTTCATATTGCTTTAGCTCATCTTTATCTCTAGGAGTTTATTTTGTAGTTAACCAATGTTTTCAAAATCTTATAAATAAAGGAAAGGTACAGAGGGGTGAAGTGCATTTGTCTTCAGCCCCCAAGTTCTGCCAACCACAAATTTCAACAGAAAACTTAGCAAACCATGCCCCCAACTCCAGCCAGAAAAGACTGAGTGAGAAAGTGCATGCAAGTCATTTAATGAACTGCATGTAACTTAAGCTTATGCACTTTGGGTCATGAGTTTCAACTCAACTCCTTCAAGTTACGATGCTAGTTAGCTACTTTGGCCACTAAAAATGGCATTAGATAGAAGGAAAGCAAGTAGCGGTGTGAAGGAATGAAAAGTACACTGGGCCTTTTATGTGTTGACTAGCCTTCCAAATCTGCACTTAAGAGTATCTTGACAGTGTGCCTTGACAATGATACGGCCATTCAATTCTCTTTTTTTGCGGGATGCAGGTGATGGGAACAATCTTTGTCCCAAATTGGAAAAATGAGCTCATGTTGAGAGGAATAACATACTTACTAGCTAAGAGAAATGGAGATTAGAGAGTTTTCTGAAAGCATTAACTCACGCGGGCTAGGCCAATATGTGCAAATATAGCATATACAATAAAGAGCTACCATGGGACCAAATACAAGACAAAGATTACTAAACCACATAACAGAAGTCCGACTTAACCCAAAAGACCAAAATATCATTATGACAACAATACTCATGTATTCTAATAAGAGTAACTTAGGCTTTACTACTTTATCATTGAGGATATTAACAAGTTATATTTCTGTATTTCAAAGCAGTCTTGCAGAAGGAAAGGACAGATTTTATTTTCCATATTTTTATTTACATGTGTAAAGAATAAAAGAAACAGAAAATATTTTGGAAAGCCTTGATATAGGAAGGTTTGTGTTATAACTATTTATCATCGGTTACTGTAATATCTTTATTCCATAGACTCATTATAGAGTATATCCATATCAGTGACTATCTTCTCTCAGTTAGTATGAGCAACTTTTATTCCTTCATTTGAGAAGAATCCAAGGTCAGTTCTCAATATTTGGTATTAGAGCAGCAACGTTCTAGGTGATGGTAAATACAAGGATGGAGAGGAAAATTGACACCCAAGAGAAGGAGATGGACATTATTACAAATTACATGCTTGAAGTAAAAGAGACATTGGAAGAGATATGGAATCAAAGGACGGAGGCTAAAAGAAGGAACTCAAGGGAGAAATTAGTAGAAGGGCAAAATGACTCTCATGACTCCCAAGAGACAGGAGGAGGGCATAGCGGTACAACTGAAAGAGACAGAGGCCTTTCCAAAGACTGGAATTACCCCTGTTTATGGGAGAGGATCCCATTGGTTCGATATTTCGAGTAGAGAGGTATTTCGCGCTAAATGAGGTCACAGAGGTCGAGAATGTGAAAGTTGTAGCATTGTGTCTTGAAGGTAGGGCCTTAAATTGGTTTCAATGGTTGGACGCAAGATCTTTAGTGACTGATTGAGAGACATTCTAGCTTGAACTAATAGAAAGGTTTCAACCTTCTTAGTTGGGTGATGGGTATGATATGATAATGGCCTTGAAACAAGAAATAACTATTACAGATTACAGCGAATGCTTTGAGCTCCTCTTTGCCCCTTTGAAAGATGCTAGTAAATCGATGCTCATCAAAGCCTTCAAGAACATATTGAAGGACGAGATAAAAGGATGGCACGTACTGGATCCTTAAAGGAAATAATGGGCTTAGCCCATAAGATTGAAGAGAGTAACTAAATTCTAGAAAAGGCCCAAGGACACTAGAGATAGTGTCCAAAACTAACGGGGCCAAAGTCTTATACAACAATAGGTAGAAGAGTCTCGGGAAGCCCTAAGCCTGCGAAGTCTTTAGTCATGTTGACCCATCCTAAAGCCGAACGGAGTGATGCAAAGCTACCTTGCTATCATCATCTTCAACCACGAAGAGCGATGGACAGTTTCGGAGACTCACCGAAGCAGAGGCTACAAAAAGAAGAAAACAAGGTCTGTGTTATCATTGCAATGAAAGGAATCACCCTGGCCACCACTGCAAGAACAAACAACTAAGATCCTACTATTGGCCCTGGAAGATGAGCTTGAGGAGGAAAATGAGCCGAATGATGAAGAATGCCGTATAGAACAAACTGAGGAACCTCCTATGGAGCTATCCATGAATTCCATAATAGGACTCTAGACAGGAAGGACGATGAAGTTGAAGGGCAAAATAAAAAGGGAGGAGGTAATTGTCATGATAGATAGAAGGGTTTTGCATAATTTTATCTCACAGAGGGTGATGTAGGAGTTGTCAATTCTAGTAACTAGGACTGAGAGCTTCGAAGTAACAATGGTAAATGGATATACCATCCAAGGGGAAGGAGTGTGCTCATCAATAACTTTGGACTTACTTGGGATTCAAATATCACAGCCTTTTTTCCCTTTTGATTTGGGTAGCGTTAATGTTGTCCTAGGAATGGCATGGCTAGAATCCCTAGGAGAAGTCTGTGTAGACTGGGTTAAGCTCTCCATAAAATTTAAGGTGGGGAAAAAGAGAGTACACCTACAGGGAGACCAATCCCTCTTTAAGACCTTGGTGTCCTTAAAGTCTATGCAGACTGGGATAAGCTCTCCATAAAATTCAAGGTTGGGGGAAAAAGAGTACACCTATAGGGAGACCAATCCCTCTCTGAGATCTTGGTGTCCTTGGGGGCTATGATAAGGTCTCTCAAGAAGACTGAGCAAGGTGAAATCAAACAACTGGTAAAAGAAATGCTTACTGTCGGAATAATTAGGCTTAGTAACAACCCATTCTCCCGCCTAGTTTTGTTAGTTAAGAAGGATGAGAGTTGGAGATTCTGCATTGATTACAAAGCCCTCAATAAAGTGAAAGTCCCGAACAAATTTCTAATCCCGACCAATCATGAATTATTGGCTGAGTCGGAAGGATCCGCTATGTTTTTCTGATTGGACCTCAAATTCAAGTACCACCAAATTTGAATGAAACCAGGGAATGAATATAAGGGATCACAAATGCCCCTCAACTTTTTAGGTGCTCATGAATGACATTTTTAGGGAGCACTTGCAAAAATTCATTTTAGTTTTTTTTTTTACGATATCTTGATGTTCCTGCCCACTTGGTTCATCTAAGGAAAGCTTTGGAAATCTTACAGCAAGGCTAGTCATCAATTAAAAAAAGGTTTGTTTGGCCAAACTCAACTAAAGTACTTGGGACACATTATTTCAAAGGAAGGAGTGCAGGCAGACTCATCCAAAATTAGAAGTATGACCAAATGGCCCATACCCACAAATCTTAAAACTCTACGAGGATTTATTGGACTCACAAGATATTATAGAAAATTCATCAAAGACTATGGCAAGATTGTTGCCTCTATCACAAACTTGTAGAAAAAGGATGCCTTCACCTGGAATAAAGAAACCCAGGAGGCTTTCGAAAAATTCAAAAAGGCCATTATTATAATTCTAGTACTAGCTATGCCTAGTTTCTCTTTGCCTTTTAAAATAGAAACAGATGATTCCAACAAAGGGGTGGGAGTTGTTCTTATGCATAATAGGCGGCCAACAGCTTATTATAGCCAAGCTCTATCAGCAGGCCTCGGTTTATGATAAAGAACTAATGGCAATCGTCTTCGCAATCCAAAAATGGAGACATTACTTATTTGGACACCACTTCCTCATTAAAACTTATCAAAAAAACTTGAAACATCTACTGGAACAAAGGATTATGAGCACTGAACAGCATAAATGGATGTCTAAATTAATGGGATTCAATTTTGAGATATAGTACAAGCCTGGAAAAGAAAACCGAGCTACAAATGTTCTATCTCAGAGAGAAGATGTGGTTATAAATGGCTTCTTAGTTTGGTACTCAGCAAACTTGAAAAGATGGATTCAAGAAGCTCAACAACATAAGCAAATTTATGAGATTATAAAAAAAATCATAGCTGGTCAGCAAACATCTCCAAATTATGATCTAAGGGCTGGAATTCTATTTTTTAAGGGAAAAGTGGTTCCAAAAAAATTAGCACGCATCCCCTTTCTTGTACAAGAATTTCACATCACACCAATGGGGGGGCATTCAAGCTATCTCAGAACATTCAAACGTATATCAAAATTATTCTGGGAAGGGATGAAAAAGAATATTCACTTATTCAGAATTTTATAGCTACTTGTGATATTTGTAATAGAAATAAGTATTTGGTAGGGTGCCCAACTGGACTATTGTAGCCTTTACCTATACCCTAACAGGTCTGGGAGGACATCAGCATGGACTTCATAATGGGTCTTCCCAAATCCCAAGGGTACAACACTATAATGGCGGTAGTAGATAAGTTAACTAAGTATGCCCATCTTCTACTACTCTCTTCCTTTCATTACTAAAGAGGTGGCTGATATCTTTACCCAAGAAATTGTTCCCCTACATGGAATCCCAAAGTCCATTGTGTCAGATAGAGATAAAATCTTCATAAGTTAGTTTTGAAAGGAGTTATTCAAACTGGCAGAGACAAATTCATGGATATCACCCACAAACTGATGGGTAAATAGAGGTCACCAATAGAAGTTTAGAAACTTATCTATGTTGCTTTGTGGGGAACAAACCCAAGCAATGGGCAAAATGGATACCATGGGCAAAATTCTGGTTTAATTCCTCCTACAATAGGCTTGCTGAAATGACTCCTTTGAAGGCCTTGTATGGTCGGGAATCTGATTTTAGCTAAATTAAAAGAACATCTGGAGAAGGCATAGGAAGACATGAAATCTACTGCTAATAAGAAATGTAGTGACCTAGTTTTAAAATAAGGAGATTGGGTATATTTAAAGCTTAAACCTTATAAAATGGGGTCCTTAGCAAGAAAAATAAATGAGAAACTGGCTCCTAGACTTTATGGGCCTTACCAAATCCTCAAAAATATAGGTCCAGTTGCTTACAAGCTGCATTTATTGGAGTTAGCCTGAATTCACCCCATTTCCATGTATCACAATTAAAAAAGGCTCTTCATCCAACCACATAGGTACAGCCTTTTCCTACAACTTTATCAGAAGAGATGGAATTACTGGTTTTTCTTGAGAAAGTGAAACAAATCTGCACTCTCATTAATGGCAAGACAGAAGTTTTGATTAAATGGCAGCAATTGTCCAAGTGTGACAGTACTTGGGAATACTTTGAGATGATCCAAAACCAATTTCTCTCTTTGCACCTTGAGGACAAGGTGAATGTTGCAAAGGGAGGAATTGATAGAAACCGTCCCCCTATTCTTACGAAATACACTAGAAAGGGCCAACCTCCCAGGGAAGAGTGAAGTTTAGAAATGAAAGAGCCCAATGCAGAAGGGCTCAGGCCTTTGGTGGTATACAAAAGAAAAGGAAGAGCACGTGGGAAGGATGAATTAGTTACAAGAGGTGCATGGCGTGTGGGGAGACAAGGTCTGGCTGGATTCAGTTATTAATAGCTGAAGGGTTGTATATATTAATGTAAATAGGTTTATTTGTAAGGGTATTTTAGTCTTTAGTCTTTTTCTTTTGTTTTTCATTTCCCTTATATTGCTCTTCCTTTCCTAAAAATCTGATATTGTATTTTGCTTTCTCCCTTTTGCAATAAACCCTAGCCTCCTTCTTCTTCTTCATCTCCATTCCCTTAAGAGCCTCGTTGCATCGCTTCAAATCGGTATTATTCTTCTCTGATCTTGATAACCTCTGGGTTCTCTGTTTGAATTGCAATTTTTGGGACTATCTGATAGTTTGGGGTACTTAGAAGTTTGGGTGTTTTTGCAATTGCTGGTAATAGAGATGATTCGCTTCAATCCATTAGTGTGAGATTAGATGGAAAAAACTACTCATATTGGAGTTACGTAATGAAGAATTTTCTGAAAGGGAAAAAGATGTGGGGCTATGTTTCTGGAACTGTGAACAAACCCACAAATGACAAAGAGACAGATTATGCCATGAAGTTAGAAAATTGGGATGTAGACAATTCTAAGATTATCACTTGGATAAATAATTCTGTTGAACACTCAATAGGTACCCAATTGGCAAAGTATGAAATAGTTAAGGAGGTTTGGCAACACTTAGCAAGACTGTATACTCAGTCTAATTTTGCAAAACAATACCAGTTAGAATCTGATATTCGAGCACTTGAGCAGAAAGATATGAGCATTCAAGAGTTCTATGCAGTAATGATAGATCTTTGGGATCAATTGACTCTTATAGAATCCGCAGAGCTGCGTGCTTGTGCACCATATATTGCTTGCAGAGAAGAACAACGATTGGTTCAGTTCTTGATGGCTCTTCGTGATAATTTTGAGGGGCTTCATAGTTCTATTCTGCATCGCAGCCCTCTCCTTCAGTGGATTCAGTGGTTAGTGAGCTTTTGGCTGATGAAATACGTCTTAAGTCCCAAGCTAGAAAAGGAATTCTCCCGGCACCCAGCTTGTCTGTTTTGGCAGTTCCTTCTCGAGCTCCTACCCATTATGAGAATAAACCTTACACAAAGATTGGAATTGATGACTGCAGTTTCTGCAAGCAAAAGGGCCACTGGAAGGCTCAGTGTCCTAAGCTGTTAAATAGAGTACCGCAACAACACCAACAGAGACCTCACTTCAGACCTTCTCATTTTGGCAATCAATTTCAACCACGACCATATCGTCCTCCACAGTTCAACACTGCAGCAGTTGTTCCTCCATCTGATTTTGGAGCCTCATCCACCAATTCCGCACTTACAGCTCTTTTTGAGCAACTTCAAAAGCTTCTTGTTGCTCAGCCACATGCTATGTATGCCTCTTCTGCGATAGGTCAGCCACCCCCTACTTCTTCAGGTATATATTCTTCCATATGGGTCTTGGACTCTGGAGCATCTCACCACATGTCCCCCGATTCAAAACTATTTGTTTCTCTGTGTCCTGCATCATCTGTATCTATCATGACTGCTGATGGTACGCCTATGCCATTAGCAGGAGTAGGTTCAGTTGTAACTCTTTATTTGTCTCTATCTAATGTTTATCATATTCTCAATCTTACAATGAATCTTATATCTGTTAGCCAATTGTGTGATTCTGGTTACTCAGTATATTTTTCTCCTACCTCTTGTCATGTGCAGGATCCTCAGTCTCACAACCTGATTGGGACAGGCCGTAGGCAAGGGGGATTATATGTTTTGGACGAGCTGAGAATACCTAGTTGCAACTCCTAGTGTTGACTTGTCTTCTTTTCGTTTGTGTCCTTCGTCTTCTGACTTTTATTTATGGCATTCTCGTCTTGGTCATGTTTCAGCTTCCCGTTTAAGATTCTTAGCTTCTACAGGAACTCTAGGAAATTTGCAAGCTCATGACATCTCTGATTGTAGTGGTTGTAAACTTGCAAAATTTTCTGCTTTGCCTTTTAATCGAAGTACTTCTTACTCTTGTTCACCTTTTGATTTAGTTCATTCTGATGTGTGGGGACCTTCCCCCATTGCTACAAAGGGAGGGTCTCGATATTATGTCTCTTTCATTGATGATCACACTCAATTTTGTTGGATTTACCTTATGAAACGTCGTTCTGAATTTTTTGACATTTATAACAAATTTCAAGCTCTTGTAAGAACACAACATTCAGCTATTATAAAGTGTTTTAGATGTGATTAGGGTGGTGAATATACTTCTAATAAATTCTATGATTTACTTGCCTTAGATGGAACTGCTTATCAAACTTCTTGTACAGATACTCCTGAGCAAAATGGTGTTGCTGAAAGAAAACATAGACACATTGTTGAAACAGCTCGTTCTCTTTTGCTGTCATCTTCTGTTCCTAGTGAGTTTTGGGAAGAAGCAGTTCTTACTGCGGTCAACTTAATCAATAAGATTCCTTCTTCCATCACTTCAGGTTTGTCACCTTTTGAAAAACTATATGGAAATGCTCCTGACTATACTTCCTTGAGAGTTTTTGACTCTACTTGTTTTGCTCTTCTTCCTAGTGTAGAGCGTACAAAATTGTCACCTCGTTCTCCCATGTGTGTGTTTCTTGGATATGGTGAGAGTCAAAAAAGATATCGTTGTTTTGATCCAAGTTTGCAAAAACTATATGTATCTCGTCATGTTTTATTTCTTGAGCATATACCCTTCTTCTCTATTCCTACTACTTCTCACAACTTGACCAAATCTGATCTCATTTTTATTGATCCTTTCTCTGACCATACAGAAAATGTTTCTCCCCAAGTTCCCCTCACTACAGGTTCTGACTCCTCATTCACTCCCATAGTTCCTTTTCCTCTTCATTATTCTTGCAGGGTTCGCACTATTAGTTCTGGAGATACTGGTACCTCTCAATCTGACATTTCTAGTAGTCCTCCTCTTCCTGCAGCTACCCAAGCTCCTCTTGAGACTGTGGATCCTCCTCCTCGCTATCCTCAGCGCATTCGTAAGTCTACTCACCTACCAGATTTTTCTTATTCTTGTTATTCCACATCTTTTTCTTCTTTTTTAGCATCTATTCATCATCTCTCTGAACTCTTATCCAATAAAAGAGGCAGCTCTTGACCCCCTTTGGCAGAAAGCTATGGATCAAGAACTTTATGCTCTGCACAAGACAGATACTTGGGATTTGGTACCTTTACCGCCTGGCAAAAGTCCAATTGGTTCTCGTTGGATTTATAAAATCAAGACTAAGTCTGATGGGTCTGTTGAGCGTTACAAAGTTAGATTGGTTGCCAAAGGATTTTCTTAGTAGTATGGTATGGATTATGAAGAGACTTTTGCTCCTGTTGCAAAGATGACTACTGTTCGTACTCTTATTGCAGTTGCATCTGTTCGTCAGTGGCCTATATCTCAAATGGATGTTAAAAATGCCTTCTTGAATGGTGATTTGCATGAAGAAGTCTACATGGTTCCCCCTCCAGGTGTATCTCATAATCATGGAGATGTTTACAAGCTTAAGAAAGCTTTGTATGGTCTCAAACAGGCACCACGTGCATGGTTTGAGAAGTTCTCTACTGTTATCACCTCTCTTGGGTTTTCCTCTAGTGATCATGACTCGGCTCTCTTTGTAAAATGTACCACTACAGGTCGTATTTTGCTTTCTTTATATGTCGATGATATGATTATTACTGGTGATGATCTTGATAGGATTGCATTGTTAAAATCAAAATTAGCCCATTAGTTTGAAATGAAAGATTTGGGTTCTCTACGATACTTTCTGAGTATTGAAGTTGTTTTTTCTCCAAAATGTTATCTTCTCTCTCAGTCTAAGTACACTGCTGAAATTCTTGAGCGTGCTCGTCTTACTGATACTCGAACCGTCGATACTCCTTCTGAGGTTAATGTTCACTATTCTTTTCTGATGGTACTCCTTTGCAAGATTCTACCTTGTATCGAACAATTGTTGGTAGTTTGATATACCTCACTATTACTCGTCCCGACATTGCATATGTTGTTCATATTGTTAGTCAGTTTGTTGTTGCTCCTACTACGGTTCATTGGACTGTTGTTTTTCGTATTTTGCGGTATCTTCAAGGTACTATCTTTCAAAGTCTCTTACTCCCATCCACCTCTTCCTTGGAGTTGCGTGCATACTCTGATGCTGATCATGGTCGTAATCCCACAGATCGCAAGTCTGTTACTGGTTTCTGTGTCTTTTTAGGCGATTCTCTTATTTCTTGGAAGAGCAAGAAACAATCTGTTGTTTCTCAATCTTCTACTGAAGCAAAATATCGTGATATGGCTTCTACTACCAAAGAGATTGTTTGGCTACATTGGCTACTTGCTGATAAGGGAGTTTGTCTTTCTCATCCCACTCCTATGTATTGTGACAACCAGAGTGCTATACAAATTGCTCACAATTCCGTATTTCATGAACGCACCAAACACGTTGAGATCGATTGTCACTTTACCCGTCACCATCTCCAGCTTGGCACCATTACTTTGCCTTTTGTTTCTTCTTCCTTGCAGATTGTGGATTTCTTTACTAAGTCATATTCTATTTCTACATTTCGCTTTCTAGTTGGCAAACTCTCAATGCTCCTTGCAGCCGCATCGTGAGTTTGAGGGGGGATATTAATGTAAATAGGTTTATTTGTAAGGGTATTTTAGTCTTTAATCTTTTTCTTTTGTTTTTCATTTCCCTTATATTGCTCTTCCTTTCCTAAAAATTTGATATTGTATTTTGCTTTCTCCCTTTTGCAATAAACCCTAGCCTCCTTCTTCTTCTTCATCTCCATTCTCTTCTTTGCACAATTTTGTATTTGTTCTTTGTATTGTTTACAGTATAGAAGGTATGGAGGAATTTGGCTAAAGGTCGGAGTGGCTGACTACTAAAGTGTCAAAGGGTGTGGTTAATCTTCTGGGTACTATCTTTCCTTTCCTTTTCTTTGTTTCTTGCTGCTTAGTACTAATTTTCTCTATACATATACTGGGAAATTCTGTTTATGATTGGTTACTGTAATAATTTATTCCATAGACTCATTATAGAGTATATCCATATCAGTGACTGTCTTGTCACAATTAGTATGAGCGACTTTTATTCCTTCATTTGAGAAGAATCCAGGGAAGGTTCCCAACCGTTTAGCTTGTGATACAACCATGGGGGACTTTTATAGCATAGCTAAATAAAGAAAGGAGATAAACTAATATTATTTCAACACCCCTCTTCAAGCTAGAGCATATGACCATATATACCAAGCTTGTTAAAAAGGTAGGTGATGCAGCCACTGAGATTGACAACTGTACTAACAGCAGGAGAATGATTGGAGTGACATGCAATCAGTGGAAAGCACCATCAATGTGATGCAGAGGGAAGAGCAACTGGAGTAATTTGCTGAGAAAAGCATAGTTAGTATGATGCACAAGAGGACTGACTAGAATAATGCACAGCTAGAGAAAAGCACTAGAGAATTGCCAGGAGTGGCTAGAAAACCATCAGAGAATTTGCTGGTGGACTGCCAAATAAAAAGTCAGAGCTCTACAGGAGAAGTTGCCAGAGAACTGCCAAAGAGAGAGGCCAGACATCCACTGGAGAAAAAAGTAGCCAGAGCAATGCCAAGAGAAGTGGTCGAAGTTCCAGCTCTACACAGCTACTAAAGGCCTACTCTTCTCTTTCCTAACAAGAATAATGGCAAGAGAGAATACGTTGGAAAGCCTTGATAAAGGATGGTTCATAATAGTGAGGGTGTTTAGCTTGTGATACAATTAGAGAAAGAACAAAAAATAAGCTTTTAGTATTCCATAGAAAGACAATTATTATAAATTAGTGAACATTAAAAATTGAAAAATGAATGGATGGATAGACATAGATATTTCCACAATGGTGTCATACAAAATTATTTTGATAGGAAATACGGCAATAGACTTGTTGATAATATTTTAAATGTTATAGGAGCATCACAAATGCAAATCTCAGTACAAACTGAAAAAGATAACAAACCTGGAATAGAACGATAGAACGCATCTTGTGCATGATTCAAGTTATTCATTAGGTAAGCAGCTTGTCCAGAATAGGCTAAAAGAAGACAAGGAAACACAACTAGAGTAAATGCAATCTGTACGGCTGCAACTGGAAAATGAGATAGGTCGGCAAATAGAGCCTCTGTCCCTGAAATAAATCATCAGAAGTTGTCAAATCCAAAAGAACCATTTACATTAATTATTAATTATTCTGAAATACAAGAAGGAAATAAACAGCAATAATACCAGATGTACCTGTTATGCTGAGCATTATACCCCCAAGGGAAGTCCACCCCTCTTTTCCTCCTCTTTTAAAATACCGATATATATAAACAGGCATAAAAGCTTTTAAAACGCTTCTGTCATGTTTCCAAATGTTGAAAATGCCTATACTTCCAATTAGGAGAAACCAAAGAAGGACAATTGGAGCAAAGAGCCAACCAACTCTATCTGTACCATAATGTTGCATGCTAAATAAACCGACTAATATTACAACAGCAACCAGCACAACTACACCTGTGGCCCATAAAGAACAAATCTTTGTAATCTTAGGAACTTAAAATTTACAGAAAACTATGAGAACTTACAAGGATTGAAGAAAAAATAGAATAAAAAGGTCCTGTTTCAGGGGTAGGACCATACCATTACTCATTTCGGGTTGATTTACCTTGATGCCACCAGCAGCTGATAAAACTACAACAAAAGATATTGTAATGAATATTTTGAAATAACTGAAGGATTACAGATGATATACAAGAAACTAATTTTAGCAAAATCATTTTTTTCTGGAGCCTTTAGCGATTCAATAATATATATGATAACGGAATGGAAAAAAGAAATGGAAAAAAATTTCTGAATCATCGTATTAATGTATTTTGATATAAATTCTACTTTATTAATAATGATGCATTAAACAAGCACCAAGAGTGCAAAACTCATCCATGTACATTTCTAGAAAAAACAGGAAAGGAACATATTTAAGCTTAAAAACTCAAACAATCTGAAACGCCATGGAAGTTGAAGATCTGAAAGACAGATTAGCTGTACTCAGTCAACAAAAGCAATGCAGCAATGTTCTTCATGTCCTCCAGAGTTCTCGTCACTGAAGATATGCTCATCCCTCTCAAGCCAAAGGCACCAAATCACACAGACCCTAAGGGCTAAAAAATAGTCAGGCCCTTCCTTAAACTGAATTTACACGATAAATTCATTATTGTTTGATCATCGACACCCACCATCTTTCTAGCCCAAACACCACAAGAAAATGCACAACCAGACAATATAAGAGGTGTTTGTTTTATCGCTTCTTCAGAACCGATACTGAAAAACCACAGTTACTTTATGTTTACTTGATTATTGCTATTAAATCCTTCCCAAGGAGTCCCCCAGCAACAAAAATCAAATCTTCAGTTGAACCTAGCAGGCAGACAGATTTCTAGGAGTACAATCAAAAGCTTCTTCTTTTTTTAATAAAAGAACATATTGTATTAGAGGGAGGAAGGAAAACGTCCAAAGATTGGAGGATAAGATATCATCACACAGAAAAACAAAACCAAAACAATGTCAAAGAGAACAAAAGCCCTATGAAAAAGCTAGTCAGTGAATAAGACAATCTAAAGCATTACAAAGCTCCAAATAAATCCGTGTATCAATTTTTTCTTTTCTTTCTTTGATTTTTGACCCAGTTCATCCACCTCCCTATCATGAAAAACAAATAATAATATGACAAACTATGCATAAACTAATTTGAAATCCCTGACCAATCATAGGCTTAGAAAGTCCAGTCCTGAAGATCCAATATCTGAACATCAGTAATGGCTGATTTATCAGATAAAATGAAAATATATCTGATCTCACAACTACTTATAGCATTTCAAGAGGATTTTTTTGAGTACACTGTTTTCATATGAGAGATCAATTTTAAGTCTTCTCATAATATTTCTACAGTAATATGGTGTTAGCATCAGATTACATATTTTCCTTCTCCAGATTGAAGAATGACATGGATTATTCACTGTGTTGAGAAACTATGGAGACCAAAGTTAGGGAGAAAAGGAAGGACCAAGCAAAATAACATATCATATTGCAAAACTAAATACCATGTTTAACACTAATTCTCAACCTCTATTTATACTACTAATATAAACACACTAAGGCACTTATACCCTTTACTTTGCATGCACTACAAGAAAGCCTTTCGTTAACAGGGTAGCTCATTTCTAAATCTACAAGATTGTCACAAATTCTTACCTCTTAACACTCCCCTCAAGCTAAAGCTTACAAAAGCCTGCAACTTGTTACAACCACAAAAAAAAAGCAAAAAAGAAAAACAAAAAGCAATAATCAACTCAAATAAAATAAATTAACCATCAACTTGAGAATTTAAGCTACTAGCACTCTCTCTAACAAAATCCTTGGTAAACAAACAACTTCTATAATCCTTTGGCGTACTTTCCATGAGAAGCTCCCTTGACATTCTCCCCATCACTATCCTTGGCAACATCATAAACATAGACATAGCTCCTAAAAGTCTTCAAGCTACTTTCCATCAGTAACCCCTTCAATCTTCTCCCAGATGGTCTCCAGTCTCCACTATTTGGGCTAGCTACACACCCAGGCACCCACCAAAACAAAACCACTCTGGTCTCACCAAGAGGTTTGATTGCAACTTCCTTGATAGTAAAACCAACAAACAATAGTAACATACCCATCACACCAAACTACCACAATCATGATACTAAAACTCCACAACAACAAATCTATGACAAAAAACATACGTTCACATATCAAACTTCCATAAAAGGATGACAAACCTTCACAAAATAAATAATCAAACAAAAGCAGAACTTGAGTCACTAAATTTTTTGTGTATTTTCAATTTTGGGATGGAAGTTAGGGTTAGGATTCAAGGTGGGTGATACCTATGGACTAATACCATGTTGAGAAAGGAAGAGCATATTTAGGGAGAAAAGGAAAGGACCAAACAACATATATTATTGAAAGACTCAATGAATGTGTGTGTAATTCTGACTCTCAACCTCTATTTATACTAATACTATAACCATACAAAGACACTTATACCATTTACTTTGGGTGCACTACAAGAAACACTTTTCTTAGCTTACAAGACTTCCCCAAATTCTAATATGTTTTAACAAGGTAACTATTTTCTTAACCAACAAGACTTTCCTAACTTCATAATACCTCTTAACACAGTCAAAGCAGCACAAAGGTATTGAAAACAAATCATAATAGCTGTAATTCTATCTGACAATTATAAGGACTTAACAAGGCAATCAAGCATGCAGCTAGGGAAAAGAAAAACATATTTTTTGTCTTATGCTTATTAAACAACCTCATAGGACTCCAAAAACCAATTTTTATACGTAATATACTAAAGCCATGTCTTCTTGGCCCCTCCCAAACTTCAGTTTAAATCCACCTCTTTGCCAATTCAATTAGTACCGAGAAATCTATAAGATCGTTCAAAATCCCACTAATTTCAAGTTATATGTGTGTCACTATGCCCTTTTCCTCATCCCATAAAAGGGTTTTGTAATTTTACTGTCTGTGAATCTGCACAAACGTGCACAGACAACATACAGAAGTATATCTTTTGGTAGATAAACTACTTGGGTAAATAGCAAATTGACAATTACAGAAAAATGCAAATAAATGGAAACGAGATCAGTCGCCCACAGAAGTTATACCAGATATAGCTGGGGTAAGAATCCCATCTCCAATAACCATGCAGGTGCCAACAAGGACGAGAATAAGAATGGCATTCTTCCTAGAAGCTTTTTTTTCTAACCATCTCTGAGTTTTTGCAGCAAATGACGTTTCATGGATGGTAGACCGACTATACGTTGTTAGCTCCTCATCAGTACGGTGCTGATTAGGAATGGTTTTTATCTTTGCATGTCGGCAAAGCAATGAATAAAGCGCCAATGTTCCACCTGCACCACAAATAAGTAAGTTCAGAAAACTTATGGTTTAGCAGTGTACAACAGAATATCTGGCTAATACTCATCCAATATGATATAATAGAGAGATTGACAAAAAGTTATTGAAAGAAATCATTAGGTTAAAGTAACTTAATATAATACTTATGTATGCTTGTTTCAGTGAAATTTTAAAGAATTACATTTAGAGCAAAATCAATTTTGAGAAATTTAATTTAGAAGAGTTACTTTCGCAAGAATGAGAAGTAACTCCAAGTTACTTCTACCCCAACCTAAGTTTGCACCTTTCAAGACACAAAAGTAGCGATAGTTTCCAGTTTCCAAACAGCAGAAAGTGAGGACAGAATTACTTTTGGCAGCAACACAAATAAGTACTGATGTACAAGGAAGAGATCATAAGAGTGAGCAATAATGTACAGTAGATAACGAAGAAAAGAATAAATGAACAGAAACAAATTCTGGTAAGATATCCATTCTAATTCAAATTTGGATTATTCAGACATTATTAGATTCAATGAAATTGTTTACTTTACATATGTGTGTCTCGAGATTCTTGACAACACGACATCCTAGATAACAGAGAAATAGATTGATTGTTACAGCATAAACTTGCAATATAATGTTAAGTGGTTCCTTTATCCAATCTTAAATATCTTAAAGACCAAAAATTTACAAAACAATATATACCTTGGCCATTGTCATTTGCTCTTAGTACAATAAAAACATATTTGAGGAGTGGTACCAGAGTAAGAGAGTATATAATTAGAGAAAGAGCTCCAACCACATCCTCCTGATCTTTAACCCCATGAGGAAAAGTATTGTAGAAAACATACAAAGGGGAAGTGCCCAAATCTCCGTAAACCACACCAAGACTTTGATATGCAAGCCGCAGAAGCAACAGTGCAGAAAATTTCTGAAGAAATGAAAACTACATCAACAAGGAATTATAATCTCAATTGCCAGTAGCTAAAATAATATATTAATTTTGGATCTGTACAAGTGAATGAGATCTACATTAAACTTTACTTTTAAACCACTTAAGTGACGCATAAAGGCTGAATTTCTTGGTTGAACTCACATTCAGGCTGAACTTGAGTTTCTTTACGCAAGTGGACTGAAAATGAGAGCTGGATGTTTCAGATCCATGCTTCAGAATATGATTCGAAGCAGTAGATAAATTTGAAGAAAAGCCATAAAAAAGACTTCATTTGAGTTCAATTTAAGTCCTTTAAGTGCTGTAACAAAAATTAAAAATCGAAGGGGAATGTTAAGAGAGATCAAGAATTTAAGAAAGACATATAGGTTGAAGAAATAATGACTTGTAGTGCACACAAAGTAATGGGTATAATTGTCTTTGTGAGGTCATAAGTCAGTACACAGTCATTAAGTCTTTCAATAATATATTTTGTTAGATATCTTCCTTTTCTCCCTAGCATTTGCTTTCTCTATTTTCTTAACATGATATCAAAAGTTAGGTATCATTACCCACCTTGAATTCTAGCCCTAGCTTCCACAAAATAAATAAATAAATAATCAAAATAAAAAAAATTCCAACAATTGTGCTAGTTTGGTATTATGGATACAAGTTTCAATGTTGCGCGTTTTTGTTGTTGCAGTCAAAGCTCTTGGTACAACCTGGGTAGTTGTATCAAGGGGAGAGTCTGAGAGTTGCGTATTAAAGACTTTGGCAGCTGTAAAAAAGTTGTGTTGTTGGGTATCTTAGTGAGCAACCCAAGTAGTGGAGACTAGCTGGAAGAAGATTGAGGGGATTACTGATGGGAAGTAGGTCAAATACTTTTAAGAGCTATGTAATTGTGTCAGACAAATGTGATTGAGGAGAGTAGCTAGAAAAAGTTGAATTATGTCAGGCATCTTCCATTTGTCCACCTAGAGCCCTTGTACCAAAAAAACTAGCACTACGATTGAGCCTGGAGGTGCATGACTTGCTAGGATACCGAAGATCATTGCCAAAGGAGGCACCATGCGTCACCTTCTCATCATTGTATGAGGCCTACACGCAGGCCACACACCAGCCTGTTTCTATCCATCTGATCCATTTCAGCCAAGCCAAGCCAGATTGATCCACATCAGAGATAACTAGAGCCAAGACTGCCAATGACTTTGCTATTGACCACCTGTTTTAGTGTTTCTTTTGTAAACCAAAACTGTTTTTCAAGGTTTTTGAGTGTTTTGAGTTCCTTTTTAGGGTTACTTGCGCTATTCGGAGCTCCTAACTTGTAATTTTAATGAATTCCAAATACTTTGATAGATTCTAGATGCTTGGAGTTCAAAAGTTTTTCATAACCAGTTATAAGAAAGTTACGAAGATCATAAATCAAGTAACAATAACTCTTCCAGAAATAAATTTGCAAGTCAAACTGCAACTCTTCCAGAAAAATCACACAAGTCCTATTACAGTAACTCTTATCATTCCAATACTTGTTCTAGTGCCTATTATTATGATTATCATGACTCATAAATAACATTAGTTGAGTTAGAATGAAGTCTTCTGATGCTTGTGATGCCTATTATCCAAATTTTGATTTGTTGAACTTTATGGTTAAAATAGAAATACAATGAATCGGAAGGCTTGCACAAACATGCACACTTGTACACATACTAGCCGCCTCCCTTCCTTTGAATATTTATACTAAACTCAATAAATCTGATTGCAAAAGATAAAGAGGATGACAAGGGATAAATCTAAGACTTCTAGATAACATTAAACACCTAATCCTTTAACACTGCCACTTAATTTGTAAGACTTATCCTTGAATAATTAATAAGTTTTTCAACATTTTACAAATAAAACCCAACCGAAAAGGAAGAACATATCTAGACTTAGACATCATGACTCACAAGGTTGCACACTCACACTCAACTGCCAATTCAAGAACTTTAGCAACTCATACTCCCCTTGACAGCGTCCTTGGTAGATAAACAACTCCTAGAATTTTTCTACCTATTTCCGATGAGTAGCCCCCTTGACATTCTCTAAGCTACTCTTCTTGGCTACAATGCCTAACACAATGACAGAGCTCCCAGAAATCTCCTACTTTCCATGTGAAGTCTCCTCAACCTTCTCTCAATTGATCTCCACTACTTGGGTTGCTCACCAAGGCACCCAAGAACTCGCAACTCTCTTACTTGTTCTGGAGTCTTCAATACACAACTTCGAACTCCCCAGGGTGTACCAAGTTACATGATAACAAAACCAACAAACAAACACTAAAACCAAAAATTTATAATCACCATGGTAGAAATCAACATCAACAACACCATAACAATAAAAGTAGAACTCAAATTGCGAGATTTTTTTTTAATGGTGGAAGCTTTGGGATTCAAGGTGGGTCATAATTGTGCTCAGATATCAGTTGAAATTTATGGCTAAAACAGAAATATGATGAATGGGATGGCTTCTGCACACTGGCGCACATAGTAGCAGTTCCCCATCACCCTTTCGCTTCTTATTATTTATATTAGACTAGATGAATTTGATTACAAAAATATAAGCTTCAAGAGGATGATGACAACCCATGAAGATAATAAGGGATAACTATAAGACTCCTAGATAAAAATAAACTCTTAATCCTTTAATACTCCCACTTAATTTGTAAGTCATCCCTTAATAATTGATAAGTTCTCAACATCAAGAGACTCAACTAGTTTACCATGAAGATGAGCAATCATATAGTGATGATTATTGAGAACAGAACAAAACCAAAACAGAGGCAGGAAAAAAAGTCTTTCTAAATATTATTCTTCTGTACAAGAGGTTAGAATACACACACACAGAGCCTATAAAAAAGATTTTAGGATTAATCTCCCAAATTCTAGGAAATATTATCTCCTTAATCTTAGGAAATAATAACTCCTCAATTAGCTGCACAATCTTTACAATAAAAAAGAAAATAAATCAACACTAAATCAGTAGATAAATCAGTAACTATATCTTCAGATATTTAACACCTCCCTCAAGTTGATGCAAAGATGTTAATCATGCCCGACTTGTTAATGAAATCTTCAACTTTGTTCTAAAATGGAATTTAGTTAGCACATCAGCTATTTGTTGTTTTGGATAACAAACGGCATACAAATGACTCTATTTTTCATCTTTTCATTGATAAGATGCCTATCAATCTCTCTATGCTTGGTACAGTCATGCCAGACTAGATTATTTGCAACATTATGGCTAATTTATTATCACAAAACGGCCTCATGGTGCTTCAACCTTAAGTTTTAGCTCTTCAAAAACTCTTTTAATCCAAAAACACCTCACATACTCCATTTACCATAGCTCTAAACTCAACTTCAGTACAAATTCGTGCAACCAAATTCTATTTTTTGCTTTGCCAAGTGACTAGATTCCTCCAAATAAATTTACAATAATCAGATGTTGGTCTTCCATCAAAATTAACCTTGTCCAATCTACATCATGAAGACTTCTACACCCCTTTGATAACCTTTTTTAAATAGCAAACCTCTACCGAGTGAACTCTTCAAGTGTACCTCAAGATCTTGTATACTACCTCCAAATATTCCTCATATGGTGAGCATATAAACTATCTTACAACACTAACTAGACAGGCAATATCTAGCCTTTTATAAGAAAGATAAATGAATTTTCCTACGAGACATTGATACTGCCTTTATCGACTGAAACTCCATCTTAAACTTCTCCAATTTTTTAATTTGGGTCCATAGACGTATCACTAAGGTTGTAGCCACTCATTCTTGTTTCTTCTAACATGTCAAGAACATACTTTTTCTAAGACACAAAAATTTCCTTCTTAATTCTAGCAACCTCCATTTCCAAAAAATAATGGAGGGGACCCAAATTCTTAATTTCGAACTCTGATACAAGACACTTCTTCAACCTGCTTATCTCATTACCATTACTCCTTGTGAATATTATGTCATCCATATATAAAATGAGGACTATCATACTTATGTTTAACAAACATTGAATGGTCTGATTGCCCTTATCTATATCCTTGTCTTCTAACAAACCAAGTAAATCTTTCAAACCAGATAGCCATGAAGAGGTTTCTTCAACTTACACACCTTTCCTGCAAACTTCACTTCAAAACCACGATACATCCATATAAACTTCTTCTTCCAACTCCTTATTCAGAAAGACATTTTTAACATTTAGTTGGTACAAGCATGAAAATTCACAACTAATGAGAGGAGCACTCGAATTGTGTTCAATTTCACTACTAGAGAAAATGTCTCATAATAATCAATTCTATATATATATGTAACCCTTTGCCGCTAATCTTGTTTCATATTGCTCTAAGGATCCATTTGAATTGAACTTCACTGGAAACACCCATTTATAGCCAACTATTAGCGCTCCCTCTGGTAGCTGTACTATATCCCATGTTCCATTTTTCTACAATGCCTCTATTTCTTCAAAGACAACTTTCTTCCATTCAAAAATTGTTAGTGCTTCCTGTATAGTCTTAGGATTATCCAAACTTGACAAATGTGAGACAAAAGCATAATAAGATGGTGACAAGTATGATACAAAATTTGAAAGGAGTTGTTGGGTGTATGATCTAATTTCCTTTCTAAGAGAAGTGGGGACATTTTGAGATTCAAAATGTATTTCTTTAGGTGAGGGTGACTCAAGCTCAGAGATTTTACCTGAATTCTTAGACTCCGTTCCCAGATCATATGCTTAACACGGTATAAATATGGCTACATCTCAATTATTTTGAGTCTACTAATTCTGTGTAGACTTTCCCAAACAATCTCTCATCATTGAAACATGCTTCATCTACTGTCCTAGTTTGCATACCATGTTCAAGCATCGCATTAAGCTGCTATTCTCCCATATTTAAATTATTGAAATAAAAAATAACCTCAGAGTTTGTCTTAGCCATATCATCAATCTCAGCTCAAAAAAAAACGAGTCTTTATACTCAATCCATGGCAATAAAAATTTGTTTTTGAATCAAAACATCTATACTCTTTTTGAGTAAGAGAGTACCCAAGAAACACACACTTCAATGCTCGTGGGTCTAGCTTATCTCTCTATTTTGATTATGTAAGTGAACAAAAGCCACACATCCAAAGACATAAAGAGGTAAATTTGAAGTACGCCGTAAAAGTGAAAAATTCTTTTTGAAAACTGTCAATGAAGCCTTAAAGTTTAAAACTCTTGATAGCACCATGTTAATAAAATAGGTCGCAATAAGGAGGGCCTTCCCTGATAAGTATTTAAACACCTTGGTTGGGAACATCAAGGACCTAGCTACTCCTAGGGGGTGTTTAATTTTCATTTCCGCTTTGCTTAATGGTGTCAATGCAAGAGCTATGGTAAACAATTCCTTATTGGGTTTCAACCATTTTATAAAACTTTTAAAATCATGTTTTGTTTCAGATTTATCTTTAAGTGGGTAGGCACAACTTAGGCATGTATAATCATTAATAAAAGTTAAGAACCATCTTTTTTCATAAATTGTTGAGATTCTCGATGGTTCCGATGCATCACTATGAATAAGACTAAAAGTTGTCCATGCTTTATATGGTTGATAAGGGAATGATGACATCACATTGAAAAGATGATAGAATTTTACTCCAAAATAAGTCTAAAAGCAATTACTTTAAATGTGAAAAATTAGGATGGCCTAAGTTAGGATACTATAACATTATTTCACTATCACTACCACTGAAGCACAACTCAAGACTAGAGATTAGAGTTTGCTTACACAAAGTACTTTCATTATCAAAGTAATAGAAATCACCGCATTTTTTAGCACTGCCAATCATCTTTCCCGTTTTCAACTCCTAAATATCACAACGATTTAGAAGAGACTTGACACAACATTTAAGAAACATGTAATCTTACTAATACATAATAGGTTATATGAAAGATTTGGAACATGAAGAACACTGGGACGAACAAGATTATTATAGATAAACATTAACTTTTTTCTAACAATAGCCGAGAGTGTTTGAGAGGAGTTCTGATTATACCAAGTAACAAAAGTATATACTTCAGCATTATGTATGATCTTTTCACCCACATTACCTTGCATCGTCCTTTCTCCCGTCTAACCTTGGCAAACACCTCCCTGATTGATGATAAAGATGTTCTCCTAAGAATTCCGCCCTCGACTTCATCCACACTTTTAATTAAACCTGACAGGAACTCATACACACTATCATTCTCCAATCATTCCTTGACACCTTCATCTCATTATAATACTCAGTTATCTCTCATTCACCTTGTTACAGCTGCCACACTTTTGTGTTTAAATCAAAAATTTGAGATGAATTTTCAAGAATAGAGTATGTCTCTCTTACCGCATCCCACACATCTTTTGCAGTGGGAAGAAATGGATAACTCTTACCAATTGACGCTTCTATAGAGTTGACTAACCATGCGATCACAAGTGAACTTTCGGACTTCCCATCACACCGTGAAGGTTCAGATTTCTTTTCTTTTCTTTTTTTCTTTTTTTTTTGGTTCTGAAACTTCCCTTGTGAGATAACCTAGCTTTCCCTTGCCATCGATGATTAGCTTTACAAACTGCACCCACTCCAGGTAATTCTTGCCTTACCCATCACTGCCACTAGAGTGTTCAAACCCCGATGGCCAGCACATACTAGTACTCACAAACGAAATCCCCGGTAGGATCGGTTAGTGCTCTAGTCATGGCTAGTTGTGTTACCACGTCGTGTCACACTTGCTCTAGTGAACCTGGCTCTGTTGCATCGCTTCTTATTGCGTCGTGTTTGCACAAGCGAACCTTGCTATGTCGTGTTGCATTTGCTTTGGCCCAATCGAACCAGGCTCCGATAGAACCAAAACCGAGGTAGGAAAAATAGTTTCTAAATATTATTCTTATTGCTTTTTGTTCATGTATATATATATATATATATATAGACACACACAAGACTCTAGAATTAATCTCCCTAATTCCAGGAAATATTATCTCATTGATCTTAGAAAATCATAATTTCCTAATTGGCTTTAAAACCTGTTAGAATAAAACAGGAAATCAGTAGTAAATCAGTAGATAAATCAGCAACTAAATCTTTAGATATTCAATAATTATGTTTATGGCAAAACTTATTTTCCTGAAATATTTGATCAAATTATGAAGAAATTGGCAGCTATACGAGATGACTTTAGTAGAAGAGAAGAAAAGCACAATCCTAGGTTTAAAAAGATACCAAGGAGAGTAGAATTAAGATAGCATTACTCTAGGAGCAGCAGAAGGAAGAAGCGCGATGACATAACAAGATTTATGAGGAATTTCTGTTAGAAGAGTCTACCCACCTAATAGCACCAGTTGAGGTGAAAGAAAATCCTAATAAACAAGAATTAAGACTGTCTAAGGCTCAAAATGAATTTGTAACTAAGTCCGTCATGGAAGAATCTAAGGACAATGGATACTAGAATCCTTAGATGAAGAAGACAGCAATTTATCATGGAAGATTATTATTTTGACGTTGGTGATGATTCTATTGAGACCTAGGAAGAGAAAATGGGGCTTGAGCAACGAGAAAGCACACATCTTGAAAGTAAGCGAGCTGAAGAAGGTTTAGGTCAAGCTCTTCCACTTGAAATTGATAACAATACCGATGTAGTTTTCCTAGTAGGGATTAATAATACTAATGTTGTTTATATGAAGCCTTTGGAGATCAAATTAACTTTTGACTTTCCTATTCATTCTGTAATTCCTGCTTATGTTTCTTGTTTGGCTACTACTGTACCTGGAAACTGGAGGACAAGTTTTCTCCAACAAGAGAAGAATAATGCAGTATGGTATGGCGGGAGATGACTTATCCTATTTGGATTAATTTATGACATAATTGTAATTTGGAATTTAGTGTTTATAATTGGGGATATAATTTAGAAATTTAGGACGAATATATCATCTATGATAGTTCTATTTTTTATTAAGTAATTTATTTCATATTTTGTATCAGAATTTTTTGAGTCTTAAATTTGAGTTATATGTCCTTGTTGAATTAAAACCTTTAAGTTGCTTTTATAATGCATACTATCTTTTATATGAATTTCGACTTTTTTCAGCAACAATAACAACTAAATTTTTTTCATACACTATGAATTTCAACTTTCTTCGTTGGATTAAAATAAGATGAGTGTTTTGTTTAGCCCTCGGTTTTGGTTTCTATTATACGTTATTACAAGTAGTTACTCCTATGCAGTGGTAGTAAGCAATCTAATTTAGGATTGATACGTTGTGGTTTCCTTATCAAAATACTACTGAACTTTGTACATGACGGCAAGTGAAATAAAATGAGGGAGAAGGAGAATCTTAAAAGAGGAGTTGCATCATACTTTTTCTCTGTACATATTTCTGAGCCTTCCTGCCTCTTCATCCATAGGCTGGTCAAGCTTCTGATCCAAAACCCACATACTACCTTTGGTTTCAGTGTCTTCATCAGTCTCTACTCTTGAAGCCATTTAGACCTCAGCTCAATAAATTCTCACTAATAACAGCTACTTCGCCTTATAACTGTTTTTTCTCTGGTCCTCTATCCTCAAGCAGAATAGAGAAGGACCAACAGCGTTGACCTCATTGGAAATCCATAACTATGCAACCACCGATCGAAACTGACCAATAAAATCTGCAAAGGCAATAAAACTAAAGATTTGACGAATTCATATCATTTATAATCGTTCCATATTTGAAAAATAAACAAAGCCAATTTCCAGAATCCCCATAAACTCAAACTTCAAACTAATTTAGCCTATGACTATAAACATATATCAACAAAAACCAGAATTAAAACTTCACTTGTGAATTCTACAGAGATAGAAAGAACGGAACCTAAATGGAGCTTGAACTAGTCGAAATGGCAAACATATAGTAATCTCAAACAAATTAAAAACCCAGAAACGCAATCAAAGATAGAGTATCTGAACCAAGTTTGACCCGTAACAAGAAGGGCAAAAACAAAGTGGTCATTGTCTCTTGTCACTGATAATACCCAAGTGGAGTCAGCTGAAGAAGCGGCTTCGTCGCAGCCATAGAATAGAAAACATGGCTCAGTTCCACATCCCCAAGCACCAAAGCGAAGAGATTAATACAACCCAAGTCAGTTTCTAAGAACACATGGAAGTGAATACAAACACTAACGGAGGAGTGTTTCCCCACAACTCGTATTCCACTAATAAGCTCTGCATACAGAGAGAACGACAAGACGAGAAGGATCAAAAGACGTAGACAGCGTGAAGACGTGGAAGAGAGGGAGACCCGGAGAGATAAGTTGGGACCCGGGGAGTACTTTGTCTGTTTTTTTTTTTTTTTTGTTGATATTTATTTGGTCAAGTTGGTTATACCATCGAATTTCCACTGACATTTGAAAATGATCGAAAGGTTGAAACAGGTTAAGTTCGATTTAATTATTTTTAACTTATTAGATATATTATTTTTAATTATAATATCTTACACTGTTATATATATATAAAAAAAGGTTATTCTCAGGTAGTCGTTATTAATGACGGTTTAAATTTGGCATCTAGTGGTACGTCATGGAGGGTAGCCATGCCAAATTGAAGAATGCTACTTCTTATCTGCATCTTTTTTATAATTATAATTAAACCAGTTGTGGATTAATGCACGGAATGATATTAAATTTTTATAAATTTTGTATCAATAATTTTTACAAATTTAAATATAAAAATTTATCATAAATTTAATTTTTGAATTAAATACTTATTTATTAAATACGAGGGTATGCTCTCTTTTTCTGGCAGTTTTTCCTTCCTCTCTCTTCTACAGCTTTTATTTCTATTGTTTTATCCTTATTTTCATTGCTAATTTAGATTCACTCATGGGAGAACATTATTAAATTAATTAAAAAAGTAAATAGAAATAAGAAATAGAAATAAATTAAAATTAACCTGCTAATCATAAACCTGTGCTAGTAGATGCAAAGAAGAAGAAACAATATATAAATATAACACAACTAATAAGCACAAAGAATTTAAAAAACAAAAAGCAAAACAAAACAACACAAATGATTCAAAAAATATATAACATGTGGCCGAAAGGATGGCTAGAACTCGAGGTAGTTCTTGGGAAGTTTTAAAGAAAGACCTTACACTCAAAATACTTAATTTACATTATTAATTATATTGGTATATGAAGAATTTATAGATAAATATAAATATATTATTAATAAAAAAATTATTATCAATGATTAGACAATTTATTAGTTTTTTATTTATTTATTAGCAAATTTAATCTCTTTATATCTCCTTTTTATTTATCTTTTTATTAACAAATAAATAATTTATATTATAATATGTGTTTAAATTTAAATCTAATAATGTAATTATAACTCAATTAAATTATAATATTCTTTTATTTGATTTTCAAAATAATTCTACATTTATGATTTTTATATTATATTTTATTACTATTATTAATTCTCATTTATTATTGATGTTATAAATGACAATTATACATTACTTCTGTAAAAATATCTATGGTTATCATTTTAGTTATTTTAAAAAAATAGACTTTCCATAATAACTAAAATGACTATTAAAAACCTAAAAATAGTTATTAAAAATTTTCAGTAGCGATTTTTATTTACACAACATTGTTGTTTATATAGTTATCACCAAAAAATTTCACTAATGACTTTAATGGTCACTATTGAAAATTTATCTCTCATAATAACTAATATTATTAACAAAAATTATAAAAATTATTATTAAAACCATAATAGTAGCCACCAAATATCAATTTTTAATTGCAACTTTAACAAGTTGTTACTTAATTTATATTGTCAACATTGAATGTTATTATTATTTAAAATAGATTCAGTGGCCACTGAAAATCTTTGCCTTGTGTATTCTTTTTTTTTTTAAGAAAAAATTAACATTTCCATCACAACTTTATAGAGTCCGTTGAAGAATTTCAACTTTCAATGATTATTTAAGAAAAGTTGCCATTAAAAATTTTAGAGAATATATATCTCACAATCTTAAAATAGCAACCGGAAAAAAGTTGCTATTGAAAAAATATATTTTAACAGCAATTATTAAAAATCGTCACTAAAAAATTAAAAAATATTTTTAATTATGGCTTTTCAATAATTATTATTATTGAAAGATTTTTTTTAAATGGTGAAAGTTCAAATACAATTTTTTTAGTTACTATCAAAATTTTTTTATTGAAATTAATTTTTTTACAGAGAATTTAAAATCTCCTTTAATTTTTTTATTAAATTTATATAAAGTTATTAATATAATAAGAGTTTTTCTCTAAATCTATCAGACTAATCTAATTAATCAACTTATATTTCTTTAGGCAATTTGTTTAAATTTGAGAGCAACAAAAGAACACGTGAAGTGATAATATTTTCTCAGGGTTACTGAATTATGGAAGACTTTTGTTTTACCAAATTGGTAAATGTTATATATCAATTACCTGGATTAATTATACACATTGATTAATAAAAAAAAAAAAAAGATTAACATCAAGTAGAGTCTATCTATATTTCAGATATTATTAATTTTATTTTTTATTTCAATCAAGTCAAGAATTGAGAAAGACCTATTAAAATTACTTTACTTCATTATCCATGTCAAATTTTAAATGTTTTGCGTGCTATGAACATGAGTTATTCCAGACTCTCCCTCCTAATTCTTCTTAGTTTTCAACTCACTATGCTGCACAAAGTGGATCCTCTGTCGTGCTAAAAAGGACAACAGAGTGTGCTGTGCCGCGCAACTAAATTAAGATAACTTTTTGAGTATTGTTTGTAAAATTTAGATAAATTTATTGTCAAAATTTAATATTTTGAATATTATTTATTTATTTTATCAAATTTAAATGACAAAATTAAAAATTTTATTTGTATGTCATAATACAATGTAATTATTTAAATTTAATAAAAAAAATACAAATAAAATATTTAAATTTAATAAAAAAAATTACATTAAAAAAAGAAAAATTGTACTTAAATTTATCAAGTTTAAATAATATTTTTTGTGTAATTTTTTTTTATCAAATTTAAATTGTTTCGTTACATTTTAAAATAAAGTATTATAAATTTAATGAAATAATTTAAATTTAATAAAAATAATACTGTACGGGAAATATGATTTAAATTTGATAAATTTGAATGCAATTTTTCTTTTTTTTTAACATAATTTTTTTATTAAATTTAAATAATGCACAGAGAAAATTTGCAAAAAAAGAAAGAAAGAAGGGGGTGAGATGCTGCGCCCTTTTGCAAAAAGAAAAAGACAAAAAAAAAACCTGCACAATAAATAAAGGTCGAAGAGTGGAGTTGCACGAAAAACGGTGACGTTTTGAGCAGAACAGAGGTTTCGCTTCCGTACGCTACAGGTTAATGTGCATCATCTTCGTAATGAACAGTTGAATATTGACATACCTGAATTCCTTTCCCACCGCTCTCCCATATCATCGCCTATGGATGACCCACTAGATGATTACATGCTAGACCCCAATGAAAAGGAGCCTCTGAACCCGATAGATTATATATGGCCGAAGCAGAGCTTAACAGCACAGTTGTCCCAGCACCACGTTTTATGTTCCCTCTTCCATGTTTTTCGGTTTTACGAACCCCACTCAGACAAAATCACGATTTTTTTCTCAAACACTGTTAACTAGATGATGGGCAGGTTGCTATCACCAGTGCAAGCATCACTAACAACTTTGGCAATCAAGATGTACAACAACAAAAAAATAAAAATATTCGTCCTTTCAGTGCAATCCACAGTGACAACTAAGGCTACTCACGACAAATGAAATGGTACAAAATATTTGATTCTGAACCTAAACTCACAAAGTAGAGACGCGTCCGCATTCAAAATAACCTTAAAATTGTTCCAACATAGCAAAAAGAAGATGGATAGTCTACACGAGAATATCTACCTAGATTGCGATAGCTAGAACGATGGCGGATAGAGCGGTGTTCAGTCTTGGAGGAGGGGTGACATTTATGAAGGAGGAGGGTCTCTACCATCAAATTGATCGACTACGGGCTTCGAGCAGAGAGAATGGGTGCTTTTCTGTTCTGGTTGCTTTTATTTGAAATGCTCGATTTTAGATTTTAGGACATCTTCTTTGGTCTATTTGTTGGATTTCTAAATTAATTTTTGTTTTTGATGTGTGTTAGATTACAATTTGACTACATTTTGGTATTATAGTCGTTTATGTAAATAGAACTTTTTGTGGGGTTAGATTAAAATATTTTTCTGTGAATTACCTTACAATTATAATAAAATTTGGGCGAGGGTAATTTTTTTAGTACAAATTTATGTGGGGTTATCTTATAAGCTTATAATATTTAGGGAGTAAAATTATAATTTCCAATTATGATAATATACTAATTAGAGATTCCTTAATAAATTTAGTGACTCAACCCTGTTTGCCATGTGTGACGTGCAGATTAATTCATTCAGTGCCATATCAGTGCCACGTAGGCTGCGGCATGGTGTCCATCATGGGGTATAGGCATCGTAGAATTTGCCAATTCTATATTTTTTTGGATATTTGGTACAAATTAAAAGCAGCTGGGCTAAATGGCTTCTGGTTTATATTTGTGTAAACCGTAGAGATGAATAGTATATTTGACAAGAAAAATAAATTAATTTTAAATTTATTTAATTAAATTAAAAATATTTAATAAATAAATTTATTTAAATAATTTAAATTAATTAAAAATTTATAAATTATTTTAAATAATAAATAATTTATAAATTTTAAATTAATTTATAAGTTAATTTTATTAAACAAGAGTGAAAATATCTTTAAATAATTTTAGATTTTTTTATTTTGATTTTATTGTTTTTTTAAATCATTTTATAAAATTAAAAAAATTCGTTTAATAAATAATTTTAAAAATATATTATTTTTTATTTTTAGATGTTCAGTGAATAAAAATAAATAAAAATAATTCTTTTTTGTTTTTATTATTTTTTTAAGATAATTTATTTTTAAAATAGCAATAAAAAATAATTTTAAAACAAATCTTCTTTAAAAATAATTAAAAAGAAAAAAATTGTTTTTAAATATAGAAACCAAACGTACTCTCTGTTATTTAGTTAAGTTCGTCAACTCAGAAGAAATGATGTGGAAAAAAATTCACATGGGATATTTTGAATAGGAATAGTACTTACTACTGCGTATTACAGGATTACTAGAATTTTTTCGCCAAATAACGCATTTCTTGAAATTAGTGTAACAAGTTTGACAGTTTTTTTTTTTTTAGCAAAACCAGTTAAACACTTAAATTTTTAACCCCATATATTTTCTTTTTTCATTTTAAAGTTCTACATCCTTTCTATTTTGTAGGATTAACTGGTTTCTCGTCTTGGTTCAATTCTAAAGTATTTGATCTATTAAATTTGAGATATTTGGAGGATAGGTTGAGTATAGTATGCATATATATAAAAAAAAAATCCAGGGTTTATTAATTCTTCATCATGTGAAAATCATTTATTTTTTAAATTTTATTATCTTACGACCTGTTTTTGAAAATTGTTTGTTTTGGGTAAGAAATGAGGGATTGGAAGGAAAGTTTAACACTGCTGATTTGTTTTTTCTCCTTAACTTTGTTTGTCTTATCATCGCTTAGTGGAGATTTTATTAAAAATTCCAATCTGACTTTGATTCACGAAGAACAGATAGAGAAAAAACAGATATATGGTTGACAAATGGTGAATATCCATCATGAGTGAATAAATAAGAAGGTGAGTGTTCTTGAAGGAATTAAAAGCTAAAATGGTAATGATTCGATCTTTGTTGGTCTTGCTCAACTCTAGAGTTGCCGCCACTGCAAATCCAATGCGCCAAAGACCAGATAGTAGAAAATCTCAGTTTCGATTCTCCTGAAGATTTTAGCATGCGAGTGCCAGAAGCAAATTCAAAGAGAAGAAAGAGAAAATGCCTTTGTTCCCAAAATGCTGCAGAAGAATTTGAGCAGAGTACAATGCTACTGCTAGATGTTGGTTTAACGTGAAGAAGAGAGGGGATTGTAGGGACTAGGGAGGGTATTAGGAGGCTATTAGGGATTTGGTTAGGAAGGGGTGACGCCAGTGACACAAATCTTCAGTGATAGGATTTTGATGTATATGTTTATATGGTGTCAAATGTGTATTTAGCTGACTAACTCAACATAATTTAACAAAGGCAGAGACTTAATTTAAAAATTTAGATTCAATTTCAATTTTTTAAATTATGAAAATTTATTTAAAAATTGATCAAAATTGCAGAGATTGATTAAGTAATTAATTTTTTTTTTGGCAACTATATTTGATTCATTAATGTATTTGTATTACTTTTTTTATTATTATATAAATTATATAAGGGTTTAAAGAAGTCTAGATATTTTAATTTAGGAATTTTTTTAAGGATGTTGTGAAAGTTATAGAATTTTAGTGGGATAAAAAAAATTTAAGGAGTGATACCCCACTTTAAAATAAACTTTAAAAATCACAAGAGAGTTTTAATTCATTCATTAATTATTTTTGTAAACAAAATAAAAAAAGGAATAACAAGAGAACAAAAGAGCAATGAAATATATAATCACTAAAAAATTAAAATTTCAAAAACTATGTATTGTCTTGTATTTTTTTTTAGTGCAAACAATTCTTGACTTTAACTATGAAGACCCGTTAAAACATTATAAAACAATAAAATTTTACAAATAATTAATTCTTTACGATTAAAAGTATTATGACACTTTTAATTAGTAAAGAATTCAAAGTTAATTGCCAACCTAAAAATTTTCAACTTAATTCTTATAATAAAATTGGTCATTCCCTGCTGTTGTGCAAATGTCCGTGTTTATTATATGCGTCATTAATGCATTTCTAAGAAAAACTCAAAGGAAAAAAAAAATTTAACCAACAGAAAAATTATTTGTAGCCAAGAAAGAATCAATTCGAGTTGTTCTATTTTAGCACTACAAGATGAACTCTACTTTTACACAATAACAAAAACATTGTTTTGGCCAAATTACAAAAATAACCTTTTTTTGCGTAGAAAATCTACAAAATTCACGCAACTTTTCCCCACTCTGCTCCCTTGTTTTTTCTAACTACAAAATTTAAGAATTCATTCCCTGGAATCCCATCTCTCTTTTGGCTTAAGCCGCTAGGGTTTAAATTAGATTTTCGTTATTTGTCTAACTTAAAGTTCCATTCTAATCAGCATCAGCAGCTGTGTCTCTTTCAACTGTTAGACATTATTGAGCCTGTAAACCCCTAGCTGCGGTCAGCTTTTGAGCAATTTTTGTATTTAAGGTAAAAACTGAGAAACTCAATTTTTGCCATTTCATTGATGAACACTGTTAATGTATTGGGATTCAATTACAATTTGTTATGGGTACGCGAACTAATTCTGTTCTGCATGGGCTTTTGGCTACTTGATTCACGTTCATCTTGATTTTCTTTTTCTCCGACTTGCTTCCAATATTTGGCGGGAAACCCCAAATGAAGTCGGAAATTGGGAGAAGGTGAGAGATAACTTGGCAAAATCAGGTGATGGGGAAAGACGAGGAGGAGATGAGGGGGGAGATAGAGGAGAGACTGATAAACGAGGAATACAAAATCTGGAAGAAGAATACTCCTTTCTTGTACGATTTGGTGATAACCCATGCCCTAGAATGGCCTTCCCTTACTGTGGAGTGGCTGCCTGACCGAGACGAACCGCCGGGGAAGGACTACTCGGTCCAGAAGATGATTCTGGGCACGCACACATCGGAGAACGAACCCAATTACTTGATGCTTGCCCAAGTCCAACTTCCTTTGGAGGATGCCGAGAATGATGCGCGCCATTATGATGACGATCGCGCTGATGTTGGTGGATTCGGGTGTGCTAATGGAAAGGTAAGAAACCCAAACGTTTACTGGTACTAGTACGTTTTAGGTTGATCGTCGTTAAGATAACGATCATGATAATATGTGATGTCTTGAAGATTTTTTCCAGTGTTTGGGAGGGTGGTATTTGTTACTTTGTTGTTCTGATCTTTCATTAGAAAAGGTTTGAGCTTTTATAATAAAAGTAATGATTTTCTTGATTTATCACAACTTAATTACATTCTATCGCTACTGTGCACTGAGCTATGAAATACTTTATCACCCATTTCAAGTTGTAATTCTGAAAAGTGAAAGAGATTGTATTTCCCAGTTTCTATTATTATGCTTTGGTAATTACCAATTCTCCTTAAATCAGTAAATATTCTGTTTTCCTTGAGCTGTGATGCTTGAATAGGACACAGGTGCATCTTGTTCTACTCTTGGCAGAGCAAAGTAATGAATAGTAACAAACCATAAGTTTGAAGTTCTTCCACATGCCGCTCAAACTTGAAGACCATGAAAAAATGATTTCATTATTGTGTACAAATTTGTAAGAAAAGGTAGATACTTTTTTAATTTATAGACATAATTTTAATATGTTAATTAAAAGTCATATCTTTATGTCAATTAAGCCTGCCACCAAAGTGAAAATTGCTTTTCTAGATAGATTTTTGCTCCTTGTCCGTGTGCCTTTTGTCTGTGTAATAGTTGAAGTTCTTGTTTGTACTAGTAATATGCCTTTTATTATCTAAGGAGATGTTCCTTTCCTTTCTTACAGGTACAAATAATCCAGCAAATAAATCATGATGGGGAGGTTAATAGAGCTCGTTATATGCCTCAAAACCCATTTATTATTGCCACAAAGACTGTTAGTGCGGAAGTTTATGTCTTTGATTATAGCAAGCATCCATCAAAACCTCCTCTAGATGGTGCGTGTAATCCTGATTTAAGGTTAAGAGGTCACAATACTGAAGGATATGGTTTATCATGGAGTAAGTTCAAGCAGGGTCATTTATTAAGTGGTTCCGATGATGCTCAGATATGCTTGTGGGATATAAATGCAACTCCTAAAAATAAAACCCTGGAGGCTATGCAGATTTTTAAGGTACCATTTTCTGTCCATTTTGGGGTTAATGTGTGATACATATTACATCTAGCTGGGCCTGGTGGAATTACCTCACTGTGGTTTCACTGTTCGTTTTGGGTGGAGGAATATATATATATATATATATATATATATATATATATATATATATTTGAATATTTGTGAGTTTTTAATGTTTGGCTACTTAAATTTTTTTCTGCTTTGTAGATATTTTAATAAAATTTTCTAACTTCATTTTTCTTGAAGTTAAAGTGACTTAAAGTAAATATGAGCTTTTTACCAGCAGATAATAGGGGGTGGCATGTAACATTGAGGTAAAAATTGAAATGTAAATTTTCATCAGCTGAGTTTTAGTGGATTTTCATTCAGTTGGCTTAGTAGTGATGCTGGTGTCTCTTCTACCCATCTTTCTTGTGCTGTTGTGTTCGTCTCTATTCATTTGACCTCTCTTCTCTCCCTGTGCCTTTGGTCTTGTAAATCTCCTGGCTTTTATGTTCTCGTTGCCCTCTGATATCTCAAGCTCACTTTGGTTCCAAAATGTCATTCTATTCTTTGCATATTAATTAAAAACTTAATATTTCCAATCTCTATGAGGTGATCCTTCACTTCCCAAACCTCTTAATTTTGTTGCTAAAAGTTCCTTGATTTAATATTTTGCAGATGTCCAAATTTAGCTTATTACTGAAAAATACATTTTACTTTAGAAATTCCAATTTCCAACTGGCATAGAGCATCATCTTATAAATCTGCGGCTCATAACTTTACCATAACGGCCTTCTGGTTTAATTCCTCAAGAAAGTTGCTGTAAATGGAACCAGACTGGTAATTGAACTACAGAAGGTCCCAGGTCACTGGATCAACCACTAGTTCATTAATTAAACTGATTGAATTGTTTATAATTAAAATAATGTAATTTTTATATATATAATAAGTCAAGAAGAATATATAATCTATAATATATAATGAGAGTTTTTAATTTGCAAATTAATTAATTATGACAAAGTCAATTTAATTTTTTTAATTCTTTTAATACATAAAACAGTAAAACTTTACAAAATAAAATGTTTTAGAATAAATAAAACATACAATTTGATGAAAGTAAGTAATACTTGATTTACAAATATTTTCATGTTAAACATATTCAACAGTTGTCATTTAATAAAATTGTTGATGTATTATTTATGGTGTAAAATTATAAAATAAACTAGCATTATGGAGGGAAAGCCTAGTTTAAGTCAAATATAGATGTTGCCATTTTTTGATTGGTTTCAACATCCAACCATTCATTTTCGTTAAGAATAGGCATTTGGAATTACTGAACAACAACAATAAGCAAATTTTTTTTCACTAGGTGAGGTCAATTATATAGATCAAATGACGTCACAGTGGCCTATTATAAATAAGATCAATAGATAGATTATTAGCTGTTAAATCCGCGTTTAAAATTACTCAACAACAACAACAACCAAACCTTTTTTCATTAGGTGAGATCGGCTATATGGATCAAACGATGCCATAGTGGTCTATTATAAATGAGATCAAGATTATTAATTGCTAAATTTTTCTTAATAGTTTCATCTGTTATTTTTTTTGACCTCCCTCTACCTCTAAATTGTTCTTTATTTGATCTATTCTTCTCAATAGGACTTCTGCAGGTCTTTTCCATACATAGCCAAACTACCTTAAGCAAAATTTCACCGTCTTCTCCACAATAGGTGCTACTCCAATTTTTTCTCTAATGTATTAATTTCTAATCATATCTCTTCTAGTGTGTCCACACATCCAGCGCATTATTCTCATCTTTACGACATTGAGTTTATTTTTGTATTTTCTTTTAATAGCTCAACATTCAGTATCATACAATATAGTAGGTTTTATAGTTGTACGGTAAAAAAAATTTCTTTGATTTTGAACGGTATTTTTCTGTCACAAATGACACTCGAAATTTTTTTCCATTTCATTCATCTCGCTTGAATCATATGATTTATGTCCTCTTTTATTTTGCCATCATTTTGTATAATGGACCTAAAATATTTAAAACTTGTGGTTTGTTTTAATGGATTGTCTCCAAGTTTTACTTTTAAATTTATTTGTTCGCCTTTTAATAAAATTAAATTCTATATATTTTGTTTTATTTCTACTTATACAAAAATCATGTATTTTCAAAGCTTGTCTCTATAATTCTAACTTCATAATTCTAAATTCATATTTATTTTTGCTTTCGATTCACCAATTAAAACTATATCATTTACAAAAATCGTACGTCAAGGCCTCAAGTTTTGTATATGTTTAATAAATGCGTTCAAAATCAAATTTAAAAAATATGAACTCAGAGATGACTTTCGATGTAGTCCTATAGTTGTGGAAAAATCTTTTGTGTCCCCATTTTGTATTCTCACGCTAGTTGTGATCTTATGGTACATATATTTGATTGTTCGGAAATTTGTAATATGTACTCATTTTTTCTTTAAAGTTTTCTATAAAACCTCTCTCGACATTTTATCACATGCCTTCTCCAAATCAATAAAAACTATATGTAGATCTGTTTGCTTCCTTTGATAACTTTCTATTAATCTCCGCAGTAAGTAAATTGTTTCCATGGTTGACTTTTTTGCATTGAAATTAAATTGATTTGACTTGAGTCTCTTGTCTTAATCTCTGCACATAAAACCTCTCTTAACATTCTATCACATGCCTTCTCTAAATCAATAAAAATCATATGTAGATCTTTTTGCTTCCTTTGATAACTTTTCATTAATTTCTGCAGTAAGTAAATAGTTTCCATGGTTGACCTTCTTGGCATGAAATTAAATTGATTTGACTTGAGTCTCTTGTTTTTAATCTCTGTTCAATAATCTTCTCCCATTACTTCATAGTATGGCTTATGAACTTAATCTCCCTATAGTTGGCATAGTTCTATATGTCCCCCTTATTTTTTTAAACAGGGATTGAAGTATTTCTACTCCATTCATCCGATATTTTCTTATATCTTATTATCACATTAAACAACTTAGTTCTTGCCTAGGCCTTTCCACACTTCAATATGTATATTATCAGATCTTACTATTTTGTCATTCTCCATTCTCTTCAAAACCTTTTCTACCTCTAGCTCTTAAATTCTATGATAAAAAGAATAATTGTGGTTCTCTTCTGCAATATTTAATCTATCGGAGTAGCAGGCCTATTCATGTCTTTCAATGCAAACACAGCCTCAAGTCTCTTAGATTTGAAGAGAAACAGGCATTTTTAGACTATGTAACCCTTCAAACTTGAAAGGCTATTCTCACATTGGTGGGAGTAGAAATGTTGGGATGCATGGTGTTCTATAAATAGGGAGGTGATTCAAGCTTGTTATGCCAAGCTTTTCGTGTGCCTTTATTTCTTTAATGTGGAAGGGAGAGTTTTTATTTTTAGGCGAAGGGTGGTGTAATTAAGGACCCAGACTGGACTACTGGCGGTGTGGTTCCCAAAATAACGCTGTCAATAGTCAATACTACTGTGGAAGAATAGAAAGCCTGGGTGATTATAGAAAAAACATGAGATGCTCTGCAGCCATAATTAAAATCCAATGGTAGTTGATTTGTTTGGAGAAAATACAATTAATAGAAGGGGTTTCAAGAAATTTTTTTGGCTTCATCGTTGTCAAACTTGCGAGCTTAAGTAACCTTGGGGGTGGGGTAAACTTGTAAGAGTTTACAAATTTTTATAAATGGCTAACAAATTATATATATCCATGATAAAAAAAAATACTTAAAGTGCACCATAATATAAGAAAAAAGTAAAATACTAAAAGCCAGAAACATATTAAATATATATATATTCCTCTAAACTCTGAAGCAATTAAGCAGCAGAAGGGGAATGGAAGCTGTGAGTCCAAGACTGAGGCTGAGAGGAGTTTAGATATTGGGTGAATCGAAGGAGAAGGAATTGCAACTTGAAGGAGAAGCTTTTGGGTTGAAGGAGAAACTGACTGAACTGAGGGCATGTTGCTGAGAGAAAAATGGTGCATTTTTCGTTTTAATTCAGCTGTGGGCTGAGCTGCATCAGAGAGAAGCATGGCTCAAGCTTCAACAAAAAATTGCCAAATTTCATAAGAAATACTAACTCGTAAAATTAGTGTTTAAATTCATGAGGTTACTCCATGTCTGTCATAAACCGAGTTTGGTTGTGAATTGACATGTTTTTCTAACCTAAATTCTTAATCTCTTAAACTTGTCTGATTTTACACTTAACTGGCGGCTCTAACAACCATAATCTTCTTGGCTTCTTCATAGTGCTCAATCATGGTTATTTTCAGGGAATTTTGCTGTCAGCTCTGCAATGGGATTGGAGAGCCACGTTGTATTGATGTGTCTCTTGTTCTTTGATTGTGGCTTGTTTTCTTCTGATTTTTTATTCTTCCTTCTCTTCATTCCTTCTTTTGCTATCTTCAATAAAACCTATACTTCTATAAATTCATTTAAGGCTAAACTACCATTTTGGTCCCTGTAATTTACTCCACGTTCCAATTTAATCCTGAAGTTTTTTCTTGTGACCTGGAGGTCACCGGTTCAAGTCCTGGAAACAGCCTCTCCGCTTGCGGGGGTAAGGCTGCGTACATCTTCTCCTCCCTAGACCCCACTAGGTGGGAGTCTCGTGCACTGGGTCGCCCTTTTTTTTTTTTTTTAATCTTTATCCAAATTATCATTTGAAATATATTATCAACCAATGATCCAAACGTAATGATCATTCTTTCCTTAAAAAGGAATTGTGCATACCAACATTTTTTGGTTGCTTATGAGGTCATTTACTGAATTACTGTATGTTTTAATTGCTATTCCCTAATGTTGAACACTTTCAAACCTATAAATAAGGCAACTGAAAAGGACATCCCTACAAAAAAAATGTGTATAGTGTTTCTACTTCACCAATGAAATACCACTTTGCCATTTTGATGATGGATTAAAAATGGCAAATTGGGTATGGACTGTTGCAAATCTGATTTAGAATTTTAAGGGTTAAACTGAGAGAATTGTTTTTTTTTTTAACAAAAAAAAGAAGAAGACAAATTTGGATGGATATATGTAAGTACATATGTGTGTGTCAGGGTTTAAACCACTAAATCAGGTAAAATGTTATTTTAGGCGTTGTTCTTTGAGGGGCTTATAGAAGAGTTAATCATGATGTAACTTGTATCAAGAGATCAATAAAAATTTGCAAACTAGGAGAGTTATGTTTATGTTAGTTGCATTATCATGTCTTAATAACGTATACGAAAAGTTTGTCTTTGGATATTGCAACATGTTATATATATTGCAATCTGTTAGGCATATTTTTCTCAGTCCATGCATTTAGACCTTCTATGAATATAAAATCTATTTTAATTGTCTTAATATCTACATCAATTGCAAAGTTTATCATTTAAACTCCTGAGTAGTTTCACTATTTGTAACAGGTACATGAAGGTGTTGTGGAAGATGTAGCATGGCATTTGAGGCATGAATATTTATTTGGTTCTGTTGGTGATGATCAATACTTGCTTATATGGGATCTTCGAACTCCATCTATTAGCAAGCCTGTCCAATCTGTAGTTGCTCATCAAAGCGAGGTGCATAGTGAGAACTCTCCCGTGTGTGTTGGCAGAGATTCGGTTGTGCATAACTTTGTTGAACTACTTTCCATGTGTACTGTCATATTTTGTCGTCATTCAGTGTTGTAGCAAAGATATGATTGACAGAACTTGGGGGTCATAGCAAAGATATGGTTGAGAGAACTTGGGGGTCATAGCAAAGATATGGTTGAGAGAACTTGGGGGCTGAAGAAAAACACGACAAACCACTTCAGCCCTTGTACCTTCCTTTATTTATAAAATACTGAAAACATAGTTTAACTATAAGATAAAGTGATAAACTACTAAAGATAATGATAAGAGAAAACTCCAATGCCTAGACAATCCTTTCACATTCCCACTTAAATTGTAAGACTTGTCCTAGGTTTCTCAACAATAATACTCTAAGGCTCCTAGATAATAACAAACTCCTAATTTGTTAACAATACTACTTAAATTTTAAGACTTGTCCGAGGTTTATTAACATATTTAAAGTTGAATTCATATAAAAAAATTGGCTTAGATGGGAACATGTTTACATTGGACTTTTGTGGAACATGAATCATTCTGTAAAGGGTTTGAGAAAAACAAGTTTGATGTGAGTTTTGATGGATTTTCTTTTTCTTTTTATTGATTAAAAAATAATTTATTAAGAGAAAGAAGAGGTAGTACAAAGAAGGAGGATAAGAAATCCTTCTAGAACATACAAGAAAAAGAAACAAGGAAAGAAACAAAAAAAATAATACATCAGCTTTAAATGGCTCTCCAATCTCTCTGAAAATCCATGAGCTCGATCACTGAGAAGCTAACAAGACTTACTATATTCCATAGAAACGAAGGGAGAAATTTCTGTTTTAGAATTTTTGCACTCTGTTACATCCACGAACACCACAAGTGTGCATAAACAGCACACTGCCAAAGGATCTTGTACTCCTAATTGCATTTTTTGGTTTAATGAGAGAATGAATACTATCAAGATTGGTGTTAAAATGTTATGGCTTCCTGAAAATGACAGCACTGTGATGCAAATCAAAGTGGGAAATCAGAAAATCTTTGTCAAGATGAGGATAGCCTACACATGAAGATATGAATATAGTAACTGATAGAGATGTTCTTATCTGATAGTTGAGTAACTTTCTAAAGGAAGTTGGTGATTTAACTCTGGTGACCGTTTGAATGACTAAATAATTGGCTTTCTTTGGGTGGCTTTACTAATCAAACCTTTTTATCTTATAAATATATAACTCGTACTGATATAGCTTTTTATGTGGGATCTCTTCTTAGGTTAACTGCCTGGCTTTTAATCCTTTTAATGAATGGGTTGTTGCTACTGGTTCCACGGATAAAACTGTGAAGTTGTTTGATCTACGCAAGATCAATACTGCTCTTCATACCTTCGATTGTCACAAGTAACAGTCCTCCTTAAAGATGTTTTTAACTTTACTCCAAATGTTTTTATAATCATCAAATGTTGATCTCTTTCTTGTTTACAACAGGGAGGAGGTTTTCCAGGTTGGCTGGAATCCAAAGAATGAGACTATCTTAGCTTCTTGTTGTCTTGGTAGGAGACTCATGGTGTGGGATCTTAGCAGGTATCCGTTAATTGAGTCACTTTGTCATCATCTAAACTTTTTAGTAGAAATTATTACTTTTAGTTGTTCTGAAATGCTTATTGTGAGTGGTGCTACCATAGTGTAACACATAATTTTAAAAGTTTAGCAGTCTATTGGGTCTGTCTATGTGGAGAATTGCGCTGGAGAAGAAACAAGAATAAATTTACTCTCTTATTTCATATATCCAAAGTACAAAGAGTGACAAAAAATGATGTATATCTTATTCTCTCGTTGAGCCCTCTGTTACAAGACAGCCTCCTTCATATAGGTAGTAGTTACAAACATATCCCATGATTTAAGGAGACCAGGAAATAATGCTAAACATCTGTCCCGGAATAACTGCTAATTACAAAAGAATAAATTAAGAAAATAATATCCTTTGACAGCCCCCCTCAAATTGATGCGGGCGGATCAACAAGCATCAATTTGCTACTGAGGAAGCAATGGCGATGACGAGTGAGGGCCTTTGTAAAGATATCAGCAATCTGTAAGTCAGTGGAAATGTGTGGAAGAGTAATAACACGAGCTTCAAAGGCTTCACGAATAGAATGACAGTCGACTTCGATATGCTTGGTGTGCTCATGATAAACAGGATTGGCCGTGATCTGAATAGCACTCGTATTATCAGCGTATAAAGGTGTAGGATCATGCAAAGAGACGTTTAACTCACTCAGCAAACCCCGAAGCCAAATAATTTCAGAACAAGCAAGAGACATGGCTCGGTACTCGGATTCAGTAGAGGACTTAGAAACTCGGTCTTGCTTCTTACTTTTCCAGGAGATCAATGCAACATCTAAGAACACACACCAACCAGTGATGGAGCGACGAGTATCAGCACAACCAGCCCAATCAGCATCACTATAAGCAACAAGGCAAAGAGAAGTGCCTGTGGGAAAGAATAAGCCTCGGGCAGAAGTGCCATGAACATAGCGGATGATCCGACGGACGGCAGCCAAATGAAGATGACGAGGAGTCTGAAGAAACTAACTGACTTGCTGTACAACAAAAGAAATATCAGGTCGTGTGATGGTGAGGTAAACAAGGCTACCTACCAACTTTCGATATAAGCTAGGATCATCAAGTAAGCCACTCTCCTCTTTGCGAAGCTTGACATTTAATTCCATGGGAGTATCTATAGGGGTAGCTTCCTGCAATCCAGCTGTAGCCACTAAATCACTAGCATATTTATGTTGATTAAGGGATATACCAGAAGCACTACGATGTACCTCAAGACCCAGGAAATACGTGAGAGACCCAAGATCTTTCATATGAAAAGAGTGTGAGAGATGCGTCTTGAGCTGGGCAAGTAGAGCAGAATCAGAACCAGTGATTACAATATCATCAACATAGACCAAAAGGACCACCAGACCCTGGTCTGATTTCCGAAGAAATAATGAAGTGTCATACTTGCTCTGCGTAAAAGAAAATTGTAATAAAGTGGTTCGAAATTTATCAAACCAAGCCCGTGGAGCTTGTTTAAGACCATAAAGAGAGCGACGAAGTTTACACACATTAGAGGTTGGAGAGGAAAACAATTCCGGAGGTGGCTTCATATAAATACATTCTTTAAGATCCCCGTGAAGGAAGGCATTCTTGACATCCATCTGATGTAGTGGCCAATCATTAGATGCAGCAAGAGCTAAGATTAGTCGAACAGTAGTCATCTTAGCCACAGGAGCAAAGGTCTCCTCATAGTTAACACCATATTCCTGATTGTTCCCAAGGACAACAAGGCAAGCTTTATATCGATCCAAACTGCCATCCGAGCGAACCTTGAGTGAGTAGACCCATTTGCAACCTAGAGGAACTATAGTGGAGGGGCAAAGCGCAATATCCCAAGTGTGATTGGCCTCTAAGGCAGCAATTTCGTCCTGCATAGCTCGGCGCCAACAATCATGCTTAACAGCATGTGAGTAGCAGGTGAGAATATCAAAAGTAGACAATGTGGCAGTAAGAGCTGAAATAGACGGGCCAGGAGAGAACCCATACCTATCAGGGGGTACAGACGTCCTAGAAGAGCGACGTACCCAGGGCGCTGAAGAGGCTACAACTGTCTGATTCTGATGCATGTCAGGATCAGATATCGGGAGAGCCACCGGAAGAGGCTGGGGGCGGGGTCGTCGTGTATACACCATACCAGGTTTAAAGCGAGACCTGACTTGATGGGGATTAGGAAGATGTTGCTCAAAGGGGGGAGGACCATAGTGGAAGAAGAAAAGGAGGGCACAGAGGATACTGGAAAAAAATGTTGATTTTCAAAGAAAATAACATTTCGAGAAATACGTGTACGATGTGCAGTTGGATCATAACAAACAAAGCCCTTATGGCACACACTATATCCTAGAAAAACACATCGAACAGATTGAGCAGATAATTTATGTCTCTCAGAAGAAGGTAAATGAACAAAACATACACAACCAAATATACGAAGATTATCATAACTAGGGTCCTTAGAAAACAAACGAAAATAGGGAGATTCCATGTTTAAAACTTGGGAAGGTAAACGATTAATCAAATAAGTAGCAGTCTGGAGAGCCTCAACCCAAAACATTGATGGAACGGAGGATTCTAACAAAAGAGTACATACCACATCAAGGAGATGACGATTCTTGCGTTCCGCTATTCCATTTTGTTGTGGAGTAAAAGGACATAAACGTTGATGTAAAATTCTTTTAGAAGCCAAGAAGTCCTGAAACTTAGTAGACAAATATTCACCACCAGAATCAGTGCGTAAAATCTTAATAGTCGTAGAAAACTGATTATTAACATACGCTAAAAATTCGGTGAAAGTACGAAAAACTTCAGATTTAGAGCGAAGAGAATAAACCCAAGTAAACCTGCTATGATCATCAATAAAAGTCACATAATATTTAAACTTCGCATGAGAACTAACTGAGGAAGGTCCCCAAACATCACTATGTATGAGATCAAAACAACGGGAAGCTCTATTAGCATGCAAAGGAAAAGGAAGAATTTTGCTTTTACCAAGTTTACAAGAATTACACTCAAAAGAGAAAGAAGAATGTGCTTTAGTACCAAGAAGGCCAGATTTCAATACATGAGATAAAATTTGAGTATTAGGGTGACTTAAACGACGATGCCACACCATACTCAAAGTAAAAACATCGTTACAAGCAAAAGACATAATAGAAGAGACTGGAACGGGTAAAAATAGTGGAAACAAGTGCCCCACTTTAGGCCCCTTCGCGATTTGCTTCCCCGTTACCTGGTCCTGTACAACACAACCATCACCAGAAAAATTAACAGCACAATGGTTATCAACTAATTGACCAACAGAAATAAGATTCGTGTAAAGCTGAGGTGCAAGAAACACATCAGTAAAGGCAGGAGAAACATTGCCGATAGCAGCGATGGGCAAAGAATTGCCATTAGCAGTTTGAATAGTAGATTGACCAGCATAGGGCCGAACATGCAACAAATTTTTAGGAGTATTGGTCATGTGATTAGAAGCCTCTGAGTCAACATACCAAAGGGTAGCAGAATTTTTACCTTGAAAACCCATTGCAGATAATGCAGAAATTAACATTTGTTGCACCATTTCAGGAGTGCAATAAGTGGCGGCGGGAGACGCAAGATCCGAGGAAACACTTGAGGAAGAACCAAATGGTGCAGAAGGTATGGCGAGCGGAGTTGTAACAGATGTTTGAAATGCTTGGGCCTGACGATTCTGCGGGTGGATACGACATTCTTTGATAATATGACCTTTTTTCTTGCAATAAGAATAATATTTTTTAAGACAATTGGCAGCAATATGCCCATATGTCTTGCAACAAAAACATTGCAAATTTTTATAAGTCACAGATGAGCCACGGGTTTGGGCAGCATAAGCCATAGTGGGCGTCTCGGAACTTCCATGAATTTGTTCTAGAATAACTTGAGTACTAAGACGTTGTTCTTCGCGAAGTAATTCACCAAAACAAATATCCAGAGAAGGAACAGGAGATCTATTCAGCAAAGACGAGCGGATTGATTCATATTCTGGACGAAGTTTCATAAGAAATTGATCACGTTGACTAGTTTGGTGAAGATTCTGAATAGTCAAAAGAGCAGCAACAGGAATGTTTGCTGTAACCAAATCAGTATATTCATGCCAAAGAGTCAAAAATGCTGAGTAGTAGTCTTGAATGGAAAGACTACTATGTTGAAACATGGCAATCGCATGTTCTAACTGAAAACGGCGTGCATCGTTAGTTTGATGATAAACTTGCTTTAAATAATTCCACATGGATTGAGCTGAACGATGAGCCCGCAAATTGGTGATAATATGTGGCTCTACCGAATTAAGAAACCAAGACATAATACGAGCATCAAGTACAGTCCAAGAAGGAGAAGACACAGCATCTTTAGACTTATCAGTGTCGGATGTCGGTGTCATATCCGTGCCATCAATGTGGCCCCAAAGTTCTTTACCTTTGAGAAAAAATTCAAATTGAAAAGCCCAAGTAGAATAATTTTTACCCGTAAATTTAACACATACTGGTGCAGAATCCATTGGAAAAAAAATTAAATTACCCAAAAAAAAAAACCGAGAAAATGACAATGCCAATATTGAAACCAGTAGCTCAGCAAAAGAAACAGAGATTACCGAAACAGTGAAGACCCAACAACAGATTTTGGCAACCCAAGAGGCACAAAACAAATATTGCACCGAAGGAACCGAGAAACACAGCTTTGGAAGCAACTCAGCCACGAACGTTGGATGCCCAGAAAGACCCGAAAGTAAGCACTCAGCCACAAACGTTGGATGCCGTAAGCAACTCAGTCAGAAACACAGCTCTGGAACCCAAAAGAAATGCGCAGAAGGGACCGAGAAAGAGAATGCCTCAGACCACACAGCTCTGGAACGTGAGACGCGACCCAACCCAAAGAAATGCTCAGAAGGAGCCGAGAAGGAGAATGCCTCAACCCACGCGATAGCAGAATGTCTCAACCCACGCGATAGCTACGGTGGCAATCGCACACAGCTCTGGAACGTGAGACGCGACCCAACCCAAAGAAATGCTCAGAAGGAGCCGAGAAGGAGAGTGCCTCAACCCACGCGATAGCTACGGTGGCAATCGCGACCCAACCCACGCGATAGCTACGGTGGCTACAGGCAATAGCTATGGTGGCTTCGGTGGCTTCAGTCGATCCTCCACAGGCAGAAACACTCGTTCCCCTCTCCTTATGCCGAAACGGGAAGACCCAGAAACCAGAGAGGGCCGAAATACAACTCCCAGTAGGGACGTTGAAAATGCAAAGGCAGAAACCGAAGATGCCAAGCAAAAAAAAAAAAAAATCAAACGAGGCCGAGATTGTCAATACACAAAAGCAGAGAATAGAACCTGCTCTGATACCATGACAAAAAATGATTTATATCTTATTCTCTCGTTGAGCCCTCTGTTACAAGACAGCCTCCTTCATATAGGTAGTAGCTACAAACATATCCCATGATTTAAAGAGACCAGGAAATAATGCTAAACATCTGTCCCGGAATAACTGCTAATTACAAAAGAATAAATTAAGAAAATAATATCCTTTGACAAAGAGATCACCAAGATTTTTAGGAATCCTGGGAAGGGAAATCTCGATAATTTTGGGATAGGATAAAGCATAATTAAAATAAAGATTATCCTAGTAAAGGCCAGAAGAATAGGCCCAGGAAAAAACAGGAAACAAAAGATTAACTAACTAAAAAAGGATAACAATTAATAATGCAGAATCTTGGATTATGTGGGCTGAGATTGGCCATATCTTCAACAGTCTATGCTTAGGTTTTATCAATATGTAGACAGTAAACTAAATGGGACAGATCAGCGGAATAAGAAAAAAGGAAACTCTGGTGAAATTCTTCAATTTGTAGTGAACATAAGGGAGGCTAGTGTGACACTGTGACCTTAGAAATATTTTTGTCACTCAGTAAGATTCTAAGTTTAAGGAATGATGCAGCTGTAAATGTGGAACAAAATAATGAACATTACCGATATAAGGAAACTTTTAACATAACTCCAGTAGTATGGTAAATTAGGTCTAATCCTGATTTTAGGACACGTTTGAAATTAGAAGAGTTATAGTCAATCTCTATGCTTATGTGTAGAATAAGAATGACGAGGCTGATTTTTTAGCGCAGCTGTTTCTGATTGCTGGTTCAACCAATGAAATGAAAGATTGAGCTGCTCTTGTAATACTTCAAGAGTAAATTATCTTCACTCTCTGAGCTTTGTTCAAATTACACTTCACTCCAAACTTGTCCAAATATTTCACTTCACTCCATTTGAACAATTTGACTAGCAGCATATTTAATTATATTAAGAGAATAATCTATTGAATTATGGTTAAACTCAAGCTAAATAAAACTATTTGATTTATTGTGTTTAATTTGATTTAAATTATCTTTTTTTTTAAATTGACATGTGTAACAGACAAATTGAATCAACAAAAAATTGGACCATATCAAAAGGTCCTCCTACTTTGTATCTTCTCTCTTAATACAAATTCTTTTATCTGGAAAAAAAATAGTTATGATAGTATTGGGTTGTCTCATTGAGTGGGAAGTTTTAAAAATTGGGGACTGGAGTATGACATAATATACACATATATATACATGTGTAGACACAGACAGATGTGTGTGTGTGTGTGTGGGTGTGTGGGTATGCCATGTCATATCTATGTCTGTCAGTGTGCTTCATACAAACAACAATAATTAAGTTTTTTTCTATTAGGTAGAGTCGGTTAGCTGGATCAAACGACGCTACTGTGTCCTTCATAGATTAGTGGTATTATCTTGATTTGTTAAAATGTTGAACCACTCAATTCAACTTGGATATGGATTGAGTCCAACCTTGTCCTAATAAAGCTCTTGTATGGAGTCCTTGAGTTTAGTGACTCTGGGACTGATGGAATAGTTGACAAATTATTATCAAGTGAACATATATCTCAAGTTAACAGATTAGCTAGCCCCACACAACTCTTTCTTTTTATATATGCATTAAGTGCAGTTGTAGTCCAAAGCTTCCCATCTATTTTTACATTGTTGGGCAGATATTTTCCTTTGCAATAACTTGTTTGGGAGTTCTTGGTGAATATTAGATGTGTCCTTTCATGTTGGAGAAGTTTCTCATGATACATTTTGGAGGTTTTGATAAGAATAGGGATCTCTGAAGCACAGATACATACAAATGGAAGAAGTATTGATGTTAGGCATATTCAACATATCCCAAGCTTATCGAAATTGTTTTTTCTTTTTAAATTTTATGGTTGGATATGACTGGATACAAAATCTGATATTGCTTGATATTTCAAAGAATACAAATGAGTAAAACTTACTATTTTGAAGCACTGCTACCGACTTTCCTATCTCAATATGTTTTTCCAGTTTCCTAATTCTACTCTACAATTTGAAGTTATGACTTGTTTATTAATTTCGACTTTCCAATCTCGATATTTATACGTCATTCTAGTTTTCAGTCCTTCCTTGTGACAGTAGCGATTAGCGAGTGATACTCTGTTTCCATCTCTGATTTGAAGCTATGCTAGACGCCAAGAGTATGTCTTTTTCTCCTCTTTGATAGAGTTTTGTAAATATATTATATAGAGCATAACTAAAGAAAGCAGTTATCTAGTGAGCAAATGAGCCATATAGATACTTTGTTTTTTGAAAGTATATATTATCACTTTTCTTCTTATCGATTGACTATATCCTGTAGGAGTAGGTGGGTTAATGGGTTTCATTGGGAAATTCAATAAAAAAAATATTATTTTGCTGGTTTTGGTTACTGATATTTGTTGGTTGCAATTAAAAAATGGTAGTTAGAAACATAGCAATCAAATCGCAATTCAAATTGTGAATTGAATGTCTTATTTTTGAATCATGAATCGTATTGAAACATAAAATTCACGTACACGTGATAAAATAGCTTAAAATATATATTATAGAAAACAAAATACTTAAAATAATATATTTATCTCAATAATTCTACAAACAATTGATCATAAATTTTAAAAACACATAATTAGTTTATGAATTATAAATTCTTAGGCCTAAAACACTAGTAAAAATGTTAGCTTCTACCTTTGGGAATGGGTAATTGGCTACTTAAAGGCTGCCTAACGCATATGAAATTTTAGACTGAATTTGAATAGATTTAGAATTGTGAAGCTTAGATAGGTAGATTATATAATATAACTAATATAATATATCTAGATTATGTAATATAATATAACTAGATTATATAATATACTATACCCAAAGAAAAACACAGTGCAACGTTGCGTTTTTCTTTGGCTATAGTTAAAAAAACAAACGCAACAAAGACGAAGACACGGAAGACGAAGGTGACGAAGATGCAAACGTAGGCAAACAAAGACGTAGACATAGACAGACAAAGACAAATGTCCCAATACCAGCAGGCTGCAAACCCATCACGTGATGGATATCTGGATTCATAGAATCAAATATTTTGCAATTCTTATCAGAATCACACTGATTTGTGCGGTTTCAACAATGATTCTGGTGCTCCAGTGATTTGGCCACTGATTTGTATCGATGGTCATATGAATCAAAACGACGTGGTCGATTCACATAATGAATTGTGTGTGTTCGACTACTATGGCTAGAATAGTGTCCTACAACTCCATTAAAATTTTGGTTGCACATCACTACAACAGAAAAGTTCATACGCTATGCTGTGGCATAGCTTGATAATTGGTATATTTAGTAGATTTAAGTGTACAACATGCATGTGGGTTTTATTTTTATTATAATATTATTTTGATGCAACAATGAGGGTTTATTTATTTATTTGCAGATTATTTATACAAAATTATGGCTAATACAAGTTCTAGTTCCAGTTTAAATATTAGTAAATTTATTTTGAGTGAATGTGAATCTCTAGATGATCATGCTCCTCTTTGGGCATATGTGTCTATATTAGATAATATACAAGAAGGGGGTGGGAACAAGACTTGGAGTTGTAATTTTTGTCAAAAAGTGGTTAGGAGTTCATATTCTAGAGAAAAGGCACATTTACTTAGAATTTTTGGTGTTGGAATTGTAGTATGTCTAAGTGTAGAGTATTTGATTGATTTAAAAAGAATTGTTGAATAAGCTGAAAATAAATTGAAACCAAAACATGTTTCGTTGCCTATTGATAACATGCCTCCAAACCCATTAAGTTTATTTTCGAAAAAGAGGAAAACAAGTGCTTTAGAGAGAGCATGTATTCTTGATGACAGAAATCATCTTAGAGCTGACATAGCTATGATGTTTTATTCAACTGGCTTGCCTTTCCATTTAGTTTGAAATCCTTACTATGTTAGCTCTTATTCTTTTGCTATTTCTCATAATATTAGTGGTTTCCTTCCTCTTGGTTATAATGCTTTAAGGACCACTTTATTGCAACAAGAGCACATATTGAAAAGTTACTTCAACTCATTGAATGCATGTGAAATGCAAAAGAAGTAAGCATAGAGGCTGATGGATGGACGGATTCACAAAGAAGACCTTTGATAAATGTTATGGCTACAAGCATAGAAGTAGAAAATATTTGATTCACGTTGTGAATCAAATGGTTTGTCATGATTCTGATTGCCATTGATACAAATCAGTGTGCAAATCATCAAATGATCGGAATCATTGTTGGAATTGCATAAATTGGTGCAATTCTGGCAAGAATGGCAAAATCAGACTATTCTACGATTCTAAAGTTGGCCATGGACATCACACATCACGAGCTTTTTGCCATGGCTGCGCTATGTCCTATTCATCTTCCCAAAAACTTGCACTTTTCCTTTTCTTTTTTTTAAAGCCAACAAACAGCGTGTTATATTACTGACTAAAAATTATTCAACTTTTGTGAATAATGAAGCCATAATGCAGCGTTTTATTACTGAAACAGTGCAACTATTCAACTTCTCTGAATATATTAGTGAATTGAATACTAATAGCATGTGGGAGGTGTTTTATTTTTTTTAAATAATTATTTATTTACTTTTAAAAAAGTTACAAAAAAATCTTTTCTCCTAATAATTTTAAACCTATTCAAACACCAATAGGCAACATTTAAATAACATTTTCTCTTCACAATTCTAAACCTATTCAAACTCAAAAGGTACTTTTTCCTCTTCACAATTCTAAACTTATTCAAAATCAGATGAATTGAGCAAGGCATCAAAGAACTTTCTTTACTGTCAATCTTCATTTGGGTAGCAAAGGCGAGTTTCTCTCAAGTTTCATCCTTCATCTATTTTTAGTTTTTAAAGCTAATAAAAAAGCTTTATATTTTACATTTAAATTTACTTTTGCAGTGTTGTTATCATTCCTCCGAAAAGAAGTTAATATTGCTTAGGATCATTGTACATCTTTAGAAATTAGATTACACCGTGTAATTATTGCCCAAAAACAATGTGAGGGGGTGCATTTAGATTGAAGCATAGTTTGGCAGGAGCACATAAAGAAGTTGCTTCATGTGAACAAATTTTTGAAAATGTTAAAAATTTATTTATAAAAATATTGCATGATATGCAAAAGAAAGATGAAAAGGTTATTGAGTATTTTGAAGAGAAAAAAAATCAAGAGGAAAATATTTAAAGATAAGGGACCATGGATGCTTTTGTTATAAAAGAAAAAGGGGGAGGCACATCTAGTATTATGAGACAATAAACTTTAAATGAGATGGTGAAAGATAGGAAATTAATTGTCAAAGATATATGTAGAGGTTTGGTGAAGAGTCCCTTGTTTATCAATATGGTGAAATCCATAAGTGAACGTAGTAGAGGTTTGAAGCCACCTACTTATTATGAAGTTGGAGTTTCATATTTGAAATAAGAGGTTGATCTTGTGCATCAAAATTTAGAAAAATATGAATGAATGGAAAAAGACAGGTTACACATTGATGTCAAATGGGTGGATTGATGGGAAATGTAAGTCCCTTGCTAATTTTCTTGTCAATTGTCCAAAAAGCACTGTATTTATATAATCTGTTGATATTAATAGTTTTATTAAATATGCTGAATTTTTTTTTTTAATTTCTTGATGATCTGGTAAAGGAAATTGCGGAAGAGAATGTGGTTCAAGTAGTACTGATAGTGCTTTAGCCCTTCTATTTGCTGGAAGCAAGTTGATTGAAAAAAGAAAGGAACTCTTTCGGTCTCATTGTTCAGTCCATTGTCTTAACTTGATTCTTAAAGGCATTAGTGTTATTTCGTTTTTCTGTAACACAATTGAAAAGGAAAAAAATTACAACTTTTATTTATAGGCATACTTTGTTACTCAGTTTGTATAGAAATTATTCCAAAGATAAAGAGTTAACACGGCTAACAATTATAAGATTTGCTACCTCTTACCTAGCAATAAGATTTATTTTGGACCAAAAGATAGCTCGCATAAGAAGAATAGGCTACAAGTTCCTATGCTCCTAAAGGTGAAGTTAAAGTCATAGAAAATATTGTTTTAACTTACCCAAGATTTTGGAAATCTATAAAATATTACTTGAATTGTGTGGGTCCTCTTGTGAAAGTATTGAGACTTGTGGATGGAGATTCAAAGCCAGCCATGGATTACATATATGAGGCCATGGATATGCAAAAGAACAAATAGAAAAAATTTTGATAATATGGAAAGTAGATACAAGAAGATATAGGAGTTTATAGACAAGCATTGGGACTATCAACTCCATAGGTTTTTTCATGCAGCCAGATACTATCTTAATCTTAAGTAAATATTTGTTTCAAAGTTTTTATAATAATTGTATTGCTAATTATAATTATTTTATTTATATTTAAAGTTTACTTATAATTTTATAGGTTCTATTATGATTTAAATTTTAACCCTAATTATGAAGTAAAAATGGGGTGGTACAAAACATTAGACAAGATGTGTTCAAATATAAAAACAAGAATCAAAATTGATGCACAACTTGGGAAGCTCATGAAAGCAGAAGGACTATTTGGATATGCCTTGGCCATTTCAACTAGAGATAAGAAACAACATGCTAAAATAACTTATTTATAGGTTTAACTTTAAGTAACATTTAAATATTAACTTTAATATTATATCTCTGTCTCTTTTATAGCCTTATGGTTTGGAGATGAGTGCAAAGAGCTAAAGTCACTTGCTATTCGCATTTTAAGCCTAACTTGTAGCGCTACGAGATGTGAGAGAAATTAGAATGTCTTTGATCATTTGCATTCTAAGAGAAGAAATCAATTGGAACAACAAAGGTTGAATGCTTTTGTATTTGTCAAATATAATTTTCAACTTGAAATAAGACAAAAGGATAAACAGGAGAAATGAGATACATATGATCTTATTTGCATATAGAATATAAATGGATTATTGAAAAGGAAGAGCTTGCCTAGGGGGAGATAACTTTTGGATGAATGTTTAAGAGTGTTTCAACATTGATGAATGAGCTCCAATTAAAAGGTGAAAAAGAGGTATTCCAAAGTCCAAAGTTTCTTAATCCATTCTTATTTCTTGAACCCTCTAAATTCTTAATTATACTTTCTCACTTGTATATGTAAGTTTAGGTCTAAGAAATCTTAATGCTATTGCTAATGCAAACAAAAAAGATAAAGAAAAAGTGATTGAAATACAAGATGAAGTTGAAGGAACTAGAGATGATAGTGGCCGTGATAATGAAGAGGAAGATAATGAAGAATCTGTCATGTGAATGACAATGATGATAGTGACAGTGCTAGTGACATTAATATTGAAGAATAAGTAAGATGATTAGAGTTTACTAGTTTATTTTACTTTTTCATGTTTAGGAATTTATGATTTTTGAACTAATTATGCCTTTTGAAGACTTATGGTTAATTATGTTTAGAATTATTAGGATAAGTATATTATTTTAAATATTTTATTTATATTATCTATTTATTTATATTTTATATTATATTTTTTAAACTATTCTTCAATGTGTTTGTTCGTGATTTATGATTCAAAAATAAGTTATTTAATTCTTGATTTGAATTGCGATTTGACTATCATGACTACAAGTGAAGATGTCCAATTATATTAAAGCTATTGATGGTTCGGAAGAGTATAAAGACATGCACTACATAGCCCATTTAATTATAGAAGTAGGGTCTCGAAATGTGATCCAACTCATTACAAACAATGATGTTATTTGTACGGTTGTAGGATTGTTAATTGAAGCTGATTTTTCTGACATCTTTTGAACTCCTTGTTTAGTGTATACTTTGAATCTTGAAGACTGTACTGCTAAGAATAGTGAGAGATGAAATTGTGTATGCTGAGTGTCATTGGATAACTCAGGTAGCTGATGGTGTCTCTTTTATTAGAAACTTCATTATAAACCACGGAATGCGATTGGTTATTTTTAATGAATTTTGTAGTTCGAAGTTGTTGGCTATGGTTGATATGCGCTTTGCATCAGTTTTAGTGATGTTAAAAAGATTAAAGCTTTTAAAGTGCTCTTTGCAAAGAATGGTCATCGGTGACTAGTGGAAATCTTATAGAGATGATGTGGGGAAAGCGGCAGCTATGAAAGAATTTGTTTTGAATGATATCTGGTGGGATAAAATTGACTATATTCTTGCTTTTACAGAGCCTATTTATGATGTGCTTAGATCATGTGATACAGATACACCTTTTCATTTGGTGTATGAGATGTGGGATACAATGATTGAAAAAGTCAAGACAACAATCTATAATCATGAAGGGAGGCAGGGAGATGAAGGCATTTCATTTTATAATGTGGTTTATTCTCCACTCATAGATAGGTGAATTTAAAGTTACACCTCTCTATATTGATTGGCTCACTCGTTGAATCCTATGTAATTTTACTTTGCAATGTTTTTGTACCATGAAATTATTAAATTTTAATTTATTATGACTTTAATTAAAATTTTCATAATTTATAGATACTATAGTCATGAGTGGCTCAGTGAGGCTCCAAATAGAGTTCCTCCTCATCAAGATGAGGAAATTTCTAGAGAAAGAAATAAGTGTTTAAGGAGGTACTTTCCAAATCTTGAGGAAAGAAAGAAAGCATCTTTGGAATTTACTAGTTTTTCATCCACTGCACAAGACTTTGCTTCTTTTGATTCTCTTGAAGATAGGAATGCATTGGATCCCAAATCTTAGTGGGTGATGCATGGATCTTCTGCCCCTCTACTTCAAAAGCTTGCTTTAAAGCTTCTTGTGTAGTCTTGTTCTTCATCATGTTGTGAGGGAAATTGGAGTACCTACTCATTTATCCATTCTATGAAAAGGAACATGATAAATCCCAAAAGGTACAAGACTTGGTCTACATACATACAATTCTGAGGCTCTTGTCTAGGAAAAGTGAAGCGAATAATCAAGGCGACACTAAGATGTGAGACATAAGTGGAGATGCATATGGCTCACTAGATAATTGTGATGGACTCCTTGAAGTGGAAAACTTTTCCCTAGATAAACCAGACACGGAAGCTGTGCTGTAGATGATGGTAATGGTGAAGATGGGATTGATTCTGTTGGTGTTAGTAGTCCTTCTTATAGTTGATAGGCATATCATGTCAAGTTATGAACTATTTTTTTTATGATTTTTGAAACTTCCATAGCTATTAAAATTTCACATGACATTTTATTAGGACTTCATTTTCATATTTTATAGTTATTGTTTTTATTATTCATTATATCTTAAATATTATCAACTAATGTAAGTGAGACATCTTGAAAATTGAATATATATAAATCTTAGTAATGTATGCTAGAAGTACCATATCCTATATTTTTTAAAAACCGTTGTATTCTTGCATCTGTATTGTATCTTGTATATGTGCTTCATAGATAAGGATAAGGGGGCCAAACTTATGTGGAATGGTATAGTCTATGTGTTCCTATGGTGTATTTGGTTGAACTATAGTAAAATTTAGTGTTAAACAAACACCACACAAACCTTGTGGCATCCCCTTCTCTTCATTTATTTATAATAATAATATGAATGTAGAGTTTAATTACAACATAAACTCCTAAAGATAAAAATGACTTAAAAAGCAATATGATCATCAAAATAAATCGAGCTAATAATCCTTAGAGATAACTCTAAGACTCTTAGATAATAACAAACTCCTAATTCTAGAGTCTCACGTAATTTGTAACACTTATCTTAAACTGGTTGATAAATCTTTCAACACTCCCTCGCAAGTTGAGCTTCAACTTGTTACAAATAAAATTCAATTTAAAATAAAGAGACTGGGAGACCTAGACATCGTACCTTGACTCACAAGGTTGCACATAAGGGTTAGCATAATCCAACTAACTTGACTAAACTTACTCAAATTTGGTAAAACAAATCATTTCAAGCGAATTGGATCGAGTTGACGGATTCACATGGGTGAATTTTTAAAATAATTTTGGATTAATTAGGATGAGATGGGGGCAATTTTTCAAGAATTTTCTTAAACCTGACTCGACATAATTCAAAATTTTCAAGTAATTCCAAACTTTGGTGGGGGCTCCAATGTTAAGTTAACCTAAATGTTCAGTCAATCCAATCAAATTCGACCGATACTCACCCCTAGTTGCACACTCGTACTCAATCACAACTCAAGAACTTCACAGCAACTAGTACTTCTTCTAATGACATTCTCGGTAGACAAATAGTAGCCCCCAGAATTATATGACCTACTTCTTATGAGTGGCCCTCTTGACAGTCTCTTAGTTGTTCTACTTGGCCATGTTGTCTGATGAAAATGATACAACTTCAAGAAGTCTTCAATCTACACCCTCAACCTTCTCCTAATTGGTCTTCACTCCTTGATGCACCCAATAACACTCAACTCTAGTGTGGAAAAAAGTCTTTAATTTGCAAACTTCACAAAACTTTACCTTGTGACAACTTGATACATACTTCAACCATTTACAACATAACTCAATGAAGCAATGATGAGCATAACCAGTGAACAACTTTAGTTGACTTGGGTGTTGAGAAAATAAAGAGAGCAAAAGTTAGGTAGAAAAGGAAGGGATGCCAAACAATATATTATTGATTAAATCACTTGCGATGTATGTAAGGATGACACTTTAGAATCCATTTATACCAATACTATAACCATACAAAGGCACTTATACCCTTTACTTTAGTTGCACTACAATTAACTATTTCTTTGACCTTCCAAAATTCTCAATACTTCTTAATATGGTAACTATTTTCTTAACTAACAAGAATTTTCTAAAATCTAAATATCTCTGAAGACTACTCCTTAGGTTGAAGCTTGAAGAGCTTGCAACTTGTTACAAATAACACCAACTAAAAACAAAGAACAATAACTAACTCAAATAAAATAACTTAACCATTAACTTAAAAACTTAAGCAACTAACACTTTCTCTGTTGATGTCCTCAGTTGGCAAATAGCTCTCATAATTCTTTGACTTACTTCCAATGAGTAGTTCGCTTGACATTTTTTCAACTACTCTCATTGGCCTGGTTGTCTAACACAATGAAAAGTTCCCAAAATCTTCAACCTACCTTCCATGATTAGTCCCCTTGACCTTCTCCCAGTTGATCTCCACTCTCCGCTAGTTGGGTTGCTCGCTAGGACACCCAACAACAACTTTATTACTAGTGCTAAAGTCTTCAACATGCAACTTTCAAAGTCTTCACTCTCTATGAATTTCTAGGCCACACTAAGATCTTGATAGCAAAACCAACAAAGCGACATTAAATCCAAACTACTACAATCACCATAGTTGAACTTAACATCAGCGACTTCATAATTTGAAAAACAGTTCTTTCACATATTTAAATCCTATAAAAGAAAGGAAAAACTCCATGAAATATATGATCAAATGAAAAAACTCAAGTTGCTATATTTTTTTTCTCTTTTTGGTGCAGAAGCTAGTGAATCGAGAGAAGAAATAAATATGAAGTTAGAGGCATGAAGACAAACTCTAGAAACACATGGTTTTCGTATAAGTAGAAATAAAACAGAATATATGGAATGTAGTTTTAGTAAAAGACGAACAAATTCAAATTCAGATGTAAAACTTGGGGACCATATATTAAAACAAATTACAAGTTTTAAATATCTGGGGTCCGTTATACAAAATGACGGAGAAGTAAAGGAGGACGTAAGCCATAGGATTCAAACAGGATAGATGAAATGGAGGAAAGCTTCGAGTGTCATTTGTGATCAAAAAATGCCACTCAAAGTTAAAGGAAAATTCTACCGTACAACGATAAGACCTGCTATTTTGTATGGTACTGAATGTTTGGCGGTAAAAAGACAACATGAAGATAAACTCAATGTTGTAGAGATGAGAATGTTGCGTTGGATGTGTAGACACACCAGAAGAGATATGATTAGAAATGAATGCATTAAAGAGAAGGTTGGGGTAGCATCTATTGTGGAAAAGATGGTGGAATCTCGCTTAAGGTGGTTTGGTCATGTGAAGAAGACCTGTAGAAGCTCTAGTGAGAAAAGTAGATCAGACAGAGAATAGTCCGATAGTCAGAGGTAGAGGGAGACCAAAGAAAACAATAGGTGAAACTATTAAAAATGATTTAATAGTTAATAACCTATTTTTTGATCTCATTCATGATAGGCCACTGTGACACTGTTTGATCCATGTAGCCGACCCCACTTAGTGGGAAAAAGATTTAGTTGTTGTTGTTGGTGCAGAAGCTGGGGTAGGATTCTAGGTGGGTGATACCTACCCTATGATACCATGTTGAGAAAATAAAGAGAGCAAATATAGAGAAAAGAAAGAGATGTCAAACAATATATTAGTGATTAACTCAATCATAGGTCCCTTTTGGTGCATTGTATATAGTTAGGTTGAATAGGATGAGGGTCATTAGATAGTATAAGATAAGCTATCCACCTGATAAGCTTTTATACTATTGTGTGCTTGTTGTAGCAATGTATAATATCTTGCATTGTATAACATAATCTTATCATGTGTTTAGTAAGCAATGAATAATATAAAGATAATGTTATTTTGACAAAAATACTCTTGTATAAAAAAAAAATTAAATTAATTAATAATTATTTTTTTAATAAATTTTTGAAAAATTAAAATTTGAGGTTTGGGGGTTTGTGTTTTGGAGTCGGATTTGAGGATTTGGAGTTTAAAGTTAAGAGTTTTGGGGTTTAGAGCGTGGAATTTAGACTTTGGGGTTTGAGTTTGAGGTTTGAGGTTTAGGGTTTTGATGTGAAGTTTAGAGTTTGGCATTTTGAGGTTTGAAATTTGAAATTTTGGTATTGGAGTTTGGGATTCTGAGGTTTACAGTTTAGAGTTTGGGGGGTTGGGATTTAGAATTTGAAATTTTGGGATTTGGATATTTAGAATTTAGAATTTTAGGGTTTATGGTTTGAAGTTTGGATTTTAAAGTTTGGGGTTTAGAAGGGTATTTATGCTTGGGAGCAAATATGAGTTTTACATTGGTTAATGCATAAAATTAATATTTTTTATCAGCCCTTATCTCTCATTCCCGTCAAATATAGAGTTATATATTGGTTAATGTATAAAATTAATTTGACCACATAATATGGTGTCACACCAAATAATGTAAGAGTGGATTTTATAAGTTTATACTATCTTGCATTTCCTTATTCGGTGCACTAAATTGGACCACAATGTATATAAGACTAACTGTTCAAACTCCGCATATTAACTAATACTATAACCACACAAAGAAACTTGTGCCCTCTTTTTAGGTGCACTACATGTAACTATTTTCTTAAATTTCTTAATATCTCTTAACATGTTTATACTTTTCTTAACTAATAAGACTTTTCTAAAATCTAAATATCTCTAAACATTGTGCAACTAGCACTTATTGAGCAACAAGCTCTAGGAGAAACCAAAAAGAACTCGCTTGAAAAATATTTTAGTCATCAGAAAAAAATGGGGAGGGGGGGGGGGGGAGTGGTTGGAGCTTGCTGGGAGAGGTGGTTTGAGCTCAAGCCTTGAAAAGCTACAAGTTATTGAAGGCCTACTCTTCTCCCAAATAAAGTTCTGATTTCATGTCGAAATTTAGGGTTAAACAAATCCCGCACAGACCTTGTAGCCCCCTTTTATTTATAATATTATGAATATGGAGTTAAACTACAAGATAAGTTCCTAAAGATAAAAATGACTTAGAAGGCAGTCTTATCTTTAGAATAAATCTAGATAATAATCCTTAGAGATAATCTAAGATTTTTAGACAATAACAAACCCCTAATTGTGTAGGAGCCTCACTTAATCTGTAATACTTATCCTAAAATAATTGATATCTCTTTCAACAGACTAGAATGGCTACATCTACTAGGGCAAATAAATATGTTTAAGGGTGAAATTTTGTTGATGACTTTTCTTTAGTGTTTTGCTCATGGTTTTAAGGGAATTTCCGTTTCTGATATGCAGAGATTAGACAGCTTTGTTGCCTCTCTCTCTCTCTCTTTAGATTCTGTTTTGGGAGATTCTTTATTTTCCCCCCTAGACCTTTTCTCTCTTCTCTCTAACTGGTTTTCTTCTCTTATAAATTATATATTTGGAAAAAAGAAAGAAAGAAACTCAAGTCAGTTTTTTTTTTCCTTTTTGATATATAACTCAGTACAGTTTTAATTACCTGCGACCTTCACCTTTCTTTCAGTAGTTTCTTGAATAACATGTCATTTGCCTGTCTATTTTAATTCCTTTCGTAGATAAAATGGGTACTTGTACTTGTAGCATATAGCTCAAATGTTTCAAGCACTGAATTTGCAACTAAAAACAATCTTCAGAATGGATATTGAGGATTGATCTTCTGATCAAAATGATTTACTCAAAAATACCTTTAAACTATACATATGAGGAATCATGGATATCCTAAATTTGCTGATCACTAGAGCTGGAATATTTGTCTTGTTAACTCTGTACACACATGGATCTGTAGGATTGATGAAGAGCAGACACCAGAAGATGCTGAAGATGGTCCGCCAGAATTGCTTTTTATTCATGGTGGTCATACAAGTAAAATATCCGACTTCTCTTGGAACCCATGTGAGGATTGGGTTATCGCTAGTGTTGCTGAAGACAATATACTTCAAATATGGCAGATGGCAGAGAACATATACCATGATGAAGATGATCTCCCTGAAGAGTCAACGAAGGCTGCCTAGTGTAATTTCATTGTTTTCAGCTGGTCAGTAAGGCGTGGAAGATAAGAGAATTAGGACTTCTTTCCATTTTTCACCTAGTAGTTGAAGTTGTGTCTAACTTCATATGGTATGAACCCGCGACCTTCAGCTTTTGATTCTTGTTCTCACTTTGTCCAAGCTGGAAATACTTGATAAAATGTTAATTTTATTTTAGTACAAACGACGTGCTTAATATGTCAACCAAAAGCATATTTAGACATCGCTTAATATGTATCAATTGGCGTAGCCTAGCTGGAACATTATGAATTTGACCTTTCGTGGCCTTTCCTTCAAAAAGAAATTGAGCCATGAAGATACACTTCTAGTTGTGATGTTTGAGGAATAATCCTGCGGGAATATTGAAACACAAATAGAAAATTCATTTATACAGTAATGCTCCACTGATTCCAGCTCCACTCCACCAATTGTGCAAGACTTTTTGCAACGGATCTTTTATGGTTGGTTAGAAGCATAAGCAATATGTAACTAGTATTCATAAGCAAAATGTCACTGCAAAGCAATCTCACGTAGTAACCAGAAATGGGTTTAAAGAGAGAAATACCCAGTCTAAAGATTATTTTCTCTTTTCCTATAACGGTCAAAATAATTATTTCCAAGAGTTATAGCAAAATATTTCTTACCAGCCGTTATAGTATACAAACCCGACTGTCCTGTTGGAGGCAAAGGGAGACAATCCATAGGCCAGGGATGAACGAAAATAAATGAAGCAAACAACAAAATTATCATCCTCTAAGGTTATCTCAATCGATAGTTTCAAAACCTTGCCTTATAACATCTTAAATGTCTACTTAATTTAGCAGAGTTGGCAAGAGAGATTTAGAGCCTGTTTGATTTTAATTTTAAAAAACTGTTTTTAGTTTTCTTTAAAAATAAAACAAAAAAATCTGTTTGGAACGGTATGTTTTTTACTTGTTTTAAAAAATTGTTTTCAAAACATTTGTTTTAAAAACAATAAAACCAGAACAACGTGAAGCTGTTTTCTATTTCCAAAATAGCAAAAAGGCGGAGAACAAGTTCTCATTAATGGCACGAAAGTAAATAAAAAGAATGCTCATTAAAAAACTCATTTTGCTGTAATAGAGAAAAATCAAACGCCTTCAGATTTCCTCCTCGGTCCTTAGCTGCGCTGTTCGCGGGCTGGTTATTCTTCTGCTTCACGTTCACGAGCTACGTTGTTCGCTGCTCTTTTCTTTCGTTTTCCTTCTTTGCTTTTTGCTTTTCCACTTTTGCCTTTATTTCTCGCTTTGCTTCCTGTCGCAAGCCGCTCTCCTCTTCTTCGGGAGTTCACGAGTTGCTGCTTTTAAAAGCCCCCCCCCCCCCGCTATCTAATCGAAATAACAGTAAGATTCAAATAGGATTTTCGACCACCAATTTTTGAAACATCTGGGAACCCAATTTCTGTTTTGATTTCCTCTCTTCTTCCTCTGCTTCTTCTTTTTCTGCAGAAACTACCCATCTTAATCCCTTTTATTTTTTTCTTGATTTATCAGCAGAATCTCTTGGCAGATAAGCCATCAAGGAGCGGTAGAAATGGCAGCATATCGTGATCATATTTCAAATTGACGTAGTTAGAATATAACAAATCTACTTGATAATTTATGTATAATAATTTATATAATTGTTAATGTCACTTTTGTACCACTTATAATTAGTATGTAATGCTATAAATGATATTATTATTTGTTTTAAAACAATATATTTAAAAATATTAATGCTATATCAGTATTATTAAATTTTATGATTTTTTTTACTTATTTATTCTTCTCATATTCTTATTAAAACATTACTATAATTTATTTAAAAAATTAAAGTCATCAAAAAAATTAAAAAAAAATTATTTTATATCAAACGGATTTTTTGTTTTTAAAACTTGTTCTGAGAACAATTTTACCAAACAAGCTTTTGTTATGTGTTATTTAAAAACTATTTTGAAAATAATTTATTAAATAAATTTTTATTTATTTTACAAAATAATTTTTAGATATAATTTTTAAAAATAATTTTTAAAAATAAAAAATAAAAACAGAAGACATCGGATTGTTTTACTGTACCACTTTTGGCTTTCAACGCCGATGTGCCAAACAAAATTTATCTTGAGGCGTGTATAAAGTTACTACGGTTCAAACATTTCATGTTAGCTAAATAGCAGCCAATTTTTGTGGTGACCCATCATGGTATTTATAATAGTCATAATGTTTGTTACTAGTGTAGCTTTTTTTTTTTAAATTGTGAATCTTAATATTTAGTTGTGATTTAGAGTATTTTTAAATTTTAGTTTTAATAATTTTTTTGTTCTTGATTATCATTTTTAAAATTTTTATTTTGCTTCTTCATACTTTTTAAGAATTACATCTACTAAAAAAAAATACTACGAAAGTATTTGTCAAAATTATAGTACTCTGAATAAAATTAAAACATAACAAAATATTTTTTTGAATTAGGTTGCTTTTATTTTATTTAACCTATTTATCCATGTTTTTATAATTTTAGATACTTACATTAGTTTTAGATATTTTAAAAATTATTTGTTAATTAATATGCGAACCATGACAACGTTTATAAATTCTTAATAATTATTATTTTAAATTTTCTTTAATTATTATATATATATATTGGTGAGTACTTATGTGTGTTTGGTTTTATTGATAACTACATAATGAGATTACATATTTATAATTTTATATGTATATATCTATCATAAATAATTATTCATTATTTTTACTTAATTATAGCACCATTCAATTCAATTTTTGATTCAATCAATTGAACCAATTAATTTGATACTTGGTTGTCTTTTTTTTTTTTTTGACACACTTAGTTGTCTTTTCAAATTATTGTTAGGAGGATTAATCTTTTGACTATCAATGGGGATTATATTCTAGACGCTTACCCAGAACTAAAAAAAAAAATTATTGTTTGGGCCTAATTTTAAAACATTGCTTGCAAGACAACTATTATATTAAAAATATTGAGGGCCACCAATTCTCATAAATAGTGACTTCATTCTAGTCTAGATATATCTTTCCAAATTTTGGATGGCAAAGATTGTTGGGAGGAAGTGGTGCATTTTTGCTATAATGATTTATGAGCACAACATTAACACTAGTATTTGGAGATGTCACAATCCTTCAAAATTGTTTGGCAAGTAATGCCATATTAAAAGTCTGTCTTTTTAAAACTCATTCCCTATGACACCCTTAAGTTTAAATGATTGTATTTTATCTTGTTAAGTGATTTATTAAGAAAATTAATAGAGTCAGAGCGTGATTAAGATTTCTAAATGTAAGTTATAAATTACATATAGGTTAAAGCACTTTTTTTTCAAAGGAGCTAGCATTGCGACACAGTTTGTCACAGTTGCAATGTCAAAAACAAGGAAATATAGAATTAAGAGGGTTTAGCATTGTGATGCTAGAGGCAAAACATGCAAACTCATAAATTCATAATCTTCAACGATGTGACAGCTAACATTCAATGTCGCAACGCTAAACAAAATGACAAAAATATCACTCTGCATATAAATATTCACTATGGGAGAATTCTCTAAATGCTGTCATTTTCTTTCTTCATGTTTCTATCTCCTTTACTTTTGAGTTCTTTCGAATATCTATTTGAGATATTGTAGGTATAATTGGAATCAGCACAAAGTGTGCTACAACTTTAGCTGAATGGTTTTGCCAGAATCGATCATAAAACTATAAAAGAAATGTAGGCGAGTTTCGAAAAGTTTTGCTTAAAGAACTCTAATCCAAAAACTAACACGATATATATATCCAGGAGTTGTCAAAACCTTAGGGTTTAAGATTTTACGGCCATATGAAAACTTTGTACCCATGTGAACAATAAATTTGGCTGCTTTGAATAGTAACACTACCACTGTGAATAGTAACTAACTTCTTAGATGTGTTTTTAGGTTTTGTGTAGTTGAGCATGATTTGAGTTTATATAATCAGAGTTAGCTTCGAAAATCAACATAGCAAGTCAATCAACTTTAAGTATGTTTTCTTCTGAGTAGATAACACATACTATTATATATTTTTATTGTCTTTTTAATCTCTAAGTATATTTTACATTTTCTGTGGGTATACATTATAGATTGGAAACTTCATATGTTTAATATTGGTTTTATGTAAGACTAAATTTTTGTTAAGAATCTTCGTGAAGAGTAAAATTTGAAATAGAATTGAGTTTTGAAACTATTGAAGTAATATTAAATTTGAATTATGATTGGTTTTTGAAACCTTTGAAAGTATCTTGTATTTAGATTTTTGAAATTTTCTATGAAAATGATATATTAGTATTGATTAATTGGAAAATATGTTTGTACATAGTATAGTTTATGATTTATTTGATTTGAATCAAGGATTTGGAATGTTATTTTTTGAAAATGAAACCTTTTCTAAATAGTGATTTAACTAAATTAAAATATTTTTGAATTGATATTTAATAGTAATATTGATTATTTAAGGTTAGAGTACAAAGTGTTTTATTAAGTTTTGAGATATGGATTTAATGTGTTTTGGAAATAATGAATTTTATTATAGCTTAAGAATAGTACTGAAACTATATAATGAATTTGGAAATAAGTTTGCCTGATAAAGACTGAATGGATTGTAATTCTTTTTTATTCTATTTATTTGTGAAATTATTTTGCATATACTAATTTGGTTAAAATATAAATTTATGGTTCTAACTACTGTTTTTTGAAGATGAGTCTTTTTAGAAAAACTGTTTGCTAAGAGTAGTAGATGTTAATTCTAATGTATTTTGTAAACTCAGCTAGTAGAAGTGATACTAATCTCGTGTGTTAGCTAACACATAGGACTTGTTTTGATTATTATAAAAGAGTGGCAAAATATCTCTTATTATTAGGTGAATGCCTTCTATTATATAGGCAAAATTTCTTCTAATTGTTCTCATTGGTTTAGGAGTAGCAGAATGCCTCTTATTATTATTATTATTATTAGGTGGAACACCTTTTGAATGTTCTAAATAATGCTTACCCTTCCTTATTTTGTGCTTGAGAATAATCAATAGTTCTAATACAGAATCCTCCCAACTAGTTTTAATTAGAGGTAATTTAATTTAATTTAATTTAATTTAAAACTTCTTAAACTTATGAAAGTTTTACAATTTTATAGTTTCAATTTCCTTTTGTTAAAGCCTTGACATTTAGATTTATTAATGTTGTTAAATCATATTTGTTGCCAGTTATATTTTCTGATTATGATTCTGACCTAAGTTATGTTTATGTTATAAATAATATAGAAATTGATATTTTCTATTGGATTGTATTCTATATTAAGCAAGTGTATTTCGGTATATAACATATATGAGCTAAACATTGAATTGCATTACTAAGTGATAAAATTTTAAAATAGAAATAATGACATGTATCTCAGAAATAATTAATTGTATTATGATTCAAGAAACAACAAAAGCTTCCAATTCTTGGTTGAGTAGAGATAGTGGTAAGTAGCGTAATATTGTGATTCTTGTCTACAATGAACAAGGATGGTGGCAAGCAGTGCCTATAAGAATTTGATTTTCACCTAAAAAACTGAGGTAGGAATGGTGGTAAACAATGTTTGGAAGTTTGTGATTCTTGCTTGCCAAATTGATTAAATAGAATGTTTGATGAATATATGCTTAAAATGTTTAATAAATTGTATGTTATTTTTATGTTGAATTGATGATTACCTCTTTGCTGTATATTGAGATTATACTATGGTTTTGGTTAGATTTTCCATGAGTATTGTTGAATTAGAGTAATCTATTTATTCTCCTTCGGCAATAACTTTCTTGGAAAACTTGTTAAGCTAACAATTATATTTATGTAATTATAATTTATTAATTTTTGAACTTATGCTTCATTCAAAATTTAATAGATTGTTATTGTTAATTTTTATATTCTATTGTTAAGTTTATATGTATTACTGTTCATTTTATATGTATTTATCATAGATGTCATTTGCTTTCTTTTATTGTAATTTATTTTCTTAGTTTTAAATTTCAATAGGGAAATATATTGGTTCCTATTGGATTATTGTTAAAATAATTTAATTTAATTTAATTTATATTCTTAGCATTAAAATTTTTTGAACTTGATATTTTTTCTCCCTTTTTATATATATAAAAAAAGTAATAATGGGTTTATTAGATATGCTTGATTATAATTTTTAATATTTATAGTTTTTAACTATTGTTCCTTCCTTAAGTTAAATCTTGTATGGCATGAAGTTATTAGTTTTGATTTGACCACGTGAATTGGGAGTATTTAAGATTTATGATAGTCATGATGTAATTGACGTGAATTAGACAATTGAATTTCATTGTTTAAAGAAATTCCTAGAATGGGAAGTTAGACTAAATTGTCTTGTAAATTATATGTTTTTCAAATGATTCATTATATGAGACTATATAGAAGGCTAGAATTATAGAAAACAACAAACTAAGAGAATATAACTAATATTCTCTCTTATTGCTAAGAAACTCTCGAAGAGTTCTCAAACTCAATAGAATATATTCTATTATTTACATTTTGCCTTTCCCTCTTTTTTAACAACTCAATAGGAATTACTATACTGGCAATGACAGTCCATGTAATTGATTTAACCGCCACACTTCAACAGTATATGAAACGATACGTTTCATATTTCCTATTTTTAGTGTAACAAAATGCCACCCCATCCCCTGTAATGAGTTCTTCATCCTCAAGGAACTTCAAAGATGTTGTTTTGCTACAAAGGAAGGAAATTGCTGTTGTAGTTGTTTAAAATCCACCCAGGAAGCATCCTCCTCATTTATATGCAACCATTGCACTAATAGTTCTGTAATGCCTTTGCCTCTTTTACTGCACAATCGTCTATTGAGAATCCTCATGGGAATGAGGCATAAGGCCCTGATCATTCAGAGAAGGATGAGTCACTAAAACTGGCTGTGACCCTTGATGTTTCTTCAGAAGTGAAACATTGAAAACATTATGTATTTTGTTACACTAGAAATAGGAAATATGAAACATATAGTTTCATATACTGTTGAAGTGTGGCAGTTAAACCAATTCCTACGTGGACTGCCATTGCCGGTATAATAGTTGTTGTTGAGCCATTAAAAAGGAAGGAAAGGAAAAATGTAAAGAATGAAATGTATTCTATTGAGTTTGAGAACTCTTCGAGAGTTTCTTAGTAATAAGATAGAAGATTAGTTATATTCTTTTAGTTTGATATTTTCTGTAATTCTGGCCTTCCAATGGTATCAGAGCAAGTTGAGGTCAGAGTCATGGGGGAGAAAGTTACTGTGAAGGATGTTCAGCAAAAAATGATAGAATTGGAAAAAAGGTTAGATGAAGCCGATGTCAAGATTGATGAATTACAAGAGAATGTCTAGAAGATATTGGCAACCATGGGAGAGTTCTTGAGCTAGAAATAATCAAGTGTTGTTGATGGACCGAGAAAAGGTAGAGCGAAATCGAAAAACCAGACTGTGCATGAACCATTCAAGATTCCTTTCCCAATCTTTGATGGTAATCACTTTCGTTCTTGGCAAGGTATTCGCTTATCAAAAGCATTTCTTACGCTTTTTTGGTACAACTTCTCTTAACTGAAAGAAATTTTTGGAGGCTGTTGGAGCAAGATTTGATATTAGTAGTTTGAGGATCCAATGTCAGAATTGGTGAACCTCAAGTAGACAGAGGGTTTAAAGAAGTATATGGAGATCTTTGATGAACTTATTGCAAGAATCATAGTAGATGAAAAAACAACATTAAGCTATTTTTTTGGGTTGCAAAAGACCAAGAATGTCAATGAAGCAATGGAAAGCCAAAATTACATAAAACAATTTACTAAAAGAATAGAACTAATCTTCTCTCTTATTGCTAAGAAACAATCAAAGAATTTTTAAACTTAATAGAATACATTCTATTCTTTATATTTTGCCTTTCCTTCATTTTTAACGACTTAATAGCAACTACTATACAGGCAACAACAGTCCAGGTTGAAACTGGTTTAACCGCCACAATGATCAACAGTATATGAAACGATGTGTTTCATATTTCCTATTTCTAGTGTAACACTATACAAGTTTAAAGTGTTTCGCTACAAGTTAGTTATGAAATATTATTATGAAGTAAACATCTGAATTTCAATTCTAACAAAGACAAGCTATCTGCAGTATAAAATTTCTGATAAGATTATGTTTCCTAATATTGTTATTTCATTTGGAAGTATAGTTTTTGTGAGAATATTTCAAAATTTGTTGCATTTATTGAAATGAGTATCTAATTATAATAAAGATGTAAACTTTTTGTTTTGTTTAAGTAGGTATTGAAAGATTATGTACTTTTGAATGTTGGGCTTATTCTGAGTTATAATGATATTGTGAAAAACTCATGCTTGTTGCTTATCCCGTTCCATTATAGTATCTGTTACTTACTCACTGAGTGGTAAAACTCATTCCTTTTATTGTTATGCTTTTCAAATAAAGTGTAGATTTGGGTTTGTTTTTGTGACAAGTTAGCAATTAGGCTATTCTTGGTGAGCCCATTTTGTTTAGATGACTTATTGTATTTTTGGTTGTAATATGTATTATATTCTAAAGCATACTAGTGGTAGGATCTTTTCTTCTGTTATGTGTCTGATATGTTGGTATTGTGGCAGTTAACATTGGACATAAATGTAAGCAAAGCTCTCGGACATAATTAATCATGAACTTTTGAAATTTAATGACTAGATCTGTTCAATATAGAGAGAACAACTTTTGAATGTATAGTTATGTATATGTTTTATCTATATACAGATTTTGATATATGTTTTGCTATTTTATTGTTTAAAATAATTAAACATCTGACTGTTGCATTGTGTTTGTGATAAGTCTGAGGCTTACGTGATTATGTCATCCTCAATACCCATGCCAGTTACGCAGTCCTTAATATTAGAGCTTTAGGTTTCTCTGTGTTTAATGGAACAAATGATTCTTTGGTATGACCTTGAAGATGAATATGAGTTAGGCATATTCATAATCAAGTTGTTGCTAGAGGATTCTGTAGGATGTTCAATTTTCTTATATTCAATGTCAGTTTGTTCTAATATAATATGAGATAGATGTTGACAAGTTTTTTGAAATGATTTTTGTTTTGAATAGCACAAAGATGTTGTCTATAACACGAGCTACCGCGAGGAAAGCCATAAGTAGTGAGCTATTTTCTAAAGTGTCTATTTAATCTGTAGAACTAATTCTAAGAGGCTATTATAAAGGCTAGTCCAATAAAAAAGTTAAGGATAGTGATCAAGGCACTAGTATCCCCAGAAAAAGTGTACAAGAAAATGTTCATTGTGATATCCCCAGACAAAGTGTACAAGAAAATGTTCATAGTTGAGATAGGTGCTGATATACGAAGATTACAAAGAATTGTACATACTCTAGTAGGATTTGTAACTAAAAAAGGTAGAAATGATTATCAACAGTTAAAGACTACTATAATTGTTCAAGGTCAAACGGGACTAGTAAATATGGTTAATAATTTAAAGAAACGAAAAAGAAATCAAGAGGGTAGTTTCCATGATAGATCAAAGAAATTTTATTTAAAAAGATTACCATGTCTTATGTGTGGCTGCTTCCATTCAAGTGATATCATAAAGAGACAGGTGTTCACTTTTGATGTGGATGAATGGGACATATGATGAAAGATTGTCCACAGTCTCATGGTACGAGTTAAAGATCAATACTGATACCCTTACCGCTTGTATATGTAGAAGATCAATAAAGAAGCAACGTACAAGGCAAAGTGGACAATAGTAATGTAAATCTATTTGTGGTGTTGAAATTTAAGAGATTAAATTTCTAAAGATGGGAGAGTGGTATATCTCTAAATTTAAATGATTGTGTTTTATCTTGTTATGTGGTTTATTAAAGAAATTAATTTAGTAAAAGCGTGATTAAGATTTCTAAACGTAAGTTATAAGCTACATGGAGGCTACAACACATTTTTCTCAAAGGAACCAGTGCTGTAACCCTAGTTTTCTAGAATATCGATCCCATAATATAGAGAAACTATGATCCCGACACCAAAACTAGGAAATACAGGTTTTGAATCTAGAAGGCTTAGAGTTGCGACCACAATCACAACACTAAACAGATAAATGTGAACCCAAAATCTAGACCATTTAGTGCCATGATGGAACATATATAACGTTACGATATCAAGTGAAATGACAAAAATACCTCTATACTTATAAATCTTCATCGTGGGTAAATTCTCCTCAACCTTGCCACTTTTTGCCTTTGTGTTTCTCTCTTTTCTGCTTTATCTCTCTAAGAGTTTGAGTGTTTTTGAACCTTTATTCAAAATACTATATATATTATTGCAATCAGCATAAAGTGTACTACGACTTTAACTAAATGGTTTCTATGGAACAAGTCATAAAATTGTCAAAAATATGAACATGAGTTTCAAAAAAATTGCTTAGAGAGTTTTAATCGAAAAACTAACACCATATATGTATCCACTGTGAATAGTAATTAGCTTCCCAAATGTTTTTTTTGGATTTTCAGAGAAGTCAAACATGATTTTAGAGTTCTTATAATCAGAATTAGCATCAAGAATCGGCATAATAAGTTAATCAACTTCGAGTTTGTTGCTATGTGAGTAGATAACACATATTATAACATGTTTTTGTTATCTTTTTAATATCTAAGTATATTTTACATGCTTTTTGGATATATATCATAGATTGGAAACTTCATATGTTTAGTATATTTTTTTAGTTATTTTGTTTTGATACTAAAGGACTAAAGTTTTGTTAAGAGTCTTTGTAATTTAAATGTTTTTGTTATAGGGCCATAAGGACATGGGACAAGCATCCAGTGTTAGTTAATTCTTTGAAAATATGACGAGTAAAATCTAAAATAGAATAGAGTCTTGGAATTATTGAAATAATATTGAAATGATGTTATCAATATTGGTTATTGAAACCTTTGAAAGTCTATTACATCTAGATTTTTGAAATATGCTATGAAAATGATATACTAATATTCATTAATTAGAAAATGTGTTTGTACATAGTATTTTTTATGACTTTTTTGATTTGAATCAATTATTTGAATTTTTATTTCTAAAAATTAGAGTTTTACTAAATTGTGATTTGATTGAACTAAAATATTTTTGAATTGATATTTATCAATAGTACTGATTATCTCAAGTTAGAGTACCAAGTATTTTGATAAATTTTGATATATGGATTTAATAATATGTATTTTGGAAACAATGGATTTTATTATGACTTAAGAACTATACTAAGACTATATACTGACTACATGAGACATTTCATATACTACAACTATATACTAACCAAATGAGAAATTATGTATTTGTTAGTCAAAATTAGTATATTGTTTGTAAGTTTGGTCCATGATGTGGCCAATATATTTTTGTTTTTGAAATTATATTATGAATTTAGAAAAAAAAATTGATTGATAAAGACTTAATGGATTGTAATTCTTTCTAATTTTATTTAATTATGAAATTATTTGACATATAATGATTTAGTTAAAGATAAATTTATGGTTTTGTTTACCATTTTTTAGAGAGAAGTCTTTTCAGAATTATGGTCTGCTAGTAGCAGTAAATGCTAACTTTAGTGTATCTTGTAATCTCAACTAACAAGGGTGATATCAGCCTTATGTGTTGGCCAACACATAAGATCTGTTTTGATTACTGTAAATGAGTGATAGAATATCTCCTATTATTATTAGGCAAATGCTTTCTATTATATAGACATAATGCCTTTTGAATGTTTTGATTGGCCTAGGAGTGACAAAATATATCCTATCATCATCATCATTCAGCGAAATGCCTTTTGATTGTTTTGAATAGTGATTAACCTCCTTTGCTCTATGCTTGGGAAAAATTAATAGTTTTAGTATAGAATTCTCCTTACCAGTTTTAAAAACTGGAAGTAATTTAATTTATTTTATTTTCATGGCAATAAAATTTCTTAAACCTATGAAAGTTTTACAATTTTATAGTTTCACTTTCCTTTTGATAAAATCTTGATATATGTATTTATTAATTTTGTTAAATCATATTTGTTTCGAGTTATATTTTCTAATTATGATTATACCTTAAGTTATGTTATGTATAATATAGAAATTAGTAATTTCTATTGGACTGTATTATGTATTCATTATTAAGCACGTGTATTTTGTTATGTAGTAGTTATGAGCTAAACATTGAATTGCATTGTCAAGAGTGATAAACTTTTGGAATAGAATTAATGAAATTTATTTCAAAAACAATAAATTGTATTAGGATTGAAGAAATAGTAAGGGGTTGTTTGGTTCAGAGGAGGGGAGGGGAGAAAAAATAAATTTTATTTGTTTGGTTTAGTTTAAGGGGAGGGGATGAGAGGAATAATAATTTTTTTTTATTTGGTTTGTAAGGGGAGGGGAGGAAAAATAAAATAATATGACCATTATATTTTTATTATTTTATTTATTAAAATTTTTGGTTGAGGGGTTTTCTTGTCCTTTTATTTAGAAAAAAAAAATTTGCATTTTTTTTTACATTTTTTCCTTTTATCTTGAAAAAAAGGGGAGGGTAATTTTGAAATTCAGCATTCAGCACCTCCTTTCCCTCCAAATTCACCCACTTTTGGAAGGGAGGTGTCACGCCCCAATTTAATGGAACATGAATAACACAACTAACATATAACTTTACCTTTATTTATTTGCATACGGTTTCACAATATCACATATCAGGAAAAATAACTTACGATTACAAGTTTTCAGTATAGCCAATTATACATGCCAAATCTACACTTATCAATATTACAGCAGAAGCAGAGATCCTGCCTGTGGCATTCAAAACATACTCTAGATTATAATGACATAATATTTTAAACATTGTGAGCCTTGAAAGCAACGTAGGCTCATTTAGAGAATATAACACCTAGCTGATCACGTAGCTATAGGGCTAAATTCTGTATCTTTATCTTAAAAAAATGTAAGCATCGTGTAGTGAGTTTGACAACTCAGTAAGCAGATAATACTTTATATGACCTTTCAGATGAACATATGAATGTACTCATATATTAAAATTTATCACATAAAAAATTATAGTTTAGAAGTACATCCATATGGGACCTGCCTTTTCAAATATTCTCATTTCAAATCATATTTAGATATCTGTAACCATATATGATACAATATGATCGTTAATCAAACATTGATATGCATCAAAAACATTTCTTATAAAAATATTACGAGGATTTCATATCAAAATCACCATATCAGAGTTCAACCCCTTTCGTACTTTGGTGGTGTAGGATTTGCCTATACTTAGCATCCCAGCTAAGGTTTGCCCTACCACCATTCAAGAGGACACGCGAAGGGACTCTAATATGGGCAATTTCCTAAACACAAAGTAAGGGGAGGCAAATCACATCTTATATATACGACATCTCGCCTAGATAGGAGGCATCTCGCTCTACATCACATATCATATCCCATGTATTGGCCTCACACGAGACTAGCACCATCACTGCTTGCTGAGGTATCAAGGTGCATCAGGCTAACATCACCTGCTGTTAGTAAACAATGTTACTAATAAAATTCATCTACAAAAATTATCATATGCATATATTTCATATCATTCAAAACAAAACTTTCAATCTTAATACAGTTCATCTGTTATAAATTTTTCAATCAGGGTTTACCATATGATGAGAAATACATCTAATATCAGATATACAATGAATTCAAAAATCCATTTTCAAAATCATACTCTTCTTGAACTATATTCTAAATTGTAAACAATTCAGATAATTTAACACATTTTAGAAACATATAAAAGTATAAATAACTTATAAACATTATCAATTATACAATTAAAATTCAAGAAGAGTATAGGGTAAGTCATAGAAAGAATTATCCACTCACAAAATTAGGGTTCCAAGTTGGACAACCCCAAAATTTATGTTTCCGGTTCAAATTTAGTCAAATAGACCCCAAAAATGAGTTTAGAGGGCCCAAAAATCTTGAAAATGACTCTAAATTTGCGAAATTTGACTTCTGGGAGCTTGGTCAATGCAGGTCAACACAACAGGGTGCTGGGACACGAGGTGCATGCACCATTGCAGGGGCTACATATAAGCGTCACTCGCCGAGGAAGAAGCAACGTGTGGGGGCGCGTGCAAGGGAGGATCAACTTGAAATTTGAGATCCTAAGATTTGGTACATTTTGGATCTATCTATAATGTTAATTTTTGCGTTTGAGAACCACAAATAGGAGTTTCAGAAATTATCTCTTTAGTTGATTTTTTCCTCCATTTTTTGGTCAATCTCCTGCCAATTTTTCAGAAACCAATATGATGGATTTGTAGAACTCTTTGTTATGAGTCCATTGGTAGTGGTGGTGTCAAAATTCGAGGTCTGAAATTGGTAGAATTTTAGAGAGAAATTTTAGAGTTTTGAGAGAGAAAAATTTGGAGAGAGAGAAAAATCCGAAATTGTCAGCTCCTTGTGTGGTTGAGGCTCTTAAAATATCTCAAGGGGCCTTTTGTAAAAATTAAATTTTTGAAGGTCCTTACAAATTTTCTTTATTTACATTTTGACTCCTAAACTTTTAGGAAATTGTATTTTAGCCCCAAAACGTAAATTCTCATATTTTCTTTCTAATTCTTCAACTTATGTATTAAATAAACATATTTTTAACGGTTCTTATTTCTATTTTTAAAATTCTCACCTTATTCAATTTTTTTTTAATTTTAAAATTATTATAGGAGGAGTTTTGAGAGCCCAAAATTCCCTCCCCTCCCCTCCAAAAAATTTACCCAAATAAGGTGATTTTAAAAAAATTTCTTTCCCCTCTTCTCTTCCCCTCCATTCCCCTTTAACCAAACAATCCCTAAAAGTCAGCGATTCCCGCCTATGAGTATATATGGTGGTAAGCAATGCTTATAAGGTTGCAATTCTCGCTTGCTAGATTGAAGCATGGATGGTGGTAAACAGTGCCTGAAAAGCTGTGATTACTGTATGCAAAAGTGATTAAATAGAACGTTTCATAAATATATGAGTAAAATGTTTAATAACTTGTCTGTTGTTTGTATGTTGAATTGATGATTACCCCTTTGCCCTATAATGAGATTATACTATGGTTTTGGTTAGAATTTTCTTAAGTATTGTTGAATTAAAGTAATATATTTATTATACTTGTGCAATAACTTTCTTGGAAGACTTGTTAAGCTAACAATTATATTTATATAATTATAATTAATAATTTTTGAACTTATACTTCATTTAAAATTTAATAGATTGTTATTGTTAATTCTTTATATTCTATTGTTAATTTTATATGTATTTATGATAAATGTTGTTTTCTTTCTTTTATTGTAATTTCTTTTCTTAGTTTGAAATTTTAATAGAAAAATTTATTGGTTCCTATTGGATTATTTTAAAAATAATTTAATTTAATTTATATTCATAGTAATATAACTTCTTGAACTTGTTAAAATTTCTATAAATTACAATTTTGCTCTCTTTTTATAAAAAAAATATCTGGTTTTAATAAATATGCTTGATTATAATTGTAAATATTTAACTATAGTTCCTTCCTTAAATTAAATCTTGTATGGCGTGAAGTTATTGATTTTGATTAAACAGTATGAATCGAAAGTATTTTGGATTTATGATAGTCATGATGTAATTGATATGAATTAGACCGAGAAATTTTTGAAATGAAAAATTAGATTGAATCGTATTGCAAATGATATGTTTTTCATATAATTAGTTCTAAGACTATACTCATTTAAAATGTTTTGATACAAGTCAGTTATAATATATAATTATGAAATAAATATTTGAATTTCATTTTTGACAAAAAGAAGGTATTTGCAGTATAAATTTTTTTATAAAATTATGTTTCCTAATATAGTTATTTCATATGGAAATATAGTTTTTGTGAAAATATTTTTTCAAAATTTGTTACGTTTTGTTGAATTGAGTATTTATATGATTTTAATAAAGATGTAAATTTTTTATTTTGTTTAAGTTGGTATTAAAAAATTATGTACATTTTAATGTTGAACTTATTCTGGATTATAATAGTATTGTAAAAAATTCGTGCTTGTTATTTGTCCCATTCCATTATAATATCCTTTATATGCTCACTCAAAGGTAAAACTCACTCCTCTTGTCATATTTTTTAAATAAAGTGTAGATTTGAGTTTATTTACGTGATAGGTCAGCAGTTATGCTATCTTTGGTGAACCCACTTTGTTCAGAGAGTTTATTTTATTTTTGTTTGTTATATGTGTATGTTTTATATGCATACAGATTCTGATATATGATTTTACAGTTTTATTGTTTAAAATGTTTAAATATTCAACCGTTGCGTTGTATTTGTGACAAGTTTGAGACTCATGGGATGATGAGACTATCTTCAATACTTGTGTCAATTACGCACTCCTTAATTAGAGTCCTGAGTCATGACAATTCTTTCCATAGATTTTAACCTGGGGATGTTTTCCCAAGCCATCGGATTGAAGTTCCTTCCTTCCCTCTTCTTCCCTTACCGGAAATCACGAATTATATTGTCACACTTCCTACGAGCAGCCTTATCCAGCCTAGCGGTGTTTAGGCCATGCTTGATGTTATAGTTGAATTAATTAACACAGTCCTAGTAGCCTAGGAGAGAAGAATACTCTTTCATCTTGGAGGTTTCTTTCCAGTCTATCAACCACCTCTTTTTGTCTCTCCTTATTCCTACCATCGCTTGCAAATTTAAAGCTATCCACCATTTTGATTGCCAACCTGTTGGCCATTACTTTGATAAATTTTTTGAGTGTGTTCCTGCTAAAAATCCCTTTCGACTTATTCTTGCTTATCTCAAGACCTGAGAAAATCTTGAACTCTTCAAGAATTTGTTTTAGATTCTGACAGGATCTTATGTTTGCTCTGAACATGATGAGTAGATCATCAACATGTAGTAAATGTGAAATTGTCATTTCCCTTCTTCCCAACCAACTCCTTCAAACCTTCTCATTTTTTCATTTTTCATAAGAATACATGAGAGCTCATTCATACTCATTGGATCTCCTTATCTTAAACCAAATTTGGAATTAAAATGAGTTGTGGGCTACCTATTGATTAGTATTTTGTAGGGTGAAGACGTAACAAATCGCATGATAAGTTGTATCCATTTATTAGGGAATCCCATGAATTTTAATCCCCCCCTGGAGGAACTGCTGTGAAACTTTATCAAAAGCTTTATTGACTTCCTGATTTTATTATCAATGTGTTCGTTTGCCGCCATAGTTTCTGATGCGTTCCTCTAAACGAAGAAACAGAGTGTTTGGCGAAAGCAAAGATCGTCTTGAAAATTCAATGGATGTTTGATCGCCACGAGTTACCTCGATAAGATCGGATTCAGTTCTTTGCCCAAGAATTAAGGGAAGCTCTCACTTTAGGAGAAAACTTAATCTTTATTAATCATCAAAAATCTGTTTCCAATACATAAATTTAAAGAACTCTTATATAGATAATCAAACCTAACCCTAGTAGGAAAGCCAAAAGGCCTTAAACTCCTAATTGGACTTCTAATAGAATATGGTCTAAATAACACTAGTTAATTGGCACAACTAAACTAACAAAAATAAACCCATAATTAAACTACTATTTGGGCTGCATAAAGAATGAGTTCAAATACTAATAATATCCAAAACAAAACATTTAAACTAAAGCCCATAATACATCTTTAGTCTATGCATATTTGAGTAGTTGTCTTCAAGATCCAATAAGCTCTATATGGCCTCTAGATTGTCCTCTTTAATGTCATCCTCAAGGCTGCAAAGTTTGGCCCACTTGATGTCTTGACTTGACCCAATAACTTCCTCTTTAGCCTACACATCCAAGATCAAGCCTAGTAAAACTTCTTTGGCCTGCTTCGCCCTGCTCCTAGTCATTGGACCGCCTATCCCTTGCAAAGGATCTTGGGAACAGTTTATAGTAGTTTTAACAGCACCTTGATCTCCATCATTCCCTCCCTCCTCGAAAGGATTCGTCTTCGAATCAAAAGCATCACCTACATCAAATAAAGACAAGTCAGCAACATTGAATATAGCACTAATATTGCCATACTCACTAAGTAAATCAATCTTATAGGCATTTTCATTGATTCGCTCCAAGATTTGAAAAGGTCCATCTCCCCTAGGATTTAACTTAGACTTTCTCTGAACCGGGAACCTCTCTTTGCGCATATGTACCCAAATCCAATCACCAGGTTCAAATACAATTTTTGTTCGGCTCTTGTTGGCTTACGTTGCATATTGCTTATTCTTTCTCTCAATGTTAGCTCAAACTTTAGCATGCAAATCCTTTACATATTCAATCTTTTGCTTACCATCCAAGTTAACAAACTCATTAGTAGACAAAGGTAAAATATCCAAAGGTGTTAGAGGATTAAAGCCATAAATAATTTTAAAAGGACTATAAGCAGTAGTAGAATGCACATATCTATTATAAGCAAACTCAACATGTGGTAAAACTCTTTCCCAATGTTTCAAATTTTTTTGACATAATAGCACGTAAAAATGTAGTAAGTGTCCTATTAACTACCTCAATTTGCCCATCTGTTTAAGGGTGTGCAACAGTAGAAAATAGAAATTTAGTCTCTAATCTTCCCCATAAAGTACGCCAAAAATTACTTAAGAACTTAACATCTCTATCACTTACTATTGTTCTAGGCAACCCATGCAAACGCACTACTTCTTTAAAGAACAAATTAACTATGTGTGTTGTATCATTGGTTTTAGCACATGCAATGAAATGAGTCATTTTGCTAAACCTATCAACAACCACAAAAACACTATCCTTACCACTTTGAGACCTTGGTAACCCTATCACAAAGTCCATAGAAATATCATGCCAAGGCTGTGTAGGTATAGGTAATGGAGTATAAAGACCATGTGGCATAATCTTAGACTTAGCTTGTTTACATGCCACGCACTTAGCACAAAACGAAATGACATTATGTTTCATGCGAGACCAATAAAATTGTTCATGCAAAATTTCTAAAGTTTTAGTTACTCCAAAATGCCTCATTAAACCTCCACCATGACTCTCCTTAACTGACAAGTTACACATAGAACACTTAGGCACACAAAATTTATTCTTTTTAAACAAGTAACCTTCATGTCTATAAAACCCATCAGTAGCACGCTTATCACACAAATTCCAAGTAGATCCAAAATCAACATCATTAGCATACATGTCTCTAATATATTCAAAAGCAAACAACTTAGCATGTAAGGATGTCAATAACGCATATCTTCTAGACAATGCATAAGCTACCACATTTTTCTTTCTAGTTTTACACTTAATCGCATAAGGAAATGTCTCAATCAATTTTAACCACTTAGCATGTCTCTTATGCAACTTATCTTTACACTTCAAAAATTTCAAACTCTTATGATCTGAATGAATAATGAATTCTCTCAGCCATAGATAATTCTGCCAAGTTTGCAAAGTCCTCATCAATGCATATAACTCCTTATCATAAGTAGAATATTTCAATGCTATGAATTCCTGTATCAAAGACACAACCATACTAGGTAAAGAAATGTTATGAGTGTTAGTAAAATAAATATCCTTATACGTGAGCACAAGAATGTTCGGTTTGCACACCAAAGCACTCTTCACCTCACTTTTTTGTGCAAGAGCACCCACTCTTTTATTTTTCTCTTTCTCTTGCTCACAACTCTCTTTCTTTTTCTGCTCACATATCTCAACCTCTATCTCTTTTCTCTCACTTTTAATTTTGGCCATACTATCTTTCTTCCCTTGTTCACTTCTCTCAGCCTCTCTTTCTTTCCTCTCACTCTCAGTTTTGGCCATATTCTCTTTTGTCTCTTTTTCTTTTATTTTTCTCAACTTACACTCTTTTGTAATCCTCACTTGATCAGCAAAAGCCTCAGTTGGCTTTAAGGGTGTTAGAACAAAAGTTTGATTATACATAGTCAATGTATATCGATTCTTGTAGCCATCATAATTAACCCTTCTGTCAAATTGTCATGGACGTCCCAACAAGAAGTGTCCAGCATGCATCGGTAGTACATCACAAAGCACCTCATCTTTGTAGTTACCAATAGAAAAAGATACCAAAACTTGATTTGTCACCCATATCTCTCCACTGTCATTCAACCATCTTAGCCTATATGGCTTAGGATGTTTCAATGTGGATAGACCAAATTTATCAACCATCAAAGTACTAGCTACATTAGTACAACTCCCACTATTAATCATCAAACTACATACCTTGTTATTCACGTGGCACCTGGTCTGGAATATGTACTCACACTGTTCATCATCAATATCATCATTGGACTGCATATTAAGAACACGTCTAATAACCAATATTTCTCTATTCACTTGCTTACTAATCTCCATATTATTACAATCCTCCATTAGTGGAATATCATCCTCACTAAAATACTTACTCTCCATACGTCCCCTTTCTTCCTCACCAAAGCCAAACTGTTGGGAAGGCTTAGGTTTGGATAATGACTCAAAATTATCTAACTTCATATGTATCAACTTAAATTGCTCCTAAACCGCCTTCATATAAAATTTAAGATCAACTTTAGTTTGATTTATTTTAGTGCTCATGTTTGTCTCACAGACCTCATGTGCTTGCACTCAATTTACTCTCTTTCTCTTAAAATTCTTAAACAAGAACCTTATCAACAAACTTATCAAAGAAAACAAGTGAATTAAGAATGGTAAGAATAAATTTTCAGACAATGACAACTCTAGGAACTGAATTTGAAAAATATGAGGGATACTAATATCAGTATGCTATTTTTGTTTTTTTGCTTTTTTTTAACAAATTTCTCTTCTTCTTTTTTATTGAACTTCAGCTCACCTCTTTTTTTTTAGCGAATTTTTTATTTTTGATTTTTTGAAATTTTTTTTTTTGAAGAAGAGACCAAATTCAATTAGGACTAAGAATCTGATTTTGTTTTTCTAAATTTAAATTTTTGGAAGTAGAAACCAAATTGCACAAGGACTAGGACTCATTTTTTTTTTTGAAGAATTAAACTATAACTAAGAAAAGGAAATTAACTAGAACTAGGACTCTCTTTTTTTTTTTCAAGGAACTAGAAGAACATTAATTAGAACTAAAACTCTAATTTGACTTAAAGAAAAGTAGAAGAAGAAGAAGAAGAAGAAGAAGAAGAAGAAGAAGAAGAAGAAGAAGAAGAAAGACTCTAGAAAACAAATAGAAAATAAAAGATAGGACACCAACCAAATTTCAAGGAGCCAAAGCTCTGATACCAATTGATACGAGGAAATTGCTTTAGGAAGTAATCATCCCCAAAAGTCAGGTTGTTGGAGTGAGAGTGCCTAAGGTCTTATAAACCCCCCCACCTAGTGGTATTCTAGCCGATATGGGACTTTGTCGATAGTCACACTCGATAATCACCCTTACCGTTGCACAATTTACATTAGTTTCATCTATAATTTTTCTACCTTTGATGAAAGCATTTTGATAAGGGGTAATAATATCATCCATCAGCTCCTTCAACCTTGGAGATACTATTATACCCAACATTGCAAAGACTAATGGGTTTGAACACATTATAAAATTTAGGGCAACCCTTTTATGGAATTAAAGCGATGAAGGTTGGACTGAGTTCTTTGAGAAGGAAGCCTCGGTTTAGGAAAGAACTGAGTGTTAAAAATATCATCTTTCACAATAAGCTAGAACTCTTGGGAATCTTGCGGGAAAACCATTCGGACTAGGAGCTTTATCCTGGCCAAATTTGGAAAAGAACTGTCTTGATTTCAAATTTTGTGAAAGGGGCATTGAGCATTTGAATGTGTTTCAATGATAGTTTTGGGAGATCACATGTTTCCAAGAATGTGATTGCTTCATCGAGCTCTTTTGTAACCTTCTTCGAGAAGAGGTTTTGAAAAAATACTCCTTCTTGACCTATCTGTGCGGGGTCACAGATTATACCTTTTTGAGGTTGTTTAATTTGGAAAATCTAATTTCTTCTCTTTCATTTCTTAACCAAGGTGTGGAAATACTTATTGTTTCTTTCTCCATGGATAAGCGCCTTGCATTTTGTGCCCAATGAACTTCTGCATATGCCAATTGTTTCTTCAATTTTTCTTTAGTTCTTTTATCTTTCTTATTTGCATGCCTTCTTCATAAGTTAAGGTTCGATTTTGGTACTGCCTAGAGTGAGGCTTCCCAAGATTTAATATTTTGTTGCATGTAACATCCTGTAATTTTTTTTAAATAATAATATTGTGTTATAAACAAATATATTTTTATTTGTTTAAAAATGATTATATTTTGCTAAAAGTAAATATATTTTTAATTAAAATAATTATATTGGCCTTTAATAAAATTTTTTATATTTTAAAAAATATTCTTTCTTTTATTATGTATAAAGATATTTATTTTATGATTTGTTTTATTAAGATTTTTATAATAAAAAAATCAAAATTTAAGAGTTTAACTAAATGTTTATAAGAATGGAAATTTTTAAAAAAATTTAGAATATTTTAAGTTGAAAAATAGAATTTATATGAATTTATATAAAAGAAAATTCTATTATTCAATTATTAAATAATAATAATTATTATTTAAAAAAATAAAAATAAAAAGGGAAGGGGGAGGCAACGGAGAGCAGATGAACAAATGCTGAAAATCGAGAAAGAGTGAATAATGAGTGAATAGTAATCTTCAACTTTCTTTTTAAATTTGGAGTGCCTATTGGCTTTCGATCTCAAAACTGAAGGTGCTACTGGATTCAGGACGAAAAATATTACGATTTTGACTGATCAATTTTTCAAATCAACCGTTGAATCGCCGTAGATCTGAAGTAAAAAATCTAAAAAAAAAAGGTAAATTCTGAAACTCTTGCTTAGAGACCTCCAATTGAAATTCTGACATCGTAGATGGATTCAGGAGCTAAATAAATCTTAGAATATGAAATTTTTCAGCTATCTGACAACTTTTTGCTCTTGGTAAATAGTTTTTTCCGACGGTGAATAGTGACCAAGCTCCCGGAGTCATTTTCTAAATCTTTAGACTCTCCGGACACGTTTTTGAAGTCTAATTGGTCAAATCCGAATTGGAAAAGTACATTTTAGGGATATCCTAACTAGGAGCCCTACCCTGTAAGTAGATAATTCTTTCTATGACTTGCTCCATGCTCTTCTTGAACTATAAATGTATTATTGTATCTATTTATAAATTATTTATGCTATTATAAGTTTATTAAATGCGTTAAAATATCTGTTATACTTACGAACTGGCACATAGTTCAAGAAGAGTATGGTTTTAGAAATGGATTTTGAAACTCATTGAATATGTGGTTCTAAATGTATTTATCATTATTTGATAAAGTAAATATTATGTGCACGATGCATTGATTTGTAAAGCTATATACTTGTGAAAATGATGCATGTCATATTATAAATGAGATTGAATGGCAAGCGTAAAGTTTATGGCGAGTTGCTTGATAAATATGACAAGCGTAAAGCTCATGGCGAGTTGCTTGATAATTTTACATGTAATTATATGTATTGATGAATATCGGCTGGTTGTATGGCTTGTGACGGTACCGAATAGGGAACGCCCTATTAGCCTGAGTGAGCTGGGGGAGGGCCGCTCCAACCGGGTGACAGTGGTAATGTGAAGGGGCAAGAGGGTGATATACTCACATTCCCTGATCACTTATTGTGACTGGGGTCGAGGTCACTATGCGTATAGCAAATGAGTTATATTTTCATTGCATTGACCAGATTGCCGAGTGAGGCAGGTGCATTAAAAATAATTATTTTACCTTCAAATCATAATATTTTACTATATCTTATACAACTGAGCATAACAACATTTGTTTAATGATCATAACATGGTGTAAATGGTTTTAGATATCTGAATATCCTTTGATTTAAGAATATTTGAAATACGGGTCACATATGAATGTACTTCTAAACTGTATTTTTTATGTGACACATTTTAAAATATAAGTACATCCATATGCTGATCTAAGAGGTCATAGGTGATGTGAGCACGGCTAGCGAATGGAAATGGAATGCAGACCTGTTAGAAGTCCCAAGTAGACGTGTCATAAGAGCTCGGGATAAAAGATTCAAATAAGAATTTAATGGTCTAATTTTAGAAGCCCAACAAGGAGTTACCTGCATCAATTCAAAAGAAGAGCGCAAAACTGGTCCATATCATTAAAGCCCACTTAAATATGGGTCAAGACAAGCCAATCTGAATATGGACTTAAAGTGCAAGAAGATTGAAGGCTAAAAACTAAATATAGCCCAAAATAATGGATTTATTTAATGGCCCAATTTAGGCTACGTTTTTTTATTTATTTTTTTTACTTTTATTTTATTAGGAAAGTTTCCTATTTGATAGTTTCTAGAAGATTTTTCTATTTGTATTTTTCCTTGCCCTATAGGAGTTTCCTATTTGATAGTTTCTAAAACAGTTTCCTATTTCTATTTTTTCTTGTCCTATAGGAGTTTCCTATATAGTTTTCCTTTTTAGTTTAGGTAATTGGCCTATAAATAGGTATGTATGCTCATGAACAATTCAGATTATCATTTATATTATTGAGAGTGCTTTCTCTTTGTTTCTTTAAAGAACTTTTCTGAACTTATCAAGATTTATCTTGTGGCGTTCAAGCAAGACTTATCACTCACAATCCTTTTCCTCTTTCTTGAGTGTGGCGTCTGCAATATTTCTTATACCTTTGGTTCTTATCTCTTTATAGATAACGGGTCAAGGTCATTTTATTTTAATTTATTTTTGTTATAAATCTTATTAGAATACGATCCTTTCAATTGGATCCCATATTGATTCCGGGTCTCACTACTCTTGGTGAGGTTCATATCAGGGGTTCACATCATTTGGTATCAGAGTTAAGTTCTAAATCAGGTTTGATATATCCTATTTGTTTTCTTATTCTTATTCCATCTTACTATCTCGTATTTTTTTTTCTGTGTTCTTCGTTCTTCTTATCTTCTAATTTTCGTTTTATTTCTAGTGTTCTTAGTTCAAGTGCATATTCTGAAAAAAAAAAATTGGAAAAAAAAAGAGGAAATTGGAAAAAAAAAAGAACCAATTGTTGTTGGAAGTCAAGTTCCACCTAGATTTTGCATTCTGATCTAAAAAAAAAAACAAAGTGATCTAATAATTCTAATTGCATCAATTTTTTTTTCTTTCTTGCTTTGATATTTGGTTTTCTTATTTTGGTTATTTTTGCTATCTCAATTGTTTCCTTTTCTCTAATCATTGATTTCTTTCTATTCTAATTGTTTCGTGGTGTGATTTTTCTTATTCAACTTCTTATCTTGTCTTTATTTTTTTTAAAGTTCTATTGCTTTGTTTCCTTTTTAAAATTTTGTTTGTTTTCTTCCTTTGCTTCTTAAAATTCTGTTTGTTTTTTTTTCCTTTGCTCTTTGTACTCTATTAGTTGAGTTTGGATTGTTGCAAGAAATTTTTTGTGTGAGTTTGTTTGAGTTCAATAAAGAACTGAAAGAGGGGACTAAGAGAGAAAAAATGCAAGAGAGTGTGAGCTTATAAGAGGGTAAAAGCCAAAATTTGAGTAAACACGAGTGTGAGTGCCATTAATCTTGAGAGAAACACGTAAGCTAGTGTTGTGAGAATTTATTTTACTCTAACATTGTTTTGCAGAAAAATCATGTAACACAAGGACAAAAATATTTTCGAAGGTATGTCGCGAATGGTGGATTCAAACTTGATGATGGAAACTTTAATAGTGAGATGAGGCGAGTTTTGAAAGAGGAGATAGAACAAGTTCATGAACATTTAGATCGGTAGAGAATTCTCAAAATACACCCAATATGCATAGGAGAGAAATAGTTCAACCGAGGAAAGTAAGTTTTGAAAGTAGAGAGTATTATAGAGATGATTTTGATGAAGTTGACAGAGATTTGAGTAAAAGATATGGTGGGAGATTTAGAGAAGTTAGGAATTGGGAAAATAATAACTTTGGTAGTTTTAAGATGAAGGTTCCATTATTTCAAGGCAAAAATGACCCCGAAGCTTATCTAAATTGGGACAGAAGGAGAGTTGTTGTTTGGTTGTCACAACTATTATGAGTTAAAAATGGTAAAGTTGGCTATCATGGGATTTACTAACTATGCTATTATTTGGTGGGATCAATTGATTTTAAGTAGGAGACGAAATGGAGAAAGACCCATTGAGACGTGGGAGGAAATGAAAGCAGTTATGAGGAGGCGATTTATTCCAAGTCATTACCATAAAGACTTAATTAAGAAGTTGCAATGCTCCACTCAAAGGTCCAAAAGTGTTAAAGACTACTATGTTGATCAAGTGAGGTTACAAAAGAAAGAGAGTGAAGAAAAGAAAATGAATGAAAGAATTAAGAGAGAAAAAGAGAGAGATGTGGAGAAAATTATGAGAGAAAAAGAGATAGAGGACATAAAAAGTATGATAGAAAAGGAGAGAGAGGCCGAGAAAAGTAAGAGAGAAAAAGAGAGAGAGGTTGAGAAAATTATGAAAGAAAAAGAGATAGAAACCGAGAAAGTTAAGAAAGAAAATGAAAAAGAGGCTGAGAAAATTGATGGAGAAATTACAAGAACCAATTGGGTCATCGAAAGAAAAATCAAGAGAAAACAAATGAATTTTTATGTAAGAAAAAGTGTGACAAAAAAATGTTTTGTTTTCAATTTTGCCAATAATTGTATTAATGAACTTAACTCTTACTTACCCAATATTGAAGTTTCTATTTTGCAGGGTAATGTTCTCAATGGATGTGAGAAAGTGGTATCTGATAAGTTCTTTGGGCATAATAAATTTCTGTTTAAAGAAAATAAATTGTTTATGCATAAATATTCATTGCAGAATTTTCTTGTTAGGGAAACTCATGGAGGTGGTTTAATGTGGCATTTTGGCATATTTAAGACTTTAGATGTTCTGCAAATGAAATATGATGCAAAACGAATATGTGAACAGTTTTTAACTTGTAGACAAGCTAAGTTTAAAATGAAGCCTAATGAATTATATACTTCTTTGCATCTACCTAGTGAACTTTGGATTGACTTATCTACAGATTTTGTGTTGAGTTTACCTAGGTCAAAATGGGGTAGAGATTCTATATATGCGATTGTTGACAAATTTTCTAAAATGACACATATCATATCATGTCATAAAACCGATGATATATCACATATTGGTAATTTGTTTTTCAAGAAAATTGTGAGATTGCATAGCATGCCTAGGAGTATTGAGTCTAATTTATTTTTGAAACATGTCAAGTTTGTATATAATAAGAGTGTGCATTTTGCAACTAAGTTTTCACATTTTGAAATTGTGCATGGTTTAGATCCATTAACTCCTTTGGATTTAATTCCTTTATCGATGGATGATTGTGTTAACTTAAATGAAAAGAAGAAAATTGATTTTGTTAAGCAGATCTATAAGAAGGCAAGGCAAGACATTGAGAAAAAAATTGAACAATATGTTAATAAACCTAAAAAAGGACACAAAAGAATTATATTTGATCCTGGAGATTGGGTTTGGTTGCATATGAGAAAGGAAATGATTTTACCTCAAATGCATTTGAAACTACTTCGAAGAGGATCTGGTTTATTTCAAGTGATTAAAAGAATCAATATCAATGCCTACAAGCTAGATCTTCCAGGTAATGATAATGTTAGTGTGTATTTCAAAGTTATTGATTTAACTCTTTTTGATGTAGGTGCTGATTTGACGACAAATCATTTTTAAGAGGAGGGGAATGACGTGAGCACGGCTAGCGAATGGAAATTGAATGCAGACCTGTTAGAAGTCCCAAGTGGACATGTCATAAGAGCTCAGGATAAAAGATTCAAATAAGAATTTAATGATCTAATTTTAGAAGCCCAACAAGGAGTTACCTGCATCAATTCAAAAGAAGAACGCAAAACTGGTCCATATCATTAAAGCCCATTTAAATATGGGTCAAGACAAGCCAATCTGAATATGGACTTAAAGTGCAATAAGATTGAAGGCTAAAAACTGAATATAAGCCTAAAATAATGGATTTATTTAATGGCCCAATTTAGGCTACATTTTTTATTTATTTTTTTACTTTTATTTTACTAGGAAAGTTTCTTATTTGATAGTTTCTAGAAGATTTTCCTATTTGTATTTTTTCTTGCCCTATAAGAGTTTCCTATTTGATAGTTTCTAAAACAGTTTCCTATTTCTATTTTTCCTTGTCCTATAGGAGTTTCCTATATAGTTTTCCTTTTTAGTTTAGGTAATTGGCCTATAAATAGGTATGTATGCTCATGAACAATTCAGATTATCATTTATATTATTGAGAGTGTTTTCTCTTTGATTCTTTAAAAAACTTTTCTGAACTTATCAAGATTTATCTTGTGGCGTTCAAGTAAGACTTATCACTCACAATCTTCTTTCTCTTTCTTGAGTGTGGCGTTTACAATATTTCTTATACCTTTGATTCTTATCTCTTTATAGATAACAGGTCAAGGTCATTTTATTTTAATTTATTTTTGTTATAAATCTTATTAGAATACGATCCTTCCAATTGGATCCCATATTGATTTCGGGTCTCACTACTCTTGGTGAGGTTCATATCAGGGGTTCACATCAATAGGAGAAATTATTTGCTCACTGAGTTGTCAAACTAACTACACGATATTTTCACATTTTTTTTTCAGATAAGAATATCAGAGTTTGATTCGATCGATAGGTGATATATTCTCTAAGTGAATCTACGTTGCTTCCAAAACTCAAGGTCTTTGAATTATATTGTGTTTGTATTCTAGAGTACTCTAAACGCTACAAGCAGAATTCTCGTTTTTGCTGTACTTTGATGTTTATAGACTTGGTCTGTATATTGTGTATACATGAGAGATCCTATATGTATCTATTCCCATGATAAAGAATTGAATTGTGTATCTTTATGGAAATTATTTGATTATGAAAAAAAAATATGTTTATTTTAACGTGTGGTTTAAGATTTTTAATTTTCCATATAGAATTATATGCACTCGAACCCAAAATTGAAGTTGCTCATCCTTCATTAACAACTTTTCAACGTCAGAGTGTAAAAACCACGTAGCCTCAAATCTAAAGGGTTTATGACTGTGACCCTTTGATGCTTTTTGTAGTGAGAACTAAAAGAGGATGATCTGAGGCAAAAATGGGAAGAAAAACTAGCATAGATCTTTCAAAAGCTTGCTACAATTAGTGTCAGTAAGGCATCTATCTAGTCTCTCTAATAAAATATCATCTCCAGCTTTATCGTTACGCCAAGTGAACCAATTATCCTGTACTGAAACTTCCATAAAACCACAGAAATCGATCATGTCACTAAAATTCTCAGCACCTCTTAAGCATGGACATACATTTGAGTTTGTCTTTCATTTAATATAAAGGAAATACACAATTTTAAGACTAAAGTGTTAGGGGGAATAATTTTTAGAGGTCAAATTGTGTATTTTCTTGATATTGAATGGACAAACTTAAATAACATTAAAATTTAGTTAAATAAGTTGGGTTAACAATTTAATGTTCAACTTTTACTATTCTGTGATTTGGGTCACTTTTAACTATCATGTGTGCGTGAGAGAGAGAGAGAGACGCACGCACACAAGCCCACATGATTTAAATTGTGTTTACTTTCTTTTTTTAAAATCATGTGGGCTTGTGTGCGTGCGTCTTTCAAAAGCTTGCTACAATTAGTGTCAGTAAGGCATCTATCTAGTCTCTCTAATAAAAGATCATCTCCAACTTTTTTTACTGATGTTGAATTGAGAGAGAGAGACGCACGCACACAAGCCCACATGATTTAAAAAAAAGAAAGTAAAATACAATTTACTATTCTGTGATTTGGGTCACTTTTACTTTATTATCTTTTGGCAATATGTTATCTTAAGGTTTACCTCATTAGCAAAATATTGCCCTATGCTTTAAATTCTATTAAATAAAACAGAAATGTTCAAATTTTATATATTTTTTCAAAACTTCTCATAATTTTATTTTGAAATCCTTAACCCTTCTCTTCCTAGTGTCAATTTCACATTGTCCAAAAGATTCTCCTATCTCTAAATTCTTGTCTAATCTGGCTTCCCCCAAATTTCTCTCATTTTTATCTCAAAATCTCTGGCCTTTTCTTCCAACCAAGCCTTACCCTCTCTCAATTCTTGTCCAATCGTTATAACTTCTCCATATTTCTCCCAAATTCATACCAAAATTCATAACCCCCTTTTTCCCATTGAAGCGCCTTATACCAAAATTCTTGCTTAATCATCTTGATTTTTCCAAATTTCTTTCAAAAAAGTCTAATCACTCTCTTATTAGGTCAGCTTCATACTTCTCAAATGTTTACTGTCATTATAATTTTTTCAAATTTCTCCTAATTCCACATCAAATCCCTAACCCCTCTGATTCTCATCAAGCCACACACTCCCAAATTCTTACTTCATCCCCAAGTTGGTATATGAACCAAACTCTTCTATTTATCTCTTCTTTGTTTTACCCCAAAAAAGAGAGAGTAAGAAGTTAAGGTTCAATTAGGGAGAGGTACGAGGATTTTGAGATAGAACTTAGATAATATTATTTTAAGAAAAAATTGATTTTTGTACGAACATATCCTTTTTTATTTAAAAAAACTCAAAATTCTTTAAAACAAAAATTTCTTATCTATATTATTTTTACTTTTCATTTATTTTACTCTATTTTTACCTCCGCCTTCCAAAGGTTCCTTTTTTATTTACAGTTTTGGATTTAGGTTAGAATTGATGTTAAAAATGATTTTTTTTAGAAAAAAAGATTTAAGATTTATAATTTTAAATTTTAAATATAAGTAATTGTTTAAAATTTAAAATTTAAAATTTGAATTTAAATTAAGTATTTTGAAATTGATTTAGAAATTTGAACTTTATAAATTATTTATGTATTATATAAAATTTCTATTCCAAATATATTATTTACAATTTCTTTAAAAAAAATAGTTTAATAAATCATTATAAAAAATGTTTATAAATTATATATATATATATATATATATATATATATATATATATATATATATATTTATTTATTTTTTATTAATATTATATATTTACTTTTAAAAAAGGTTGCAGACGTGGGCATTATTGAATGCCCTCTTGGGCACGGCTTTCGCCCATTTTTGGGCTAAAGAAAATAATAATAATAATGAACAGTAATATATATATATATATATATATATATATATATATATATATATATATATATATATATATATATGGGTGTGTGTGCGGGCGCGCGAAAAGGATATCTCCGCACAAAAATCTAATTAAGCAAAAATTTAGATATAAGACAAATTTATCAAGTCTCAGACTTGTTTGGAGACGGAGGGGATAAAAATTTTGAGATGAAATAAAAAATATTTTGAGAAATAAGTTAGGCTTTGGAATTTCGGTTTAATTTAACAGAACCCAAAGCATATAAATAGTGTTATGCTGACGGAATAAACCACACTATATCCAAGTGTCACCCCTCCAATCATAGAATAACAAAGTAAAAATAGTCTAAACCACATAACAATCAACTATATTTTACGCTTAAAAAATTAATTTTTTTTACCATTAGATAAATAATACAATTATTAAAAAATATTACTATTTAATATTTTTATTATTTTTTAAGTGATTGAAAATTATAAATTATGCTTTTAAATATTTTTACATTCTTGCACACACATGGCAAAGAAAATATAATTTTTATTAGTCTAATACACATAACTGCCATGACTTTATCTTTTACTTGATTAAAATTCAAACTCCATTTAAATAATAAAAATTTTGAAAATATTAAATATGTTCAATATTTTACGAAACTCAAATTTAAAATGTATATTTTAAATGAAAAACTCAACTCGTTCAATTACACCTTTAAGCCATTTTGAGAAAACTAGATCAGATTGGATTGTTCGTTGGACCAAGAATTCAGGTGACCAATGAAGTAACCAATTTAATTTATAACTCTAAAAAAAGAGTAACTTTACACACACACGCACCCGATGAAGGATTTCCATTGATAAAAATCATAGAACATTTCAGACATCAAATTAAATTGACAACATACCAAGATGCTGCAAGAAGGGAATCATGTAAAACATAACTATCTGAACGAATGTTTGGATTGGATAATTTACACATATCAAAGGATTACCTGATATCAATGACATCAGTTAATGCTCCGTTTTAACCCTCACATCTCCGTTTGGTAATACACTTTGTGCCTGTGCAAGCCGTTTCAACTCCTGCATAAAAGCAACTAGCTTAAGATTTATGTTAACAAAAAACTAAAGAAATATTAATTAGTATTTTGATTCTTGTAATTTTACTCAAAAAGCATAACTTAGTAGCAAGTTTTTATATTTCTACTTATTTTTTTAAAACTTTATTGCCTCAATGTAATCCCTTATCCAAGTTCCCATTTTGTGCACCAAATTGACCACGTAACACCTTTGTATATGCTCAATTTTTTGTTTTAAATCAAACATAGGATATAATTAATGTCAATAATGCTTTGTTACATGTATCAGATTAAACAAAAAATAAAAAAGATAAACACTGGAAAGCATATTACATCATCAATTCAACTTCGGGATTACTGTAGGAAATGTAAGGAGAAACTATATTGAATTAGGTTTATAACTCAAGGACTATTTGGCACAAATGATAACATAGGGACCGGACTGAAATCTGAGTATATTACATGGAGCAAAATAGTAAATTGAGGAAATAAAGACAAGGGCACCTTGAGATATGTGAGAAAGAAAGTGTTGAACTGAGTGGCGTAAGGTACAAAAATTGGAAGGGAAAAGAAAATTGAAACAAAGATTGTTAATCTTTGAATTACTGAAAGAAAAATAAGTAGCATATATTAAGCATGAAATTCAAATATGCTATGGAAGATCATAAAGATGAGGCAGCCCTAGAACTCAATAGCATCCCCCTTCCCCCCCCCCCCCCCCCCAAAAAAAAAAACAATTCTATAGGGGTTCACCCTTGTTGATAGTTAGTACCCTCGTGGTCCATAGTTGAAGCTCTGTTATGTTTACAAAACCCCAAGCTAGAACCAACTCCCACAATTTCTCCTTACATATTAAAATATCTATAAACTATAATCAAACTTCTTTGGGTGGATTTTATTCTTTTGGGGTCTTATCTTAATTGTGCTGCTCACAGAGGCAGGCAGCTCAACAACATGGACATCATACAAAGGAGCTCAACTAGGGCACTGAAGGTTGCCTCAACACGTAGGCAAGTCCTCATCACCTTCTGATTACTCTGATAGTTTATCCTGGAAGTGAAGTTTCAAAATTGATAGTTTATTTTCAAATATTCCGGCTTAGCTTCATTGGCTGAGAGGATAAGTGATGAAATATGAGGGGGTAGAATTTTTTTTATTTTTTGCAATAGTAAATTTAGAATTTATTTGTTGTCTTGAATTAAGATTTCTTAAGTTTTATTGTTTGGATTGCAGGGGTATAACGTTTGAGTTACTTGTCCTAATGAAATTCTTTCCCATCCTACGTTAACTTGGAAAGAAAGAAGATTGCAATTTTACTACGCAACCATTGCAAGCCTTGAAAATGTGACTTTGCTGGTTATTAGAAGTAATCTTCTTATCCCCCCTCTTTTCCTTGGATTACCCAACCCTCTCACATTCCAACTAACAATCTTCATGGCCACCTTTCATCACCTGCTTATCTTTACCTCCATCATAATTGACTGTTGAGACTAAATTGTGCAACTCCTCCTTAACACTTCTCACCATAAGTCTTCACAGGTTTCATAGCTGTTGCAACTTCCCCATCCAAATTCACCAACCTGAGACCCAATGACCTCATCAACTCTGGCGGATCACAACCCTCTTGCTCTGATGGGTGACAATTAATGGCTATGGCAATTTTATCAAGAGAGCTTCCACAATGGCCTACAAATAATTCATCAGTAGTATTGTTATTTTACCAAAATTGGTAAAAAACCACGCCCTTCCTCATTGCTACCATGGACATAACTTACATGAGCATTATCCCAAGGGAATTACGAAGAGGAAGAGAAAATGGAACAAAAGAATAAGAGGGTGAAGAAACAGAATTATTTTGAAAAGATTTACTGTATTACAACGAATTTGTCTGAATGGCATTCCACGTTACTCATAGGACTAATACTGACCTCTTGACAAATAGGAAACCCCTCACTAGCCTTCTTCAACCCCAAAGATCCATCTTCTCGAGACAATTGTTTTATCCCCTGCAAATTTTCTTGATCAATACTACCCACCCTTTCTTCCTTACTCATAAAATTGAGGGTACACAATCGCTGTAATTTTTCAATAAGCAGACCATTTTCCCCATAAAAAAACTGAGTCAAAATTATCTCCTTCATCTGTTTCAGATTCGTCTTCCTCTTCAGCTTCCAAAACTAAGGTCCCGTTTATTTGGTGATAAAAAAAAGAAATAAAAATAGGAATTGGAATGAAAATGAAAATAGAATGAAACTGATTAAAATTGCGTTTGGTATAATATGAAAATAAACAAAACCTTCATTATTTTCCTACATTTGGTATGCTATAAATAATACAAGAATAAAATGAAAAATTGACCAACAACAACTAAGTCTTTTTCCGTTGAGTGGGGTTGACTATATGGATCAAACGGCGCCACAATAACCTATCATGAATGAAATCAATAGATAGGTTATTAACTATTAAATTATTTTTAATAGTTTTACCTATTGTTTTCTTTGATTTCTCTCTATCTCTAACTATCGGACTATTCTCCATATAATCTACTCTTCTCACTAGAGCTTCTGCAAGTCCTCTCCACACATGACCAAACCACCTTAAGCGAGATTCTACCATCTTCTCCACAATAGGTGTTACCCCAACCTTCTCTCTAATACACTCATTTTTAATCATATCTCTTCTGGTGTGTTCACACATTCAACGCAACATTCTCATCTCTACAACATTGAGTTTATCTTCATATTGTCTTTTAACTACCCAACATTCAGTACCATACATTATAGCAAGTCTTATAGTTGTACGGTAAAATTTTTCTTTAACTTTAAACAGTACTTTTTTATCACAAATGACACTCGAAACTTTTTTCCATTTCATCCATCCTACTTGAATTCTATGGTTTACGTCATCCTTTACTTTGCCGTCATTTTGTATAATGGACCCAAGATATTTAAAACTTGTAACTTATTTTAATATATGGTCTCAAGTTTTACATCTAAATTCGTATTTGTTCGTCTTTTACTAAAATTACGTTCCATATATTCTGTTTTATTTCTACTTATACGAAAACCATGTGTTTTTAAAACTTATCTCCATGACTCTAACTTCATATTTATTTCCTCTTTCGATTTACCAATTAAAACTATATCATATGCAAAAATCATACATTGAGGCCCCAAATCTTATATATATTCAGTAACTGCGTCTAAAATCAAATTAAAAAGATACGAACTCAAAGAAAACCCTTGATATAATCCAATAGTTGTGGAAAAATCTTTTCTCACGCAAATCGTAATCCTATCGTACATGTCTTTGATTGCTCGAATATACGTAATATGTACTCTTTTCTTCTCTAAAACCTTCCATAAAACCTCTCTTAGCACTCTGTCATATGTCTTTTTCAAATAACTATTAAAATCATGTTACTTTAACCTGAAAAATTCTTTTAAAATATTATAAATAAAAAATAAAATAAATTATTAGTAATACAAGAATTTGAACTAAATTTTGTTAAAAATATTAATAACATTAACAAAGTATTGAAATTTTTTAATTTAAATATAGGTGTGGTGACAAATGGAGATACGAAGCATGGATGTGAAGGGTATTCTAATCTTTTTGTTTTCTATTCCATTCCACTTTTTCTCTTTTCATTATTTTTTTTGAGGTAAAATCATCTATAGAAGGGAATTCGCATTTCGTGGGAACTAGACTATCAGTCAAAATCTACTAACAAAACAGAAAAAACCAATGGAATGGAATCTAAATTTCCATTTCATCAGCTTATTTTTACAAACCAAACAAGACTTAAGTCCATCTTGCTATTAGCTCCACCTGAGCATACTAAATGTCCCATTGCCTGCTTTGTACATGTGTTAATAGTTATTCCTTTCACTTTCCCAACTTTAGAGGTCACATAAAGACTACCGCTACACTCTGGCCCTGTATTTATTATTCAAAAATAAGTTATCTGATTCGTGATTTGAATTGCAATCTGACAACTAAGCCCAAAACCTGACTATTAGAGGTATTAAGACACACTGTTGCACCACCTAGCCCCTCACCCTCTTCAAAGAAGCATCTCAAGTCAAATTGATTGTCAACCACCCTCGAGCCATCTCCATTGGCCCTTACTATGGGTGGAGCAGGGCTGGGTGTTCACAAATTCTTCCCAGAATCATGCAATGTAATTAGCATAGAATGAATGGGTCAACCCAACCTGATACAGCTCCAGTTTCAAACCTAGTGGGTTGGTTCTTTGGGGCCTAAACCCACTGAGACTTACTACCAGACGCATCTCATTTTGGCCCTAATCTCCCAGAGACACTAAAGTGGCTCTTTTGATACCAAAATTTTGACCCTCTTATTCCATTTGCACCCTTCAGGCCTATTTGAGAATAATCCTTAGGCAACCCAACAATATACTGGCCCTCCTCTAATACGCACAAGCCCCTAACCCGTACACTTTTTGAATTTTTAAATCGAACAACCACCCTTTGATAACATCCTGCACATAACTTGGAACTCAAAAAGTGTCACTGCTTTTCATTTTACTCAACCATCCCCACAATTGTCTAATTACCCAAACTGTCTAACCTCCAACTCTAATGTATCTCCTCACCTCCGCAGGTACCAACCACCAGAAAATAACTCCAGCAAACAATATCACCATATGTCGACTAATTTGAAATAACAGCCTCTCCCCTGTGATTCACATAATTCTCCCTCCCAACACCCTACTCTGATTGTGAAGAGGAACAAGATGCAGACATTAGACTATCAATTACCTTCCCAGGCTGCCAAAACCGTTCTCCAAAAGGGCTTGCTGGGACATAAATAGAGCAACATCTAACACATCCAAAAAATTTAGTCACAGCCAAGAAAAAACCTCGAGTTATGGCACTTCTCCACTATGAATACCTTTCAGCTTAAATGCATTTCCAAAAGGACTTACTAACAAAGATAGAATCACCTAGATTCTGCAACACAGAAAGAAGCCAACAGGATGCTTCAGTTCCCATAAAAACAGAACTAATAAAACCTCTTCTACATTCCATAATAGAAAAGCAAAAACAATAACCTCCTTCTAAACAAACATCAAAGGCATTTTGCCTCTAAATTTAACTTTCTAACCCCACCCGTTGATCACTTTGGAAAAAATTTCAGCAGCCTACATGGATCACTTTTAAACCATAAAAGTGACCAAAAAACCTACTGGAGCATCTTACCAGAGCATAAAACAGGGTGCTTACAAGGCTCCATTGGTAACCTTTGGCTCTGCCTAAGAAATTCCTAGGAAAGAAAACTACATCATGTTGGTTGTTTGGGATACAAGGGTGGCTACGAAGTTAGATTCCATTCATGGGGAGTTTGTGGTTTCAATTTTGCTTGATGTTAAAGGGAAGGGTCCTTGGTGGTTTTCTTCTGTTCATGGCCCAAATTGTCTGCGCCTGCGTTCTCTTCTCTGGGATGAGTTGAGCTTTTTTATTTGGGTACTGCTCTCCACATTGATGTGTAGGGAGTGATTTTAACAGAGTCAGATATCCAAATGAAAGGTTGTGAGGAGGCCGAGAGACTACTATAATGTGTAAGTTTGATACTTTTATTCGAGAATGTGGTCTTAGGGATATGCCTCTTCGTGATGCTCAATTCACTTGGTCTGTTTCAAGGGGTCAGACTCTATTTTCCTGGTTGGATAGATTTCTCATTACAAATGTTTAGGAAGAATCTTTTCCTGATCTTGTTCAAGAGACATTGCCTAAGCTAGTTTCATATCACTTTCTAGTGGTCTTGGAGTCTGCTAAGGTGAAATGGGGACATACTCCTTTCAGGTTTGGAATGTCATTCTTTTTATCCTTTTGTGAGGAAGGTTTGGAAAGATACGGCTGTGGAGGGATGCGAAAGTTACAACTTTATGAAAAAGCAGGAGATTCTTAAGGAGAGGCTGAAGGTGTGGAATAAGGTGTTTGGGGATGAGCAAAGTAAGAAAGCGGGTTTACATAGAGAAATTGATTAGCTAGATAAACTGAAGGCAAAGTGATTGATATCTACTAAGGATAATGTAAGGACAGTGATGCTAAGTCCAAGTCATTTCATAGAGTGGCCACATGAAGGAGATAGATGAGCTTGAAGAAATTGGCTGAAAGATCTCTTAGAAGAGCTACCTCTTAGAGAAGAAATTAGCTGGAGTGGAGACAAAAAACTAGGATCAAGCGCATAAGGATGGTGATGCTAAATCTAAGTCATTTCATAGTCTCACCACATGAAGGAGACAGACGAGCTTGATAAAAGGTTTGGAGCTTGAAGATGGTAGCCTAGTTATAGACTTAGAGATAATTGCAGAGAAGATTATTCAATACTTTGCAGATCTTTAGAAGGAGGATATACCTACTGTGCCTTTTTTTGGAGGGTTTGGGGTGGGGGTTGATCCCTTATTCCCTTAAGCTAAAACTGCCTAGTTAGAAAGACCTTTTGAAGAAGAAATACAACAAGCTATTGGTTGTATGGATAAGGATAAATATCTGGGCCCAGATACATTTACAGCAGACCTTTTCCAAAATTGTTTCGATATAAATAGGAATGACATGTGCAGATTGTTTGAAGCATTTCATTGGAATGGTATAATCCCTATGAGTATGAATTCTACTTTCATTTCCCTTGTGCCAAAGAAGGATAAATCTATCACCCTTAAGGATTATAGGACTATTAGTTTGGTGACCAGTGTTTATAAGTTGATTACTAAGGTTCTCTCATGCAAATTGAGTGAGGTGCTAAAAGATACAATTATGGAGAAACAGAGTGTTTTTGTTCCAAGTAGACAGATTTTGTATGCAGCCTTACTGGCAAATGAAGTGGCAGAAGATATGAGAAGGCAAGGGAAGCAAGGCTTGATTTTTAAGTTAGATTTTGAAAAAGCTTATGGTCGTGTCAGTGGGGGTTTCCCTGATATGGTTATTGCTAGGACTGGTTTAGGCGATAAATGGAGAAATTGGATTAGTAGTAGCTTGTCATCATCTTCTTTCTCTGCTATGGTGAATGGGGAACCAAAGTATTGGTTCTAAGGTCAAAGAGGAGTCAGGTAGGGGATCCTTGTCTCCGTTTTCATTTATGTTTGTGGTTGATGTGTTGAGTAGGTTGATTTCCAGAACATGTAGGGGGCTTGATTAAAGGTATTTCTGTTGGTTCAAGTGGGACGACGATTTAATACTATTCTTTTCTTGGAGGTTCATAGGAAAAGTTTTGCCAATATTCTTCTTATTCTTATGGTTTTTGAGGTTATATTTGGGCTTAAGATTAATTTGGCTAAAAGTGATCTGGCACGAATTCATGTGTCTAATTAGGATCTTCATGAGTATGCTTCTTTGGCAGGTTGTCAAAATTAATGGCCTTTAGTTTATTTGGGTATTCCTCTAGGGGGAAATCCAAAGGTTGTTTATTTTTGGGATCTTGTGATTCAAAAAATTTCCAAGCATTTAGATACTTGGACGGGTGCATATTTTCTCTCTTTCTTATCCCTATGGGTCTGGTGCAAAGGGTGAAAGAGGATTGGGAATCGAAAAATTGGTGGCTAAAAATATTGCTTTGGTGGGTAAATGGGTTGGGAATTTTCCTCAAGAGACTTCTTGATGGCACCAGGTTATTTGCAGTAAGTATGGTTTAAACAATAATGGGTGGGATGCAAACTTGGCATTCATTACTGCTCATGGCAGTCCTTGGAAGTTTATTTCAATGTTATAATTCTTTTAGAATATTTACAATAGAACACTCTGACAGTGTTTGATCTATGTAACCGATTTCACAGTGAAAAAATATTTGATTTGTTGTTGTTGTCGTTGTTATAATTCTTTTAAACCTATCCTTTCCTTAAAATTGGCTGGGTGATATTTCTTTTATGGAGGGGTTTCCACATCTTTATTATCTTTCTTCTTTGTATAATGCACCAGTAAAACAATTTTGTATTCTTCAAGGTGCTTCAGTCTCTTGGGATTTTCATTTCTTTAGAAACCTTAATGATAGAAATACTCAAGTTTTGCAATCTCTCCTCCTTGAAAATATTAATCTTTTATCTATTCTAGATAGGAGAATTTGGACTCTTGATTCTTCTGACATTCTTTCATTTTTTTAACTCATTCCCCTAATAGGGAAAAGTTTGTGTTAGATAAATTTATTTAGAAATCTAAAGCTCCTTCCAAGATGCAATATTTTGTTTGGACTAAAGTACTGAATAGGATTAATACTAATGACTTGTTGTAGATACAAAGACCTAAAACAACTATTTCTCCCAATATTTGAATTATGTGTATGCATAGTTGTGAATCAGTTGCATACTTTTTCTTACATTGTCAGGTTGCTAAATTTGGAGAAAATTGGATTTGTCCTACCTACTACTTTGAGGCATTTCTGTCAATAAGGTTTAAAGGGTTTGGAAAGAAAAAAAGATAATAAAACTTTGTGGAATTGTGCTGTTTTTGCTGTTTTCTGCTGCATTTGGTAGGAAAGAAGTGCTCGAATTTTTCAAGGATGCTCAATGACTTTGACTATGAAAGGAGCCAGGATAAGGTTTATGGCTTCACTCTAGTGTTCAGCTCATGGTTTCTTTAAGGGGGTCACCATTTCAGATTTACTTTGTTTTCTTATGATGTTTTTGTAATCTTGTCTTTTAGTGGTCTTCTTGAAAGAGGATACCTTATTCTCCTTTTATGTACTTCTCTTTTTTCTTAAAAAAATTATTTTTCTATCTAAAAAAATAATGATTTCGCAACTTTCAAAATCTTCAAGGATTGAGTACACTTCTTGATGTAGAATAGCCTGATCTCCCATTTGCATGAGTTGATGTTATCCAAATTCACCAAAGTACCAAAACCTAAGGAGAAAACTTCATTTGTGAAAGTTATTATCAGATCTCCATCTTTCAATTGTCAAATAAGAAATTTGACACCACAATATGATTCCAAGTGTCAATTGAAGGGAACGTAAAGTTTTATTACGAAAGGACCAAGCACCCACTACCATTTGAGGCCTCTTTTACTAGCAAGGGGAGCTGTGAGTCATGAGTGGCATCCAAACTAATATGAGCTGCTTCAGAGCCAATTTGAACTGACCTTTGCTGCCATTTTGAGCACCTTTTAACAATGTGAACATGATTTCAAGGGCTTCCAGGTGTTTGAGTTCAATTTTGAGGTTATTTTTACATTTGAAGCTTTGGAATAGTACTTTAGGGGAAAATAATTGTCATGGATTTTGAGCTCCTAAAGAGTTAAAAACTTTTATGGGACAATATTATTCAAGTAGCCAGCCATATGGAACTTATAGAAATATTGAATGAGGGAGTTGTTACTCTATTAAAAGTAAGTTGGAGATCAAATAGCTGGCCAAGAAGAATCCAATAAGGACAAATTATGTCATTCTACACATCATTACTCTGATAGATCCTACCTCTATCTCACTATGTCGAATCTTATTTTGGGGATTATTACCAATTAGTCAATTACAATTTTGGAGAAACCTATCAATTATCCGAAGATAAGTCTTACAAATGAAGCCGGAGTGTTAAAAGATTAGGAGAATCATTATAATATAGCAGTATTGTAGTTGTTATTCCTCATCATTATCTTGAAGAGTCGTCATCCTCTTGGAGGATTATCTTTTGTATTCAAATTTATCCAATTTAGTATAAATAATAAGGGAAGGCAGTGCTAGTGTGATTTTGTACACTACAAGTTCATAAGCCTTCCCATTCACCATATCTTTGGTTTAATAGTGAAAATTAGAGCACAAATATCACCCATCTTAAGAGTTTTATTTTGTTTGATCAAATATTTCACGGAGGTTCACTATTCTTTTCTAGGATTTCAATCTACAGAAGCAATGTTTTCTTTTATGTAGTAGTTGCTGTTGAGTTCTACAGTGGAGCTTGTGGTTGTTGGATGTTATGTATAGGTGTTTTAGCCTTGGTTTGCTAGTTTTTCTGTTAAGGAATTACAATGAAAGCTCTTGATATGAACTGGGGAGTTCTAAAGAATGGAGACCCTGAAAATCGCATATTGAAGAACTTGGCACTAGTAAGAGAGTTGTGTGTTGTCGGGTACCCTGGTAAGCAACCCAACTACTGAGGACAACTAAAAGGAAGAACATCCAGAGGGCTACTTATGGAAAGTAGAATGAAGGCTTTTTGAAGCTGTGCCATGCTGTTAAATGTTGTGGCCAGGAGAATAGCTAAGAGAAAGTTGAGGGGTCTGTTAAAGGATTAGGAGTTTCTTATCATCTGATAGTCTTGTAGTTATTCCATTTCATTTTCTAGTGGAGTTGTCATCATCTTGGAGGATTATCTTCTTGTACCAAAATTTATCCATTCTAGTATAAATAATAAAAACTCTGCCTATATTCGTATAGCCGGTCCCAAGCCCGGATAAAAGAGGAGGGTTGTGTTAGGCGTGCGACAGCCAACGTAAAACTTTGTCGTAACCGCATGAACATGGATAAACAAAGCAATAGTGTTAAAGCTAGGTCGTTGCCCAGAAGCAACGCGCTGTATGGCTCGAGTGCAGTGTCAAAAGAGCAAGGGCCGCTGCATCGGCGCCCGGATGCAGTGAAAAATAAGCAAGGGTTCCCACACTTTAATGAACGGGTGTGGGCAAAGAAGTTAGTTCATGAGGGTAGGATCCGTTTTGGAACTTGGAATGTAGGCACACTTACAGGAAAATCAATGGAAATAATTGATACCATGATTAGGAGAAGGATCAATATCATGTGTCTACAAGAGACTAAGTGGGTAGGAGAGAAGGCAAAAGAATTAGATTCTTCAGGTTTTAAGCTTTGGTACACCGGCAAGACAAGAACTAGTAATGGTGTAGGTATAATAGTTGATAAGGAGTGGAGAAACAATGTAGTAGATGTGAAAAGATTAGGAGATAGGATTATAGCTTTAAAAATTGTAGTTGAGCGGGATATTTTTAATGTTTTTAGTGTTTATGCACCCCAAGTTGGATTAGAGGAGCATCACAAGAGAACTTTTTGGGAGGATCTAGAAGGTTTGATTCAAGAAATACCTCTGGGAGAAAAGATTTTCCTAGGAGGGGATTTGAATGGTCATGTAGGGAGGGAATCGAAAGGATACGAGGGTATACATGGAGGTTTTGGATTAGGAGATGCAAATGAAGAGGGTAAAACTATCTTGGATTTTTCTTTAGCCTATAATTTTACCATAGCAAATACTTGCTTTAGAAAGCGGATAGAACATCTTATCACATACAAGAGTGGAGGAGCAAACTCTCAAATAGATTTTTTCTTGGTAAGGAAATCAGATAGAAAGTTCTGCACAAATTGTAAAGTCATACCCGGTGAGAGCTTGGCTACTCAACACAGGGTTCTAATTTTGGACGTACGAGTTATGAGAAGAGTAGAAAGAAAGAGTAAGAAAACAATCCCTAGAATTAGGTGGTGGTCTTTGAAGAATGAACAACAAAGGAATTTTCAAAGAAAAGTGGAGGAAGAGAGGCTTTGGGAGGTCCAAGGAAATGCTAATGATATGTGGGACGAGATGGCCAAAGGGATAAGGAATATAGCAAGAGAGATACTTGGAGAATCAAGAGGCGTTGGACCTAAGGGTAAAGAATCTTGGTGGTGGAATGCGGAGGTGCAAGATAAGATTAAGGTTAAGCGAGAGTGTTATAAGGAGTGGCACTTATGTAAAGATAATGCAAATTGGGATAAATATAAAGTGGCTAAGAAAGACGCTAAGAAGGCTGTGAGTGAAGCAAGAACTAAAGCTTTTGAGGGGTTATATCAATCTTTAGGAACTAAGGAGGGAGAAAGAAAAATTTACAAGCTTGCGAAGGGTAGGGAAAGAAAGACAAGGGACCTAGATCAAGTGAAATGTATTAAAGATGAAGAGGGTAATGTTTTGGTAAGGGAGCATGATATCCACGCACGATGGAGGAGTTACTTTCAAGGACTTTTTAACGAAGGGCATGAGTTGACCTGTAACTCTGACAGACTTAATATTGCAGAAGAGGATCGTAATTATACTTTTTATCGTAGAATCCAAGAGTTTGAAGTAGAGAGGGCTTTGAAGAGAATGGATAATGGCAAAGCAGTAGGACCTGACAATATACCTATTGAGGTGTGGAAAAGTTTAGGAAGGAAGGGTATAAGTTGGCTCACTAAGTTGTTTAATGTGATAATGAAATCTAAGAAAATGCCGGATGAATGGAGGAGAAGTACTTTAATCCCTATATATAAAAATAAAGGAGACATACAGAATTGTTCCAATTATCGGGGGATTAAACTCATGAGCCACACTATGAAGCTATGGGAGAAGATTATTGAGCAAAGATTAAGACAAGAGACTCAAGTTACAGAGAACCAGTTTGGATTTATGCCAGGAAGGTCAACTATGGAAGCAATTTATTTACTACGGAGATTGATGGAAAGGTATCAAAGTAGGCAGAAAGATTTGCATATGGTTTTTATTGATTTGGAAAAAGCATATGACAGAGTGTTAAGAGAGATTCTATGGAAGGCTTTAGAAAAGAAAGGAGTGCGTATTGCGTATATTCGAGCAATCAAAGACATGTACGACAGGATAACGACTTGCGTGAGAACACAAAATGGGGATACAAAGGATTTTCCCACAACTATTGGACTACATCAAGGGTCTTCTTTGAGTCCGTATCTTTTTAATTTGATTTTGGACGCAGTTACTGAACATATACAAGAGTTGGGGCCTCAGTGCATGATTTTTGCAGATGATATAGTCTTAGTTGGTGAATCGAAAGAGGAAATAAATTTGAAACTAGAGTCATGGAGACAAGCTTTAGAAACACATGGTTTTCGGATAAGTAGAAATAAAACAGAATATATGGAATGTATTTTTAGTAAGAGACGAACAAATACGAATGTAGACGTGAAACTTGGAGACTATATATTAAAACAAGTTACAAGTTTTAAATATCTTGGGTCTATTATACAAAATGACGGCGAAGTAAAGGAGGACGTAAATCATAGGATTCAAGCTGGATGGATGAAATGGAGGAAAGCTTCGAGTGTCATTTGTGATAAAAAAGTGCCGCTCAAAGTTAAAGGAAAATTCTACCGTACGGCTATAAGACCTGCTATATTATATGGTACTGAATGTTGGGCGATTAAAAGACAACATGAAGATAAACTTAACGTTGCAGAGATGAGAATGTTGCGCTGGATGTGTGGACACACCAGAAGAGATATGATTAGAAATGAGTGCATTAGAGAGAAGGTTGGGATAGCACCTATTGTGGAGAAGATGGTTGAATCTCGCTTAAGGTGGTTTGGCCATGTGTGGAGAAGACCTGCAGAAGCACCAGTGAGAAGAGTAGATCGGATGGAGAATAGTCCAATAATTAGAGGCAGAGGGAGGCCAAAGAAAACAATAAGTGAAACTATTAAAAATGATTTAATAGTTAATAACTTATCTATTGATCTTATCCATGATAGGCCACTATGGCGCCGTTTGATCCATGTAGCCGACCCCACCTAGTGGGAAAAGGCTTAGTTGTTGTTGTTGTTGTAGTATAAATAATAAAGGAGGGGCCTGCCAGTGCAAGTGTATGTACATTTACAAGTGAGCAACCCTTCCCATTCAGCATATATTTGCTTTTAACAATAAATTTCAACAACCATGGTCCTTCCTATGCAATTTATTAGCATGAAGATGGGTATTTATATGGAGATCACTGCCTGTTGGAAGGAGGAAGAGGTATTTTTCACTATGGTGGAGAGAAATTTTTTCAAAATCACTTTCTTGTTTGCTCTCTCACTTGACTTACGTCTTTTGCCGTCAACTACCAAGTACAATGGGTATATATAGGTACACTAGGCGACCCTTTAGCATCTAGTTACATGAACTACTAATTAATAAACCATACACAAACCACACTAATTTCATTACATAAACTAAATGTTGCAACACAGACAAGAGGAACAAAGGAAAAGGAACAAAATACTTAAACTTCAAATGTCAATTAAAATATCAACAATAAAGGGGTGACGATAATAACCAACTAGAGCCATATTTCTAGACATCATACTAGATTTCCTATTCTTACTAGGATACTTTGATATGGGCTTATAAATCCCTAGGCCCAATAGCCTTTATTTAAATCCCTAATTAAATCCTAAGTTATCCCAATTGCCCAATTACAAACCCTAACCCCCAAATTATAATTACATTGCTACATAATTTTTTTAGATAGAAAACGAATTTATTGACCAGAAGAGAAGTGAAAGATACAACCATGGAGTGCAACTAGTCCTCAAAAAATAGAAAACAAAAACCTGAACTATCAACAGCTCAAAAGAGCTTGCCAATCCCTCTGTAAATCTACGAGAGAAACAATCCAAGCCCCCCCCCCCCCAAAAAAAAAGAAAGAAACCATAAGCAGTAGCTCACATGGAACCCAGAAAAAGAACCCTCTCCCAAAGATGTGATGGGAAAAACTTATTAAAAACTCTTGCATTCCACTCCAACCAAAGGCACCACAAAACTACAAAAAATCTGCACTGCCAAGGAACTATGGTATTTTTTTTATCACAAAGCCAATATGCTTAATAGCTAATAAAAGCTCTAAAATAGGAGGACAAACCCACTGCACATTATAGAAAAATATCTCTTTTAGTATGTCCACACATCTTTTCGACATTAAGTGCTACCCCAACTTTCTTTCTAATGCACTCATTTTTTATCCTATCTCTTCTAGTATGTCCACACATCTAGCGCAACATTCTAGTATCTAATACTAAAAAATATAGAAAAAAATACAAGAAAGATAACCTTTAGCACTTAAGGGGCGCCCTCCCATAACTTAATTCTCATAAGATTTTGCCTACCTCTCAACTCTATCCTCTCCCATTTTTTATAACCAAATTCCTAACTAACTACCCCTATTACAATTTGCCACATGTCCTTATCCAAAACCCTTAGAACAGACCCATATATTTTCTTCTAATTGTGGGGTTCCATCAAATTGCAACAACAATAATTTTGGAAACTCATTAGGGATAACAAACTAAACATGAAGAATTTCAATTTGCAAAGGCATAATATCAACCAACTTCAGTATTATTAATTTCTTCAGGAAGAACATCAGTATCCACTTTCAAAACCTCATCCTGCAAAGGCTCTTTATCATCAAGCTTGATCTCTCCAGGCAAAATTTCTATCTTATCATCTGAATGATCAACATGATCATAATGGCCCATGATAAGGTCACCATTCTTATCCATGTCTGAAGAACACCCATCAATTGACTCAATAATGTCTTCTTCAACAGAAAGTTCAGCTAAGTCCTTGTTCATCCTATCCCAGTTTTCATCTTTACATTTACATATTTATTTCATTTCTATAATTATTACTTGAATATTCTGACTGACTGACTGCTTTCATTCCTCTTATTGTTGAATAAAAATCATATTTAGAAATGAGACCTCTGCTTCTGTTGTGGTTGCACATACCTACAATACTCATACCTATTAGACTGATGATGATTATAATTATATCTATGGGGTTTTTGTAGTTGCCAAAATTGATCACCCCTCCAATATGAACTTCTCATAGAGTAATGACTTCCATGTGTTTCATATTGCAGATAAGATGGGTAATAACACTGATGATCTGGGAAACAATAGTGATGAGCCATGAAACTCAATGCCTTTACAAATCAAAACTAAGAAAATCCATCATTAAGAGGTAACAAAATGAAGCAAAAACAATTCAGGAGCCTCAAAAAATAAAAATAACCTCAAAGTTAAGCTCGAGAGGGCACAAAACCTGGCAAAAGAGGCACGAAATGCAAAAACATGTGATCAACAGAGTAGTCAACGATCAAAGTTAATTTTAATTGTAACACCAGCAAGTCAATAATTCCACATCAACCAACAAGCCATGTAAGAGGTTCAGGTCAAATCTTTCAAATGGGTCCATTTTCAGGTCAGGTCACAATCGTTAGATCAGGTCACATAGGAAACTCAACCACCTGTGGAAGGGATGCCGTCACACACCTGACTATTCCAGTGAGTGGAAATGCGTGACACTTTCAATGGGAATGCTTTGAGGGTCCTACTGATTGGGACCCTCTAAGCACTTCTCCAGTGTCCGTTTCTTTGTTCAGTAGCAAGAGCAGGCAAAAATAGCCTTGGAAGTGGTGGGTTTGCTCTTCTAAGACGAGGCCCCGGTAGCCTGTGCTTCAATATTTTTGAGGATCAGGTGCCTAACAAATTTCAAGTCAGTAACTTAGTCCCTAGACCTCAATCTTGTTTAGAGGCTCATGAAATCCAATCCCTTTGTACCTCCTTTTTTAAATAAAATTAGTTGGCCAACACTTAAATTAAATATCCACTTCTGGAGGTTCCATTGCTCCATGTGCAAATTTAGGCTTTACCGTGTTGGATGAAGCACTTACAATTAGACCAAAAGCATTAGCATTTCTTTTAGAAAAAAGAAATTATATAAAAGAGAGAAGAAAAGTTACAAAAAGGAGGATAGGATATCCTCCTAGAAGATGACAAATAAGTCATTTTAACTAAGCATGTCCTTCACATCCATCTTTCCAATGAATTCAAGGGTAAAAGACACTTCACTGCTTCCCCCCTCCCCCCCCCCCCCCCCCCGAAAAAAAAACCCCCCACACTGGGAGCACATTAACAAAGTTGGACGGCCTTCTGGAGGTTATGTTCTACAATTAAAAGAAAGGACCAAAGAAATTTTACTTACAGCAGCAGTAGTTGCACGACTCTCCCTGTAAGCTTCGATCTCATCAGGGAAGTTCTGCTCCAATTCCTCCAGAAGATGCTTACGCAAACTCTGCCCACAACCAGAAATGCTAAGTTGGGCTATAGAAACTTATATATGAAGACATGGAAATGAAAAACATTTATATCCCTCAGAAATTGAGAATTAGAATCAACCTTCAACGAATCAGTTTTTCCTTTGGTGATCTGATTTTTTGAAATGCAGTTGATTATTACATCCCTTGTGAATTCATCTGGATTCTTCCCATCATCAATTAAACTAAACCCAGCAGTAAAGCAACAATCAGGTTCAAACAACAAAAAGCTTGTATTAGGAAGTAACTAAACAATGGAAGAACATTCAAAAGGCAAAGGACTCACTTCACAACCTCCATAGGAACCTGAATGTTGCACTTATCAGCCAATGTAACCATGTTGTCAAGCTCCAAAACAAGACCATTTCTAGAAAATTAATGTAAAATATTATCAATATACCCACTATCATAGAAAAGAAAATAAGAAATAAGGAAAAAAATGCATTAAAAGAAAAGGATGGGAAAAAAGTACATGCGTTGGAGGAGAGGCATCTGAAAGGCAGTATTATAGGTAGAGACAGTAAGGTAAAGTTGGTGAATAAGGCCCAAGGTTTTCTGAATGGAGTTGATAACCTGGTTCAGCTTCTGCATAGAATCATCAGCTGCTGATGCAGTAGCGGATGTGTCATTTGTTTGAGGAATTAACATCCCATTGCCACCACTCCCACCATTTCCTCCTGCAGTTGCACTCTGTGACGAATCCATTTGGGTATTTCTATAAAATGTCTGAAATTGTTGAAAATGACAAGTTTGTAACCCAAGAATAAACAATTGCAAAAGTAAGCTACGTTAAAATTTATGTTCAAAAGAGAGAAATCTGGTGAACAAAGGGTTGCAGTTTGCACCCTTGTTTAGCAGCAGCTCCCTTCTTTCTTATATTTATACTAAACTAGATAAATATCTAAACAATATAATTCTTTAAGAAGACGACAATTCCTAAAGATAACGGTAAGTGATGACTATAAGACTCCTGGATAATGAATATGATGAACTCCCAACCTATAGATGAAGGAAGAGAGGTAAATTACAAACAGTACCTTTAATCATAACACTCCCTCTTAATTTGTAACACTTATCCAACAATGACTGATAGGTCTTCAACACTCCCCCCTTCCAAGCTAGAAGTTTACACAGCTAGCTGCTTATTACAAATAAAACCCAACTGATGAGAAGGAAAAAAAAAACTAACCAACTCAAACTCAACCATCAATTCAAGAATTATTTGATTTGCTTCGCAAAAGCGGCCCACTCGACATTCTCTCAATTGCTCTCCTCAGCCACATCAGTTGACACAATGAAAAAACTACCAAAAGTCTTCAAGCCTACTTCTCATGTTTAGTCCCTTCAACCTTCTCCCAGCTAGTCTCCACTACTCGGGTTGCACACCAAGGAACTCAACAACAAGCAACTCCCTTACTAGTGCTGAAGTATTCAATTTGTAACTCTCAAAGTCTCCACTTCCAGCTAGTCTCCACTACTTTGGGCTTTGATATAAAGTGGATTGGGTTGATAATAAGCATTGTAAGATCAGTCAGTTACAGGATTAAGATCAATGAGATTTTGGGGGCTTCATTTAGCCCTCAAAGGGGCTTGAAGCAAGAAGACCCTCTATCTCTATATATTTTTATTTTGGCAGCTAAAGCTTTATCAAGGGATATAGCTAGAGCATTGAAAAACAATGAAGTCAGAGGTATTAAGTTAACAAAAAATGCCCCAAAACAAAATCACCTCTTTTTTGCAGATGACTCAATTCTCTTTGCAGGGGCTAATGAACAACAGGCAATAAATCTAAAAAAGATTCTTGAAGACTATTCTAGGCACTTAGGGCAAATGATTGACCAAGATAAGTCGGGCATCATCTTCAATAAAGCCACTCTAGGTATTACAAAAGAAAAGATACAAAGGGTGCTAAACATGCCTTTTGGAATAACCCAGGAAAGTATTTAGGGATCTCAGTTGTGTGGGGACAATCAAAGAAATAAGCTCTAAATTGGATTATGGACAGTGTGAAACAGAAGCTGCTTAACTGGAAGATGAAATTTTTGTCCCAAAGGGGAAAAAGAGGTACTCATTAAAGCCATAGTCCAAGCAATTCCCACATATGCTGTCTACTATTTTATTTCTTAAATCTTTTTGTGCTAAGCTTTGCTCAAAAATAGCAAAATTCTAGTGAAAAAGCAATAGAAAAGACAATGGTATCCATTGGATTAATTGGAAAAATTTGACCAGGAAGAAAAGTGAGGGCGGAATGGGTTTTAGAGACTTTAGAAGCATGAATGTTGCTTTGTTGGCAAAACAAGCATGGAGACTGTTAGAAGATCCCAACTCCTTTGGGCAAGAATTTTCAAACAAAGATACTTTCCAAAATTAAGCTTCCAAAAAGCCAAAAGGGGAAGATGGAGCTCTTGGGGGTGGCTTAGTCAATGGGACGGAAAAGAATTCTTTATGAAACATGGGAGATGGAGAATTGGCAATGGGAAAAATATAAACATTTGAGAAGATAAATGGCTTAGGAGTGGTGAAGTCATAGAAAATAACTCCAATAGCAGTTTAGAAAAGTTGCTTCTCTTATTGACCAAGCCTAGACCTGGAATATTGAAATCCTAAGAGAAATGCTAACCATTCACCAAATAAAAGATGCTCTTGCAACCCCTATTCCCTACTCCAATCAACCGGACAAATTCATTTGGCCTCTAACAAGTGAGGGCCAGTACAGAGTAAAGAGTGGGTATGACACTGCCAAAAAGGGAGATCCAAACACTAGCAGAGATAATGCTTCAACTTCTGCCTCAATCAACCCAAAGATATGGGGAAGAGTTTGGGAGTCTCCTATTCCTCCTAAAATGAAGATACTTATATGGAAGATCCTCGCTGCCCAGTATGGAGAATCTACACAGAAGAAAAATTGTCACTCCATGTGCCCTATCTGTAATGAGCCCCAAAAACTATGGAACATATTTTCTTAGAATACAGTTAGACAAGACCAGCTTGGTTTGGAGCAGATATTCAGAGTCAGCTCTACCAAAATGGAAGATATAGGTTTAATGACTGGTCGTGGGCTAAAATCAACACGTACAGTAAGGTTTAGGGTTCAGAGGGTGGATGAAAAGGAAGCGAAGTGCTTTATCATGATGTGGTTCATCTGGAAGGAGAGAAATTCTTTTGTATTTGAAGAGATAAAAATTGATCCAAGCAGAGTTATACAGAAAACAAAATTCTTGATAACATGCCTGACCAGTTTACAGAACAAAATCGAACACACAGAGAACAACAATAGGGAAAGGGGTTCAGTCAGATTGGCAAAGTGGAAAAATCCCCCGGTTGGGTGGTTAAAGATAAACACAGACGCTGCCTATCCTAATCAGAATACAGAGTGTTACCTAGCAGCAGTTGTTAGGGATGATAGAGGATGTCTACTCACCGGTAACGTCAAACAGAGCTCGGCACGCTCGGCTTTGGAAGCAGAATGCAGAGCAAGCACTAATTTTAATCAACAACCTGCAATTGAACCGAGTGACTGTTGAGTCTGATTACACACCTCTACCATTTGCTTGCAATCAGAAAAGACAAATCTGGAATATTAGTCACATCCACAGTATGATCAAGGAGATTACCTCAGATGGAAGACAGATCAAATTCGAATGGATCCAGAAGGAGAAGAACGAAGTAGCCCACACGGTCGCGAAACTCTTCGCGCAAAGGAGGCTTCAAAGAAATTGGGTCTCCAATCCACCGATTATCCTCAAGATGATGCTGAGACAGGAGGCTGAGGTAGATGCAGAAAATCCCTTACCATAATCCGGTCTCCCGAAGAGAACTTCGCCAGATCTCTTGGGTTTTTTTGCAGAGAGTGTTGCTCTGGTCACCCAAAATCGAGTGTTTTTTTTCCTGTGAGCCAGACTCGCGGTTTTGTTGTACAAACCGAGTCTGGCATGTCTCTCTCAGCTTTGCCCCATCAGCTTTTTAGGCTTCGGCCTTCTGTCCAAAAAAAAAAAAAAAAAGCCACTGAAGAATTAGGACTTAACTACAAAAACTATGTCATGTCAAGTGTAATTTAAAAGTTACAAATTGTTTAGTGTTTCAGGACCAGAAGTTATATCTTATTTTGACATGAGAAAAATATGTTTTTACATCAATGAGTAAAAAATCATTTGAAACTTGGATTAAATTAATTCAAAATTTTTATCACATAGGTGATTGATAAATAAGATTTTCTCTTAGTAAATTTTTTAAATTCTAGACAATGTCTTCTAAACGGTTCCACTATGCTTAACATAAATATACAGTAAAATTGTTTCAGCGCTTATAACATTTCAAATGCTTCAAGAGTTTGTCTTATAATTATTTATATGTCACTATCTAATGACATATATAAAAAATATTAATTACAAAATCAATTAGATAAATAAGAAGTCTTTTAGAAACCATAAAAAAAAATTTAATACATCCATGTAACAGGAGAATATATCTCCTCATAATCTAGGTCAACCTTTTGTGAGAGCTATTGTAATATCCCGTAATTTTATTTTTAAAAGATAATGTTTTACTATAAATAAATATATTTTTATTTATTTAAAAATGATTATGTTTTGCTAAAAGCAAGTATATTTTTAATTAAAATGATTTATGTTTTTGTTACAATAATTATATTGGCCTCTAATAAATTTTTGTTGTATTTTTAAAAATATTATTTCTTTTAATATGTATAAAGATATTTATTTTAAGATTTGTTTTATTATAAATTTTATCAAGAAAAATTGTGATTTAAGAGTTTAAATAAAGGTTTACGAGAATGTAAAATTTTAAAAAATTTTGTAATATTTTAGGATGAAAAACGAAATTTATATGAATTTATTTAAAAGAAAATCCTATTATTAATATTAAATTATTATTATTATTATTAAAAATAAATAAATAAAATGAGAAAGGAAAAAAGCGTAATCGGGAGGCAGAAAGTCGAGAAAAAAATCGAGAAATGAATAGTAAATAAATAGTAACATTCAACTTTTTCTTTAGATTTGTAGTGATTATTGACTTCCGATCTCAAAACTGAAGGTGTTACTGGATTCAGGACGAAGAATACTTTAGTTTTGACTGATCAATTTTTCAAATCAACCGTTGAATCGTCATAGATTTAAAGTAAAAAATCTCAGAAAAAGGTAAATCCTAAAACTTTTACTTAGAGACCTCCAATTGAAATTCTGATGCCGTAGATAGATTCAGAAACTAGATAAACCTTAAGATAGGTATATTTTCGGCCATCTAATAGCCTTTTTGTTCGTCATGAATAGTATTTTTCGGCGGGTGAATAGTATTTTTCAGCGAGTGAATAGTGTTTTCCGCGGTGAATAGTGACCAGTTCCCGAAGTTGTTATCTTGATTGTTTTGACCCTCCGGATACATTTTTGATGTCAATTTGATCAAATTCAGCTTGAAAAAATACAATTTAGGGCTGTCCAATCAGGAGCCTTACCTTGTGAGTAGATACTTCTTTCTATGACTTGCTCCATGCTCTTCTTGAATTATAAATTTATTATTGTTTCTGATTATAAATTATTTACAATTATAAGTTTTTGAAATGTGTTCAAATATCTGTTATACTTACGAACTGGCACATAGTTCAAGAAAAGTATGGTTTTAGAAATGGATTTTGGAACTCATTGAATATGTGATTCTAAATGTATTTATCATTATCTGATAAAGTGAATATTATGTGAACGATGCATTGATTTTTAAAGCTATATACTTGTGAAAATGATGCATGTCATATTATAAATGAGATTGAATGGCAAGCATAAAACTCATGGCGAGTTGCTTAATATTTTACATGTATATATATGTATTGATGCATATCGGTTGGTTGTATGGCTTGTGACGGTACCGAATAGGGGATGCCCTATTAGCTTGAGTGAGCCGTGGGAGGGCCGCTCTAACCGGGTGACAGTGGTAATGTGGGGAGGCAGGAGGGTGATGTACTCACATTCCCTGATCACTTATTGTGACTAGGGTCGAGGTCACTATGCGTATAGCAAATTGCATTGACCAGATCGCCGAATGAGGCAGGTCATTTTCAAATCAAATTGCATTGACCAGATCACTGAGTGAGGCATGTCATTTTAAAAATTATGATTTTATCTCTAGATCTTAATATTTTACTATAACTTATACAGCTGAGCATAACAACATTTGTTTAATGATTATACCATGGTGCATATGGTTTTGAATATCTGAATATCTGAATATCATTTGATTTGAGAATATTTGAAATACGGGTCTCATATAAATGTACTTCTGAACTGTATTTTCTATGTGACATAATTTAAAACATAAGTATATCCATATGCTGACCTAAGAGGTCATAGGAGGAATTATTTACTCACTGAATTGTCAAATTCACTACACGATATTTTCACATTTTTCAGATAAGAATATCAGAGTCCGATTCGACAGATAGGTGATATATTCTCTAGGTGAGTCTACGTTGTTTCCAAGACTCACGGTCTTTGAATTATACTGTGTTTGTATTCTAGAGTGCTCTGAACGCTACATGCAAGATTCCTATTTCTGCTGTACTCTGATGTTTATAGATTTGGTCTGTATATTGTGTATACATGAGAGATCTTATATGTATTTGTTCCCATGATAAAGAATTGAATTATGTATATTTATGGAGATTATCTTACATTTAAAAAAAAATTGTTTATTTTACGTAACGTAAATTAGGGGCGTTACAAGTTGGTATCAGAGCATTAAGTTTCCCTGTGGCTATCAGAGCAAAGGATTCTTTAGTAGGACCTTTAGTATCGATATGAGCCGAACATATTTATACTTCAGGTGCTGTTAAGAGATTCTATAGGGTTTCAAATTCTTTTCTATTCCAAGTTGCTAAAGTTTATAGTATAAGACGGATTGAATATTGTGACATCTTAAGATATATCTATGGATCAATTACAGCTTGAAAGTGAAAGGGATAAGTATCTAAGAGAATTTAAAGAATTGATACAAATACCAAATATGGTGATTTTTGAATGTGATATCCGATGTACCCGGTTGTCTAGATATGGTAGACTTTGATGTATGAATTAGTTGGCATTATGTCATGTCATTATGAAATATCACTATAAGGTGATTAAATTCAATATTCTTGAAAAAATTTCTTTCTTGATACAAGGGGATCGTAAGGAGATACCCAGTAATCTAATCTCTGCTTTAATATCCCACAAGTGATTATAAAAAAAAATCAAGAATATTTGACAATGTTGAGAAATAATGATATTAAGTAAACCAGTATAAATCAAGTGCCAGTAGTTAGAGAATTTTTTGATGTAATTCCTGAGGAATTGCCAGGATTACGTCGAAATAATAAATAGAATTTGGTATTGATTTATTTCCTGAAACCTAACTAGTGTCTATATTTCCATATAGAATGGCACCCACTGAACTTAAAGAACTGGAAAAAAAATAGTTACAAGATATGTTAGACAATGGATTTAAAAGTCCTAGTATTTTTACTTGGAGTGCTTCAGTTTTATCTGTAAAAAAGAATGATGGATCACTATGACTATGCATAGATTATAGACAATTGAATAAAGTGACAATGTAGAATAAATACACATTACCTCGTATAGATGATCTATTTGACCAGTTAGAAAGTGCTTAATATTTTTCAAAAATTGACTTGATTTGATATCTAGATATCATCAATTAAGGATAAGAGAAGAGGATATTGCAAAAAAATTACTTTCAAGAGTCGGCATAGACACTATGAGTTTTTAGTTATGTCATTTGGATTGACAAATACCCCAGCTACATTTATAGATTTAATGAATAAGTAATTAAGCCATCCTTGAATCAAGTTGTTATTATATTTATTGATGATATACTAGAATATTCCAAAAGTTTAGAGCAACATAAGTAATATTTAAAGATAGTTATACCAACTCTAAGGGAGTAGGGTTGGTAAGGATGATATCCAAGTTGACCCTAAGAAAGTAGAAGTAGTACAACAATGGCATGTCCTACTACAGTTATAGATGAAGATCCAAATCTAACTTGCGCTTCCTGCGATTGTCTGTCGTCCATTCTATTCAAGTCATAGTTGAATCAGGTACATGAACATATGTTTGTAAAGCATCAATTAACTCTTCAGCATTTGAAACTGAGACGAGAATTCGTCGTGCTGAGTGTGGGATAAACTTTTGTTCCACAGCATGATCAAGAAAAGACAACAGACCATAAAAAAAATGGTTAACATTTAACAAACCTATCGGTTTGTGATGCATATTCAATTGTGTCCAAGATACTATTTGAAAAATCTTCTCTAAAGTACCAAAACCCCCTGGTAAGGCAATGAAAGCATCAGCATTGCTCATCATTCTAGCGCTCATCCATAGAAGCAACCCTAAATTCTTCCCCAACTGTCTTTCGTATGATATTTGATACAGCTAGAGCTGTAGGAATAATACGTAGAACTTGACATCCTCCTACATGTGCAGATATAGCCACACACCCCATTAACCCACGGTTACCTCCATCATAGACTAAATGAAGTTTTCTTCTGACTAACACCATACCTAGGTTTTGTGTAGCTTTCACATACTCTTCATCTTTTCCAGGACTGGAACCACAAAAGACACAAATATTTCGAAACTGAAGGAATGCGATTCCCTCCATAGCTGCACACACTTTAACTTTGAGTATGAAAGTAAAGATACTAACGTGTGTATTTATAGAATTCAGAGAAAGGCATATTTATGATAGCTATGCGAATAGGCCGAGTATAATTAGAACAGCTATGTGGGTGATTGGTGGATATCAGATAAATTGAAGTTGAAAATTTTCAAAAATAACGGCAAGCATGTATATTTACAATAAATATGACTGTGACTTATATTAAATATATAAAGAGAATAAGGTTAAGATATCACCAGAAAATTTTCTTTTCTTGTTGTCATTGATGAATGATTGATGTCTTGAGTCATGTAGGGAAGTTGTAGACGATAGGCGTTATTGTAAAAAAAAAGAAAAAAAAGAAAAAAAATGATGAAGATGCAAACCAAATAATTAGTGAAGAGGGACATTTTTCTTGTTTTCTCAATGTTTTTACCAGTAGACTATCAGTATTATTAAATCGACTAGCTATTCTGAGAAATTTTAATTTGGACTGATTATTTTACAGTTGATTGATGACATCTATTTAGAAGCAATCAACTGCATCCTACCAGTTAACTACGTGTTCTTTGATTTTCACAGACTTTTATAAGCTCAGAAATATTTTTTTTCCATGTGATATTCTTCCACCGAATAACAATATATTTGAATTAGATTTTGGCACATATATTCAAAATTTGCGGCCACCGATTTTTGTCAAAATCGTAGTTAGATTTTGTTTACAGATTGTCAAGAATTACAGCCACTAATTTTAATGTTTTTCAATGCTTTGTCCAAATTTTTGACTTTCTATTTTGGCACAATTCTCTATTATGCTTTTCGTCTGTTTTATTGCATTCTCCCTCATTAATGGTTGGCATTAAATGCAAGGTTCTTTTGCCTTATTACAAGGAAAGTTAATTTCTTTTTTTTGAAACTCAATTATTATGATATTCGAGTAATTAATAAGTTAAAATAATAGAGATTTTGATAGGATTTATCTACCAAAGAAGGTACTTCAAAAAAAAATTATTATATCAAGTATGTATAACTGTGTAAGTTGGCAGATTATGTGTAAATTAGAAAATATACCATGCTAAGTTGAGTCTAGTATTTAGGATTTGAATTATGTTGAGATTGGAATTCCACGTGTAAATAATTGTTGAGAAATGAGGTTTTAGAAGAAGCCATAAATTGTGAATATGGATAACCCGAGGCAATAAGGATATAATAAGATATGAAATAATTGTACTAGTATAATGGTAAAAAGAAGATATAAGTACAATTTTTTCGTTGTTTGGTATGTCAGCAAGTAAAAAAAAAATTTGGATATATTGTTTCAGGAGAACTATTCAAGAAGTCTAAGGATCTTTGTTAGATTATAGTATAGCTGATAGTAAATCTAATTAATGTGTTTATGCATTAGAAGTTATGTTTCAGGTATCTTTATATAATTTTAGTGAAAATTTGGAGAAAATCATTTATCCTTAGTTAAACTTGCCCCTATTAGTAATTATCAAGCCAATATACAAATGACACCATTTGAGGTTTTATATAAAACATTATAGGTCTCCTAAAGGGTGAGTGAGTTGAGTAAAGTTAGGTCCACAAAAATCGGTCCAAAAGCTTACCGTTGGGCTTTGCCATCTGAATTGGATAATGTTCATCCAGTATTTTACGTATCTATGCTACGAAAGTATCTACTAGACCCAACACATGTTATTCAGTGTTGGGAAATTTAGTTAGACAAAGAGTGGTTATATGAGGAAAAATCAGTGACTATAGTAGATAGTCAAGTGAAGAAATTAAATTCAAAAGAAATGTCACGGTAAAAGTGATGTAGTAAAAGTACTTTTCAGGAGAGGCTACTTAGGAAAGAAAGAATAATATGTGCGCCAGATACCCACATATTTTGAGTGAGAAGGTTAGTATTTATTTGCAAATATGGCGATGAAATTGATTAGAAAAAGAATATAAGCAACTCAGTACAGGCCAAAAGTCTATAAGGACCATAAATATTAGAGCACTAGACATTATCAGTTGGTGACAAAATATTCTTGAAGAATTTATGGTTGAAAAAAATTCCTATGCACTACAAGAAAAGCGGGATTTAGCGACGGTTATTTAATAACGGTTATAAAAACCGTCGTTACATCAGGCTTTAACGACGGTTAAATCCAACCGCCGTTATATTCCACGGACATTCGACCGTTCCTCGGAAAATGGATCGGTTTTACGACGGTTCATAGATAACCGTCGTAATACCCTACGAAAATTGGACCGTTTATAGGGATTTGCTCCGGTTTAACGACGCTTTATGTAACCGTTGTTATACCACGCTCCCACACGACGACGGTTTTTGGGGAAACCGTCGTTAAAAACATATTTAACGACGGTTTTTTTTCAAACCGTCGTTAAACCGCGCCTTTTCCTATATATTCGCCTTCCCTCTTTCATTTTCATTACGCAACTTCAGTTTCTCTCTATTTCTTCTTACAAACGCTTGTGAATTTTTTTCTGTCAAAGGTTCTTGTGATTTTGGTGCTTCGAATTTATTTACTTAGTTTGAGGTAAATTTTTATATATTTGTACTATTATAAATTATTTTTTATTTAAATTGTAAATTTTTTTAAATTTATTAAGTACGTAATTTGTTTTTTAACTTTGTATGTATATATTTCATTTATATACAGACAGTTGTGATTCAGAGTTGTTGATTTCGACATAAGGTATGTATTTTAATATTAATTATGTTTAATATTTTGAATGTTTTTTTGATATATTTGTATGTTTTATTTAAATAGTTTATACTTTTCGTTTATTAGTAATTATATTATGTTTTTAGAAAATGATGTATTATGTTACATAGGTTAATTATCTGTTGTTAATTTAAACAAATTAATAGTAAAAAATAATTAATATTTATATTTTTTAATTAGAATAATTAAATAAGTATTAATTATTATTTTTGAAGAATGTAATAATTATTAACTTAGAATTTTATGTTCATAATTATAAGGTAAAACACTTTAAATATGATAACTTAATTTTCCTTCCAGTTAAAGTGACATGTGAACAGAAAATTGTACGAAATATTGTATAGTAGATTTAAATATAGCTTTTAATATCAAAAAAATTAAACTTAAATATTACAAAATAACGTGAAACAATGTTAATATGATAACTTAGGGCCTGTTTGGTTTAAGAAAATATTTTCAATTTTCATTTTTAGTTTTCATTTTTTGAAAATAGTTTTCATTTTCAAATTTTTAAAATATAGAAAACATGTTTGGTTTACAAAGTGAAAATGTATTTTCAAAAATAAAAACAATGAAAACATGTTTGGTTTGAATTTTTAAAAAATTGAAACAACAAAGAAAATAGACAAAAATGAGAGTTCATCGTGTTTTGCACCTTTGGAAAGTTTACTGAGTTTTCTAAATAATAGTGGAAAAAAAATGTAATTCATAAAATATTTATTTATCAAAGTTATAGACAAAAAATATCAAACAAAATGTAGAACACATTTATTGAAACTCAAAAGTATTCATAATTCCAATTAAAAATACATAAGTCTGATTTTATTAATAAAATCATATATTTTGAACTCCATTTTCACGTAATAATTTTTTAAAATTCTAACCAAACAGATTTTCTACTCTATTTTCTGTTTTCATTGAAAATGATAACGGAAAACTGAGTAACCAAATAGTGTCTTAGTTTCTCTTCCAGTTAAAGTGCCATGTGTTTGTACTATTTATTTTAACTTAAACATAATTAGTTAAATTTAAGTATACAAATTTAGTAGAAATGATAAATTGTTAAATAGAAATAAAAATCATTAATTTTTTGATTGGTTTATTATTTAATTCTCGAAAAGGTGTTAGATTATGAAGTTATGCATTAAAAATACATTATTCAGTGAATTATTAATTAATTTTTTTGATTTCATAATGGTTTCAGTCATAGATAAGACTTGGATCCATAAACCTCGACACACCCGAGAGTATTTGGAAGGTCTACAAGGATTTTTAGACTTTGCAAATGCTAACTCGGGTGTGGAAGGTCAAATAATCTGCCAATGTCCAAAGTGCAGATTTAAAAAATGGCAAGCTACGGAGGTTGTGCGCCAACACTTGATCGTCAAGCCTTTTCCACAAGGCTACGATTTTTGGAGTATGCACGGAGAAAGGGTAACAGAAGATCCTGCTACAAGACATCAAATAGTACTACATGATGTTCCAGAACGTCCAATCGTCCGAAATGACCCTGTGCAGGACATGGTCCGTGAAGTATTTGAAATTCATCGTGAACATGAAAGTGTTGATTCTGTTGATATGCCGGTTCCACCGTCAGGTGAAAGGATGGACGAAGGCACGAGGGATTTTTTTGAATTACTGAAGGATGGGCAAGAACCATTATATGAAGGGTGTGACAAATACTCTAAATTGTCGTTTCTGGTGAATTTGTACCATATCAAGTGTTTGTGCGGGATATCCGACAAGGCTATGTCAATGATGCTGCAACTATTGGTTGACGTTTTTCCGGATGTAAAGATTCCAACTTCGTTTTACGAGGCAAAAAAAATTATTAATAAGTTGGGGTTGAACTACAAAAAAATACATGCCTGCAAAAATGATTGCATGCTATTATAGGGAGAAAATGAAAATAAAGATGTTTGTAACAAGTGCAGTGCATCAAGGTGGAAACTGAGGAAAAAAGGGGAGAAGCGGAAGAAGGTGGCTAATAAAGTCCTCAGATACTTTCCATTAAAGCCCCGGCTACAAAGATTGTTCATGTCTTCTAAGACTGCCGAACATATGAGATGGCATTCCACAAACACAATTAGTGACGGTATGATGAGGCATCCGAGGGACTCCGAGGCATGGAAGAGATTTGACATCTTAAACCCTCAATTTGCAACCGATCCTAGAAATGTGCGTTTGGGCCTTGCTACCGATGGTTTCAATCCATTTGGAAATTTAAGTACAAGTTACAGCATATGGCCAGTCGTACTGATCCCTTACAATCTTCCGCCTTGGATGTATATGAAGCAGAGTTCTTTTATGTTGTCAATGATAATTCCTGGTAGAAAGACACCGGGAAATGATATAGACGTATTTCTGCAACCGTTGATTGAAGAGTTGAAGGAGCTATGGTTCGACGGTGTGCGGACTTACGATTCATTCAGCAGTGACATGTTCAATATGTATGCTGCTCTCATGTGGACAATCAGTGATTTTCCTGACCTTGGATGTTTATCAGGTTGGAATACTCATACTGGATTGGCTTGTCCACACTGTAATTTTGATTCAACTCCTGTGCGCCTTCCTCATAGTCGAAAATGGTGTTTTATGGGACATCGTCGTTTTCTAAATCCTGGTCACAAATTTCGGCTTGCCCGTAACAGGTTTGATGGAACAGAAGATAGAAGAAATCCTCCACTGCAATTGAACGGTGTAGATATTCTGAGACAAATTAATGATATTAACATTGTATTCGGAAAGAACGGAGAACATGAAGGTCAAAAACAGAGGTCCCGAAGTCACGGAGGGGTTGCAGCTGGGACTCAACAATGGCGAAAAAAGAGTATATTCTTTGAACTTCCATATTGGGCGAACAATTTATTGCGGCATAATCTTGATTTGATGCATATCGAAAAAAATGTCTGCGACAACATTCTGTATACTTTATTAAATGACACTGGCCGTTCAAAAGACCACATCAATGCACGAAGAGATTTACAGGAGTTAGGTGTTAGGTCAGAGCTTTGGCCAGATGAGAATGGTAAGTATTCGCCTGCTTTGTTCACGTTGACAAATGCAGGTAAAGATATCTTTCTCAAAACACTGAAAAATACCTCTGTGCCTGACAGATATTGTAGTAATATTTCTAGATGCATTGATTTAAGACAACGTAAGATTGGTGGGTTGAAAAGTCATGATTGTCATATTCTTATGGAACAACTACTACCGTTTGCCATAAGTAAGGCACTTCCTCAGCAAGTGTCTGCAGTTCTGATCGAGTTCTGTTCGTTCTTTCGACATATTTGTTCCAGATCTTTAAATGTCAGCGAACTTGATCAATTTCAAAATCGTATTGTTCTGACGCTGTGTCATATGGAGATGATATTTCCTCCTTCCTTCTTCACAGTAATGGTACACTTAACAGTTCACTTGGTCCAAGAAGTCAAGTTAGGCGGATCAGTTCAATATCGTTGGATGTATCCTATTGAAAGGTACAAGAATTTAAAAATTCAAATCTATTTTATCTTGTTTATGTTTTTTTTATTATCAATTTTTCATACCTGGTTTAACGTATATATGTTGTACAGATACTTGGGTAAGCTTAAGTCTTTCGTCCGAAATAAAGCAAGGCCAGAGGGCTCAATAGCCGAGGCATGTGTTGCTGAAGAAGTTTTAATATTTTGTTCAAGGTATTTGGAGGGTGTAGAAACATTGTTCAATCGTCCTATTCGGGTCGACGATCGACCTGATGTGGCGACGTCGGTGGGGAGTACATTGTTTCTACAAGTAGGAAGGCCAGTTGGTGGGTTCGAGTATTTTACCCTTTCTCCCCGAGAAAAATTGCAAGCCCATCGGCATGTCTTAATAAATTGTCCGGAAGTCGAATCTTATCTTCAGTGAGTACACCAAACTTTACTGTTACATTAATATTTATCTAATGGATATGAATCATTAAATTTAGAGATTGAGATTTTTTTTACAGAGAATTTAGAGATTGGGTAAGACATAGCTTACAAAGTAGAACCCGATCGTCTTCTAAGATAGATAAAAAAGTTCATAGGGAGTTTGTTTCCTGGTTCACTCGTCGTGTAAGTATATAATTTACCTAGTCAATTTATATTTACAATCTAATATGAGCATAACTCACGACTCAATTTTTCTTTTCCAGATAGCAAATGATAGTAGTGAGACATTATCAACTGAACTAAAATTTCTGGCAATTGGGCCCTTGGATAGAGCACGCCGATACAGTGCATACAATATAAATGGATTTAAATTTCGAACCTTAGAGCGAGACCAAGGGTTGACAACCCAAAATAGTGGAGTTCATGGTATTTTCGGGACGAGGAGTTATGCAAGTAGCAGTGACAGAAATATGCAATTCGGTGGAGTGCCGTATTATGGAAAGTTATTGGATATTGTAGAATTAAATTATCACGGCCACTTTACAGTTACTTTATTCAAATGTATGTGGGCCAATACAACAACAGCGAGGGGCATTACCACGGATGGTTTCGGAGTGACATCTGTCGATTTTTCACGGTTGATTCATACAGGTGAAAATGACGATGACGAACCGTACATCAAAGCATCCGAAGCGCATCAAGTATATTATGTAGAAGATGCGGTTGACAACAAATGGAATATGGTTGTACATTTGAAGCCTCGTGATTTATATGAGATGGGCGAAAACGATGATAATATTTCATATGATAGTGATCCGTTGCGTGTTCAAAATTTAGAAATATTATTTCCAGAAGAAACAGTGAATTTATGTCTGTTACGGTACTAATTTGACCCTGTATTATCTTGAATATATTTTGAGTTTGTTTATGAACAATTTATGCTTTTTATGTATTTTGATATATGATTTTAATATTTTATTATTTTTAAATGAACAATTATGAGGTGAAATTAATTTTTTTAATTTTTTTCTGACAGGCATAGTGACGATGCGGAGGGGTAGATCTGGATTTGCGGGTAGAGCGGGTGCGACGACATCAGCTGGCCATGTTGCTCGCCCGACTAGTAGCGACGGAGGACAGTCTTACGATGATGTCCAGTTCACGGTACCTCCGGACTCGAGGGCGCTAGAGTCAGAGGCTGGACCATCCACACTACCCCCATCTGACGATATAGCACCGGAGTCAGATCCCACCCCATCCACAATCCCCTCTTACGACGCCCAGGAACCATACGACGATTTTGATATCAACCTGGACGTCAATGATTTGTTGGGTGGCGTTGAGGTGGAGCATCAGATTGCTCAGCAGGAGCGTCGGCGCAGGAGATCGTGGACAGTCGATGTTATAGGTATAATATATAATATTTTTTTATATTTATAATAATTAACGTCCAAATATTGAGTTAACACATTTATTTTATATTCTAAATGATGAGACCGGTCGGGTGACGCCCAGACAGATGACTGTCCACGATGTTTGGGCGTTACCTAGTGGGCACAAGGTGGTTGTCCAGTGTAACGACATCCACCAGCCCATTGGAGACGGAGGTGGTCTCCTTGGTGTCTTCCTTGGCACCATTGGAGATAACTTCCGTTTCTTTCCGATCTCATATAAAGATTGGAAGAGCATTCCAGAGGATTACAAGGCCGGAGTGTTTCGTGACACGATACAGGTATGAAATGTTAATTCTTCTTAAGTATACTTTAATAGTTTTAATGTTTAACTCATATTTTTATTTTTTTTAGACACATTTTAATGTGACGGGCTTGCACAAGAAGATCATTTTACAGTCACTTGGAGCCAAGTGGAGAGCCGCGCGTTATAATGTGTTTCGGCTTAAGTACGACGGGACCAAGACGAGGGAGGAGTTGCTGAACGACGTACCCTCTGGCATTCCACGTGACTAATGGGCTACGTTCGTTGATTACCGGCTGAACGCGAGGACCAGAGTAATTTTTTATATTAATTTTTTCATATATATTTTCTTTTCAAAAACATTGATTAATTATTTTATTTATGCATTTATTTAGGATGTGGCTGCTCAAAATAGACGTAACAGAAGACGTATGACGATGCCACATACAACTGGATCCAAGAGTTTTGCACGTAGAAGGGCTGAGCTTGTGAGTTTTATTTCAAAAGAATTTTATTTCTTTTTAAATAAAAAATATTTTTCTTTAAAATTCTTACTAATTGTTTATTTATTCAGGAGGCGGAAGTTGGGGGTCCAGTGACTCGCGGTGATGTATGGACGGCAGCTCGTAAAAGGGCTGACGGAACATACATCAACGACGAGGCTCGAGCAGTTACGGTATGTAAAATATAGCTATTGTTATGTTAATTCAAAATTTTATTTGATTATTTGTTAATTGTAATAAAAATTTAACGTCTTTTTTTCATTTTATAGGAAAAAATTGTCTCGATCCAACAGGAGGATAGCTCTTCCCAAGAGCTCTCGACAGATGATTCACTTGCGAGAGCCTTGGGAACTGTAGAGCACTCGGGTCGTGTTCGAGGATTTGGGTTAGGTGTTTGTCCAACCCAAGTCTTCGGACGTCCCTCTGTTGGATCGAGCTCATCATCTGGGTCTAGGCCTTCATACGCTGAATTACAGAATGAGGTGGCTCGTCTGAAAGCGACCATACATGAGCGAGACGTCGAGCAGCAGCGCCGAGAGGCGGAGCAGCAGCGACGAGAGGCGGAGCGAGAGGCTCGTGACGCTGACATGCTAGCTCGACAGAGACAGATGGAGGCAGCTATGGCGTTCTTGCTCCAAAACTTTCCGGGTCAAGTGCCGCCTGACATTGCACTTGTTCCGAGTGCAAATATTAGGGTAATATTCAAATTCTGAATTTCATAAATAATTGTTATTATTAATATTTTTAATTTCAAAACGCTTATATAATAAAATTAATTTTCAGGTCCCTGGTGATAAAGGCAGTGGACATCAAGAAGATCAGACGCCACAAAGTCCTCGGGGTCCGAGTTCATAGTTGATGATATATATTTATTGTATATTATTTTTTTTTGTACAAAAATGTATATTGTAGTTTTAATGTTTAAGTCATTATTAATTTTAATTCTATAATTTATTTGTGAATGTCATTTACATTATTCTATTTATTTTTAAAATTTTAATATGTAACGATATAAGAAATAAAAAAAGTTAACATTATAAAATAGACAATTTGAGACAAAAAATTATACTATAAAAAATTAAATATAATAATTATAATATTAAACTAAACTAAATTAAAATATATATTATGAAATTTAAGATAAAAATTTAAAATAAATAAATAATAATGTCAATTATAATTATTAGAATAAATATATATATCCAAAAGATAAAATATGGTAATAATAATATTAATATAAATAATTTTGGAAAATAATAATTTTTAATAAAAATTAAAAATTAGGAAGGTATAACGACGGTTTTACAACCGTCGTTATATTAAAATGTATAACGACGGTTTTTTGAACCGTCGTTATTTCAGACATAACGACGGTTCGTACAACCGTCGTTATAACCAAGTTGCCGACATGGCGACGGTTAACGAACCGTCGTTAAGACGAAAAATAACCGTCGCTAAACCCTGTCTTAACGACGCTATCCCCACGGTTCGTCCAAACCGTCACAAAGCCATTGTCTTGGTGACGGTTTTTATAACCGTCGTTAAGACATTTAGCGACGGTTAAAACCGTCGCTAAACCCCGCTTTTCTTGTAGTGATGGTTAAGGTTATATGGTAAAATCACTAAAGTGAAGAGACTTCTTAGAGAGTAAAGATAATATACAAAGGAGATAGTCTCAATAGCTTGAGTAAGGCGGTTAATAATTGTAATTTATGCCTTGACTTCATTTCCTATTTGTGATAGAATGAATTGAAATTTGAGGACCGAATTTCTTAAAGGGGAAAGAATGTAATATCCCGTAATTTTATTTTTAAAAGATAATGTTTTGTTATGAACAAATATATTTTTATTTGTTTAAAAATGATTATGTTTTACTAAAAGCAAGTATATTTTTAATTAAAATAATTTATGTTTTGGTTACAATAATTATATTGGCCTCTAATAAATTTTTGTTGTATTTTTAGAAATATTATTTCTTTTAATATGCATAAAGATATTTATTTTGAGATTATTCTTATTATAAATTTTATCAAGAAAAATCGTGATTTAAGAGTTTAACTAAAGGTTTATGAGAATGTAAATTTTTAGAAATTTTTTTAATATTTTAGGATGAAAAACGAAATTTATATGAATTTATTTAAAATAAAATCCTATTATTAATATTAAATAATTATTATTATTATTATTAAAAATAAATAAATAAAATGAGAAAGGAAAGAAGCGTAATCGTGAGGCAGAAAATCGAGAAAAAATCGAGAAATAAATAGTGAGTGAATAGTAACATTCAACTTTTTCTTTAAATTTGGAGTGCCTATTGGCTTCCGATCTCAAAACTGAAGGTGTTACTGGATTCAGGACGAAGAATACTTTAGTTTTGACTTATCAGTTTTTCAAATCAACCGTTGAATCGCCGTAGATCTGAAGTAGAAAATCTCAGAAAAAAGGTAAATCCTAAAACTTTTACTTAGAGACCTCCAATTGAAATTCTGACGCTGTAGATAGATTTAGGAGTTAGATAAACCTTAGGATAGGTATATTTTCGGCTATTTAACAACCTTTTTGTTCGTCGTGAATAGTATTTTTCGGCGAGTGAATAGTATTTTCCGGCGATGAATAGTGCCAGTTCCCGAAATTGCTATATTGATTGTTTGGACCCTCCGGATACGTTTTTGATGTCAATTTGATCAAATTCAGCTTGGAAAAGTACAATTTAGGGTTGTTCAATCAGGAGCCTTACCTTGTGAATAGATACTTCTTTCTATGACTTGCCCCATACTCTTCTTGAATTATAAATTTATTATTGTTTCTGATTATAAATTATTTACGATTATAAGTTTCTGAAATGTGTTCAAATATCTGTTATACTTACAAACTAGCACATAGTTCAAGAAGAGTATGGTTTTAGAAATAGATTTTGGAACTCATTGAATATGTGGTTCTAAATGTATTTATCATTATTTGATAAAGTGAATATTATATGCACGATGCATTGATTTGTAAAGCTATATACTTGTGAAAATGATGCATGTCATATTATAAATGAGATTGAATGGCAAGCGTAAAGATCATTGCGAGTTGCTTGATATTTTACATGTATATATATGTATTGATGCATATCGGCTGGTTGTATATCTTGTGACGGTACCGAATAAGGGACACCCTATTAGCCTGAGTGAGCCGGGGGAGGGCCGCTCTAACCGGGTGACAGTGATAATGTGGGGAGGCAGGAGGGTGATGTACTCACATTCCCTGATCACTTAATGTGACTAGGGTCGAAGTCACTATGCGTATAGCAAATTGCATTGACCAAATCGCCGAGTGAGGCAGGTCATTTTCAAATCAAATTGCATTGACTAGATCGTCGAATGAGGCAGGTCATTTTCAAATTAAATTGCATTGACCAGATCGCCGAGTGAGGCAGGTCATTTTAAAAATGATGATTTTATCTCTAGATCTTAATATTTTACTATAACTTATACAGTTGAGCATAACAACATTTGTTTAATGATTATACCATGGTGCATATGGTTTTGGATATCTGAATATCCTTTGATTTAAGAATATCTGAAATACGGGTCTCATATGAATGTACTTCTGAACTGTATTTTTTATGTGACATAATTTAAAACATAAGTACATCCATATGCTGACCTAAGAAGTCATAGGAGGAATTATTTACTCACTGAGTTGTCAAACTCACTACACGATATTTCCACATTTTTCATATAAGAATATCAGAGTCTGATTCGGAAAATAAGTGATATATTCTCTGGGTGAGTCTACGTTGTTTCCAAGACTCACGGTCTTTGAATTATACTGTGTTTGTATTCTAGAGTGCTCTGAACGCTACAGACAGGATTCCTATTTCTGCTGTACTCTGATGTTTATAGATTTGGTCAGTATATTGTGTATACATGAGAGATCCTATATGTATTTGTTCCCATGATAAAGAATTGAATTATGTATATTTATGGAGATTATCTTACATTTAAAAAAAATTGTTTATTTTACGTAACGTAAATTAGAGGCGTTACAGCTATTATATCACATATATACTATATTACAATTTTATTTATCTAATGCACAAATATTCATTTATACCTCATGGATTTTACATCTTTATCTAAACAATTGTTTCAAATGACTTGTGTTTAGCAAATAAAACTAGCTCAGCTTGTATTGCTTTTCTTTTCTTTTTTTCATTTTGGCCAATTATTTTGATATCAACATAATTCCACAATATGATATTCTACTCTCATAATTATTGATTTTACATTATCAACACTAACTTCATTTCTTTCTTATATTTCTCTAAATTTTATTGAGATCTTATAATTTTTTAGTACTAGAACCACAATCTTGGGATACTTATCAAGAAATGTGAGATTATTGATCAATAGTAGTGACCTAGTATTGACCTTGTAACATCCCGTAATTTTTATTTTTAAATAATAATATTTTATTATAAATAAATATATTTTTATTTGTTTAAAAATGATTATGTTCTGTTAAAAGCAAATATGCTTTTAATTAAAGTAATTATTGTTATGCTTAAAATAATTATATTGGCTTTTAATAAATTTTTATTTTATTTTTAGAAGTATTCTTTCTTTTATTATACATAAAGATATTTATTTTATACTCTGTTTTATTAAGATTTTTATCAAGAAAAATCATAATTTAAGAGTTCAACTAAAATTTTATGAGAATGTAAATTTTTAAAAAATTTTGCGATGTTTTAGAATAAAAAATTGTATTGATATGAATATATATAAAATAAAATTAAAATAAATCTAAATATTTAATTATTAAATAATAATAATAATTATTATATAAAAAATAAAAGGGGGAGGCGGAGGTGGAATGCAGAAGGATGAAATAGAAGAAGAGCATTTATGGTCTAACATTCTTGCCAATACATTATCCTCATTCTGTTCCGGATTGTAATCTCTAATAAAAAATATAGCTCCATGAGCAAAAGCTCCTGTCATGATGAATCCTACAATGTATTGATGATGAGTATATAACGCAGCTTGAGTAGTAAAGTCTTGCGCTATGAACGCATAAGCAGGTAAAAAGTACATGTGTTGAGCTACTAAGGAAGTAATAACCCCTAAAGAGGCTAGAGCAAGGCCTAATTGAAAATGAAGTGAATTATTGATTGTGTCATAATGTAATAACCGTAAAATTTAACAAAAAATTCCAATTAAAGGGAATGTAGAATAAAAAAAGAGAATTTTGACAATAGAGATAAGAACCAGTGAAAATATGTATATTTATTACATGGATTAAAGAATTACAAAAGAAATATGAGAATTTATATTTTGGCGCGCTATTAGCAAAAATATTATTATTTATGTAAAAATAATTATGATTTGTTAAAATTAAGTGGACTTTTAAGTAAAAGAAGTATTGTATTGCTTAAAATAATTATATCGGCCTCTAATGAATTTGTATGGTATTTTTAGAAATATTCTTTCTTTTAATATGAATTAAGATATTTGTTTTAAAATTTATTTTATTATTATTTTTATTAAGAAAAATCATGATTTAAGAGTTTAACTAAAGATTTATGAGAATGGAAATTTTTAAGAATTTTTGGGATATTTTATGATGAAAAATGGAATTTATATGGATTTATATAAAAGAAAATCCTATTATTAATTATTTAATAATAATTATTATATTTAAAAAAAAAAAAAAAACGAAAAACAGAAACCATAAAATGAAAACCGGGGGCGACGATCGGATTCGAGAAAAAACGGAAAAAAATGCATAGTAGTGAATAGTGAGTGAATAGTGACATCCAATTTTATCTTTCGATTTGGCGTACCAATTGGCTTTCGATATCAAAACTGAACGTATTATTGGATTCAGGACGAAGAGTACTTCAGTTTTGACCGATCAGTTTTTCAAATCAACCGTTGAATCGCCGTAGATCTGAAGTAGAAAATCTCGGTAAAAGGTAAGTTCTGAAAAACCTTACTTAGGGACTTCTAATTAGAAATCTGACTCCGTAGATGGATTCAGAAACTAGATAAATATTAGGATATGAAATTATTTTGTTGATTCGGTAAAATTTTTGTGACAGTGAATAGTGTTTTCCGGCAGTGAATAGTGGCGGTGAATAGTGTTTCCGGCGTGAATAGTGTTTTCCGGCGGTGAACAGTACCCAAGCTCATTTAAGGTTTTTAGACCTTCCGGACTCGATTTTGGGGTCTGTTTTACCGAATTCAGACCAGGAACTAGGATTTTAGGGCTGTCCAATCTGGAGCCCTTACCTGTGAGTGGGTTTTTCATACTATAGCGCATGTTTTATGAATTCAGTTTATAAATATCTCTCATATGATTTTAACTAGTTGGAATGTATGCCAAATTGTTTTACTGCTTTGAAAACCAATATGTTCCAACCATGTTAGAAATTATAAATTTCAATCCTAGTTGAACCCTAGGTATGCAGGGCAAACATCTAGACTGATAATTCTCCATTTGAGCTAGATTTATAGAAATGCGAACTTAGTCATAGAAATGAACTAAGTTGGCCATGAAATGATTTGATGCATGATGAGCATTTATGCGACGTCTACGGACGATCTATGTTTAAAATGATTTGATGCATGATGAGCATCTATACGACGTCTACGGACGATCTATGTTTAAAGGGAAAGTTTATGATGATAAAGGTCTCCATGGGAATACATGGATGAAACATATTTTTGAACGGAGTTTTATGCATGAAAAGAGCTAGATGGAGAATTATAACTTTATTATAATGTTATTGAAATGTTTTACTTTAAACGCTTTGAATAGCATATTTTCAAATGTTTTCTATTGGAGGAACCCTTTTAGATCACTGTTAGCTAGCTGCAGGTAGTGCTAGCCTTGGTGCACCATGATCATGTTAAGGCTTCGGCCTAGGATACTGTGACGGGCATATGACTGCCTAAGACACAGGGAAATTTAGGGTGGACTTATGTCTACGCCTACAGTGATTACCCTACCCTTGCTGTGTGCTTGGGGGAAATTTAGGGTGGACTTATGTCTACGCCTACAGTGATTACCCTACCCTTGCTGTGTGCTTGGGGGAGATGATAGATCTGTCAGGAAAGACCTCCAATAAACTGATGCATTTTTCTTAAAGATTAAATATTTCTAAACAAGCTCATTCATCATTGTTATTGCATAAATATCTTCATGTATTACTTACCATGCATAATTGATTTGCTTACGGTTATTGATTTAATCATGTTTTATCTTTTGAATTGTTTAGCATTCTTTCAATAAATTATGGTTAAATGCTTAATGTTTCTATTGTTATCTTTACATTTGTATTTCAATTATTAAACCCATTGCGAAACACTCGTGCTTGGTTTGCCCTGTTTCTGTTATAGTGTGATTTACTCATTCACTGAGATGTGGTAATCTCACCCCTCTTTTGTTTCCTCCCCACAGATAGTCAAAGAGACTTTGATCCAGCTACAGCTTCGTAGGAGGCTGCAGATAGTGTTGGTGAGCCCTAGATTGGGCAAGGCTCTTTTGTCTTGTTTATTTAGTTTAGTTATGTCTAGAGTATCTCCATGAACATACAGGCAGGATCCTCGCTTCTTGCGTATTTTGATGTGTTGTTTGAAAAATGGTTTTATATTTTACAATAATGTTGGTATTATGAGGCCTTGGGCCAAGTTGAATCACATGAATATTATGAGGCCATGGGCCAAGTTGAATCAGAATGTTGGATTCATGAGATATCATGAGATATATATATATACATATATACAGTATTTTCTGATATTGGATGTGGCATATGTGGCCAGTTATATTTATTATGTACTCTGGATTGTGTGCTGGATGTTTGTGCATGCTATGTGTTAGGCTTGCGGCTAGGGGGAAACCCTTATGTCGTGCCGGTCATGTGTTCCATCATTTGGGGCCGTGACAGAGTGGTATCAGAGCCGAGGTTGAAAAGCCGAGTCCTGGGAACTCTCACGCGTGAACGATGTGGCGAAGCGTGGCTCTCCGCCCAGGAGCTGCAGTATGGGATGCAGTGCTTTGATAGGTACACCTGTTGCCACCAGAAGAAAGTGACAGAGTGGTATCAGAGCATTAGGTTTCCCTGTGTTCATGGAGTAACGGACCTTTAGGTAGGACTTTGAGTATGGGTATGAATCCGGACATGCTTATACTCACGGTGCTGCTAAAGGGGTTCGATAGGATGTTGTCTTTTTGTTCAAGTAAGTCAGTTTATAGTATGCTATGTTGGCATGGTTAAGTGACGGTTGGGGTATATCTGTTTTATAGCGAGATACCAGTTATATGAGATGTTACTTGGGAAAAGATCCATACAGAGTCTCTCCGCGTGTCCTCTTGAATGGTAGTAGGGCAAACCTCAGCGGAATGCTGAGTTTAGGCAAATCCTATACCACCAAGGTACGGAAGAGGTCAAACTCTGGTATGATGGTTTTTGAATGTGACATCTGTTGTACTCAGTTGTCTAGATATGGTAGAGTGTGATGTGATATTGAGAATGAATTGGCATTATGTCATGTCATTTTGAAATGTCACTAGAAGGTGATTAAATTCAATATTCTTAGAGAATTTTTTTCTTTTGATACAAAGAAATCTTAGTGAGATACCCAGTAACCTAATCTCTGCTTTAGTAATCCATAAGTGATTACAAAAAGGTGCCAAGGATAGTTGGCAGTGGTGAGAGATGCTGATATAAAGTATACCACTGTAAATCAAGTTCCAGTGATTAGAAAATTTTCTGATATAATTTCTGAGGAATTGTCAGGATTACCCCGAAATAATAAATAGAGTTTGGTATTGATTTATTTCCTGGCCAGCGTCTATATTTCCATATAGAATGGTATCTACTGAACTTAAAGAACTGAAAAAGAAGTAGTTACAAGATATGTTAGACAAGGGATTTAAAAGCCCTAGTAGTTTTATTTGGAGTGCTCCAGTATATGGATCACTATGACTATACATAGATTATAAACAGTTGAATAAAGTGAGAATGTGGAATAAATATTCATTACCTCGTATAGATGATCTATTTGATCAGTTAGAAAGTGCTCAACATTTCTAAAAAAAAAAATTTAACTTGATTTGATATTTAGATATCATCAATTAAGGATAAGAGAAGAGGATAAAAAAAAAAATTTGTTTTCAGGATTCGGCAAGGACACTATGAGTTTATAGTTATGTCATTTGGATTGACAAATGCCTCAGCTACATTTATAGAGTTAATGAATAAGTAATTAATCCATCCCTAAATCAAGTTGTTGTTATAATTATTGATAATATGCTAGAATATATCAAGAGTTCAGAGGATTATAAGCAATATTTAAAGCTAGTATTACAAACTCCAAGGGAGTATCAGCTATATGCTAAGTTCTAAAAATATGAATTTTGACTTAGTAATAGTACTTTCTTAAGGTATGTGGCTAGCAAGATGGTATCCAAGATAATTCTAAGAAGGTAAAAGTGGTACAGCAATGTCCACATCTTGCTACAGTTACAGATTAAGATCCAAGTCCAATTTGCGCTTTTTGCTGTTGTCAGTTGTCCATTCTATTCGAGCCATAGTTGAATCAGGTACATGAACATATGCTTGTAAGGCATCAATCAATTCCTCAGCATTTGAAGCTGAGATAAGAATTTGTCGTGCTGAGTGTGGAATAAACTTCTGTTCCACAGTTTGATCTAGAAAAGACAACAAACCATCAAAGAAGTGATTAACATTTAACAAACCTATTGGTTTGTGATGCATATTCAGTTGTGCCCAAGAGACTATTTGGAAAATCTCCTCTAAAGTACCAAAACCACCTGGTAAGGCAATGAAGGCATCAGCATTACTCATCATTCTAGCCATGCGTTCATGCATGGAAGCTACTCTATATTCTTCCCCAATTGTTTTTCCTATGTTGCTGGATGCAGCTAGAGCTGTAGGAATAATACCTAGAACTTGGCATCCTCCTACATGTGCAGCTGTAGCCACACACCCCATTAACCCACAGTTACCTCCACCATAGACTAGATGAATTTTTCTTCTGGCCAGCACCATACCCAGATTTTGTGCTGCTTTAACATACTCCCCATCTTTTCCAGGACTGGAACCACAAAAGACACAGATATTTCGAAACTGACGGAATGCGGTTCCCTCCATAATTTCTATCACCTTAACTCTGAGTATGAAGATAAAGATACTAATGTAAGCATGGGCATATTTATAATAGTTATGCGAAATGGCCGGGTATTATTAGAATAACTATGTGAGTGATTGGTGGATATCAGCTAAATTAAAAAAAAAATTTCAAAAATGACGGCAAGCATGTATATGTACAGTAGTTATGACTGTGACCCATATTAACCACATAAAGAGCATAAGATAAGATATCACCAGAAATCTGTCTTTTTCTTATTGTCTTTGATGAAGTATTGATGTCTTGAAAGGTTGTAGGTGATAGCCGTCATTGTAAAAAGAAGAAAAAGAAAAAGAAAAGTGAAAATGCAAACCAATTCATTGTTGAAAAGGAACAATCAAATGGTTTATTTTGTTTTCTCAATGTTTTTACCAGTCGACTATTGGTTTATAAGTTGACTAGCTATTTTGAGAAATTTTAATGTGGACTGGTTATTTACAGTTGATTGATTATATATTTTGAAGCAACCAACTGCATCCTACCAGTTAACTATGTGCTCTTGTTATTCACAGACTTTATAGGCTCAGAAATATTTCTTTTCCATATGATATGCTTCCGCCGAATAACAATATCTTTGTATTAAATATTGGCACATATATTCAAAATTTGCGGCCACCGATTGCGGCCACCGATTTTCGTCGAAATAGCAGCTAGATTTTGTTTACAGATTTTCAAGAATTACGGCCACCGATTTTAATGCTTTTCAATGTTTGTCCAAATTTTTGACTTTCTATTTTGGCACCATTCTCTATTGTGCTTTTCGTCTGTTTCACTGCATTCTCCCTCATTAACGGATGGCATTAAAGGCAAGGTTGTTTTCCCTCATTGCAAGGAAAGATAATTTCTAATATTTGGAATTCAGTTATTATGGTGTGCAACTTATTAGTAGATTAAAGTAATAGAAATTTTGAAAAGAATAGATGGATGATGATGTAATGGTGCTTTGACGAATATAATTAAAGGAATTAACGGTGTTAAAGTTTTTGAAGAATAAAGTATAGAAAATAAGATTTAAGTTAATCTTGAAATTTTTAATTTGGAAACATGGAAAATATTTTGAGAATCATCTCTGAGAATAATGTAAGTAATTAAGATATTTGTGTTAAGAATTTATACTTTGCTAAATTGAGACTAGTATCTAGAATGTAAATCATGTTGAGATTTGAAAATTTACGTATAAATAATTGTTAAGAAAAGAGATTTCAGAAGAAGCCATAAATTGTAAATATGGATAAACCGAGATAATAAGGATATACTGAGATAAAAATGGTACTAGTATAATGGTAAAAAGAAGATACAAGTTAAATTTTTCATTGGCCGATATGTTGGCAAATACGAATTGAATATATTATCTCAAGAGAGTTATTCAGGAAGTTTAAGGATCTTTATTAGATTATAATATGACTAATACTAAATTTAAATGATGTGTTTATACATTAGAAGTTATGCTTTAAGTATCTTTATATTATTGTGGTAAAAGTTGGAAGAAATTAATTGTCCTTAGTTGAACTTAATCATAGCAGTAATTATCATGCCAATATACAATGGCATCATTTAAAGTTTTACATGAACATCATAGGTTTCTTAATATGTGAGTGAATTGAGAAAAGTTAAACTTTGAAAATCTAGTTTGGAATAACATGCAATAGATAGAATATGACTTATCTAAATTGATGATGCTAGCTTGGAGAGCATGCTTCAAGCATATGTTTGTTTTTTTAGATTGGCGAGAGATTCCTTAGCAGAATCTGTCTATAATAAAATGATATTAAAAGATTTAAGCCTTATGTAAGAGGTGTTACAAATGTTTTGTTAAATGACTCAGTGGAGTTAGATTTATTATAAGATGTTATTGAAAAAAAAAAGTGAAAATTGATTAGAAAAAGAAATACAAGTAACTCAATACAAGTCAAAAGTTTATAAGGACTATGAATGTTGAGCACTAGGAATTATCAATTGGTGATCACATATTCTTGAAGGACTCACCAATGAAAGAGGTAATGAGATTTGGAAAGAAAGGAAAGTTACACTCTCGGTATATAGAACCATTTGAAATTCTTGATAGGATCGGTCTACCACTTGCATTGGATAATGTTTATCCAGTTTTTTTTCATGTGTCTATACTACGGAAATATTTACCGGATTCTACACATGTTATACAGTGTCCATAGATTCAGTTACAGAAAGATTTAACCTAAGAGGAACAACCAGTAGCAATAGTGGACTGACAAGTAAAGAAGTTATGGTTAAAAGAAATACCTATAGTAAAGGTGATATGGAAAAAAAAAATTACTCTTTTGAGAAAGCTACTTGGGAAAGAGAGGAGGATATACGGGCCAAATATCCGCATTTATTTGAACAATAAAGTTAGTGTTTATCTGCAACTGTGGTGATGAAATTCGGGGACCGAATTTCTTTAAGGGGGGAAGAATGTAATAACCGTAAAATTTAACAAAAAATTCCAATTAAAGGGAATGTAGAATAAAAAAAGAGAATTTTGACAATAGAGATAAGAACCAGTGAAAATATGTATATTTATTACATGGATTAAAGAATTACAAAAGAAATATGAGAATTTATATTTTGGCGCGCTATTAGCAAAAATATTATTATTTATGTAAAAATAATTATGATTTGTTAAAATTAAGTGGACTTTTAAGTAAAAGAAGTATTGTATTGCTTAAAATAATTATATCGGCCTCTAATGAATTTGTATGGTATTTTTAGAAATATTCTTTCTTTTAATATGAATTAAGATATTTGTTTTAAAATTTATTTTATTATTATTTTTATTAAGAAAAATCATGATTTAAGAGTTTAACTAAAGATTTATGAGAATGGAAATTTTTAAGAATTTTTGGGATATTTTATGATGAAAAATGGAATTTATATGGATTTATATAAAAGAAAATCCTATTATTAATTATTTAATAATAATTATTATATTTAAAAAAAAAAAAAAAACGAAAAACAGAAACCATAAAATGAAAACCGGGGGCGACGATCGGATTCGAGAAAAAACGGAAAAAAATGCATAGTAGTGAATAGTGAGTGAATAGTGACATCCAATTTTATCTTTCGATTTGGCGTACCAATTGGCTTTCGATATCAAAACTGAACGTATTATTGGATTCAGGACGAAGAGTACTTCAGTTTTGACCGATCAGTTTTTCAAATCAACCGTTGAATCGCCGTAGATCTGAAGTAGAAAATCTCGGTAAAAGGTAAGTTCTGAAAAACCTTACTTAGGGACTTCTAATTAGAAATCTGACTCCGTAGATGGATTCAGAAACTAGATAAATATTAGGATATGAAATTATTTTGTTGATTCGGTAAAATTTTTGTGACAGTGAATAGTGTTTTCCGGCAGTGAATAGTGGCGGTGAATAGTGTTTCCGGCGTGAATAGTGTTTTCCGGCGGTGAACAGTACCCAAGCTCATTTAAGGTTTTTAGACCTTCCGGACTCGATTTTGGGGTCTGTTTTACCGAATTCAGACCAGGAACTAGGATTTTAGGGCTGTCCAATCTGGAGCCCTTACCTGTGAGTGGGTTTTTCATACTATAGCGCATGTTTTATGAATTCAGTTTATAAATATCTCTCATATGATTTTAACTAGTTGGAATGTATGCCAAATTGTTTTACTGCTTTGAAAACCAATATGTTCCAACCATGTTAGAAATTATAAATTTCAATCCTAGTTGAACCCTAGGTATGCAGGGCAAACATCTAGACTGATAATTCTCCATTTGAGCTAGATTTATAGAAATGCGAACTTAGTCATAGAAATGAACTAAGTTGGCCATGAAATGATTTGATGCATGATGAGCATTTATGCGACGTCTACGGACGATCTATGTTTAAAATGATTTGATGCATGATGAGCATCTATACGACGTCTACGGACGATCTATGTTTAAAGGGAAAGTTTATGATGATAAAGGTCTCCATGGGAATACATGGATGAAACATATTTTTGAACGGAGTTTTATGCATGAAAAGAGCTAGATGGAGAATTATAACTTTATTATAATGTTATTGAAATGTTTTACTTTAAACGCTTTGAATAGCATATTTTCAAATGTTTTCTATTGGAGGAACCCTTTTAGATCACTGTTAGCTAGCTGCAGGTAGTGCTAGCCTTGGTGCACCATGATCATGTTAAGGCTTCGGCCTAGGATACTGTGACGGGCATATGACTGCCTAAGACACAGGGAAATTTAGGGTGGACTTATGTCTACGCCTACAGTGATTACCCTACCCTTGCTGTGTGCTTGGGGGAAATTTAGGGTGGACTTATGTCTACGCCTACAGTGATTACCCTACCCTTGCTGTGTGCTTGGGGGAGATGATAGATCTGTCAGGAAAGACCTCCAATAAACTGATGCATTTTTCTTAAAGATTAAATATTTCTAAACAAGCTCATTCATCATTGTTATTGCATAAATATCTTCATGTATTACTTACCATGCATAATTGATTTGCTTACGGTTATTGATTTAATCATGTTTTATCTTTTGAATTGTTTAGCATTCTTTCAATAAATTATGGTTAAATGCTTAATGTTTCTATTGTTATCTTTACATTTGTATTTCAATTATTAAACCCATTGCGAAACACTCGTGCTTGGTTTGCCCTGTTTCTGTTATAGTGTGATTTACTCATTCACTGAGATGTGGTAATCTCACCCCTCTTTTGTTTCCTCCCCACAGATAGTCAAAGAGACTTTGATCCAGCTACAGCTTCGTAGGAGGCTGCAGATAGTGTTGGTGAGCCCTAGATTGGGCAAGGCTCTTTTGTCTTGTTTATTTAGTTTAGTTATGTCTAGAGTATCTCCATGAACATACAGGCAGGATCCTCGCTTCTTGCGTATTTTGATGTGTTGTTTGAAAAATGGTTTTATATTTTACAATAATGTTGGTATTATGAGGCCTTGGGCCAAGTTGAATCACATGAATATTATGAGGCCATGGGCCAAGTTGAATCAGAATGTTGGATTCATGAGATATCATGAGATATATATATATACATATATACAGTATTTTCTGATATTGGATGTGGCATATGTGGCCAGTTATATTTATTATGTACTCTGGATTGTGTGCTGGATGTTTGTGCATGCTATGTGTTAGGCTTGCGGCTAGGGGGAAACCCTTATGTCGTGCCGGTCATGTGTTCCATCATTTGGGGCCGTGACACATAAAGACCCTTATGTCCACGCCCCAATCTACCCCCCGGAGGAATATGTGCTTCTAAAAGATCTTTAATACTGTGTCCAATCCCAAAGTTAGTTCTATACATATGACCGGCAACGAGAAAAATAAATGCAATAGCTAAATGATGATGAGCAATATCAGTCAGCCATAAACTTTGCGTTTGCGGATGAATAGTGAATAATGTGAATAGTACATTTATATTTTCTTTCTATATCTGAAGTGTTTACAAGCCTCTGATCTCAAAACTAATGGTACCAATGGATTCAGAACAGAGAATACTATGATTTTAACCAAATAATTTCTCAAATTAGCTGTAGAATCGTCATAGATTGAAAGTAAAAAATCTCATAAAAAGGTAAACTCTGAAACTCTTATTTAGAAATCTCAAATTGGAAATCTGACAACGTAGATGGATTCAAGAGTTAGATAAATCTTAGGATATGAAATTTTTTCAGTTATCTGACAACTTTTTGTTCTTAATGAATAGTATTTTCCGATGATAAATAGTGTTTTTCGATAGTGAATAGTATTTTTCAGCCATAAATAGTGACTAAATTTTTAAAGTCATTTCTTTAATTTTTGGAACCTCCAAATACATTTTTGAAGTCTATTTAGTCAAATGTGGATTAAAAAAGTGCATTTTGGGGCTGTCCAATCTGGAGCTCTTACTTGTGAGTAGATGATTCTTTCTATGACTTGCCATATACTCTTCTTGATATTTGAACGTGTATTTGATTATGTTTATGAGATATTTACACTTTTATATGATTCTGAAATGCATTAAAATTATCTTAATTGCTTACAATTTGTAATATGATTCAGAAGAGTATAGTTTTGAAAATGAATTTTTGAACTCAAAGTGTATCTGATTTCACATATATTTCTCATTAAATGATAAAGTTAATATTTCTGTATGTGGTATTATTTATAAGGATATTTGATTGACTCAAGCAAAAGGCATGTATATGTGATAAATGGCTAGTGTATGCCATAGTCATTGCCATTGCATGAACTTCTTACCATCTTAAGTGTGTAGTTTTGTCATGAAAATATTTTATAAAGTGATATTTGAAACGGTTATGTTCATGTCATGATTATCAATATTTTTGGTAATAATTATATTTTGATGTTGATAAAGGGGAAATTTGAGTGCTTAATGGCTATATTTTATCCCCTAATTCATAGTAAACTTGTGGTTATTTCCCTGCTTTTGGTTATGTTTTGTTTTGGATATTGCTTTGGTTGTTTTTATGCTTGTAGGTGAGCAAAAGAGGCCAAGAAGTAAGGAAAAACACTCACGATAAGTGCCAAATGGATATGGAATATGTTGAGGAGGAAGCAAGGAGCAAACCCACCAAAAATCATCAAATTCTGAGCATGGCAGCATGCAGCACGACCAGGCCGTGCTCTGGGCAAGATGTGCAGCATTCTCCCAGAAACCAGCCCAATGCACGGCCAGTCCGTGTCCTGGGACACGGCCAGTCCGTGTCCTGGGACACGGCCGTGCTGCGGGACTGCGAACACCGTATTTTTTAGGGTTTTAAGCGGCCAAAGTGTTATATATTGAAGGGGATACGCAACCAAACGAGAGGAGACGCATTGGGGCTCGTTTTTACTCAGTTTTAGGCTTAGGAAACACCTTAGGATTAAGTTTAGAGTAGGATTAGAGTTTAATTTTAAGTTCTTAACTTAGATTTGACAACAATTCAGCATTGTATTTCATTCTCCATCCAGGTTTTATCTTTCTATCTCTGCACTCATCTCTATTCCAACTCTTTCTCTTGGTTTGTATTGGATATTAATGATTTACTTAATGATTATGCCTTTGATTTATCTTTCTATCATGCTTGAGTAGATTTTGATCTAGGGTTTTGGTAACCCACTTATGATGTGATGATACATTGAGCTGATTGAGTTAATGGAACCCTAATTATATTATCTATGGTTAATTAGGATTAGCTATTAAGTATTGGTTATATGAGTTGATGAATGTTTGGTCAATATTTATCACGTCTTAGGATATTAATTGATGGACTGAAAGGTGAAGATTAATACCGGAACCTAATAGTTAATTAGGGATATTTTAATCACGAAAATAGTTTAAGGTTCCCTAGGATTGAATCAATTAATGGGCACGAGAAAACTGTTTAATTGTAGTCTATGGTTGGCATAGAACTTAATGGACCTAAGTTAAACTAAGAACCACGAAAGTAGGCAATTGGATTAACGTAGGTACGATTAGTAACGCTTGAAAGAGGTTGCTAGTTAATTAAGGTCAAACCATCCCCAATAACATAGATAATTGCAATTAGAGGTATAAATTAGATGTTGAATATTATAAGTGTGGTGAACCGTAACCCTAGATTTGTTTAATTCGTTATTTTCATTCGTTTAATTGTGACACTCTCTACTCAAATTTCATCGATCTAGATAGCTCGTTTTGCATAATTCTAGTAGTTGACATTGTTCTTTGTAGGATACGACCCGTACTCACCGGACTAGCTACAACTACGCCGTGCGCTTGCGGTAATTAGTAAAACAGACACACAAGTTTTTAGCGCCGTTGCCAAGGAGCAATAGTCAATATTAGATATTTTGTGAAATTGCTAGATTAGATCACTTTCTTTTTATTTTTCTGCATAATTTTGTTTTGCTGATTTTTGTTCCTTTTTCTTCCTTCATAGGTGTGTACCTATTATATGCGAAGAGGCCACAAATTCCTTGTTGAATTTGACCCGGAGATTGAGCGCACTCTGCGGAGGAGAAGAAGAATACAGCAGCAAGAAAATTCAACAGCTACAATGGGGGAAAGAGATAACCGATCTCTTAAAGATTTTACCGCCCCAGATACACATGGCCTGAATCCTAGCATAGTCAGGCCAGTTGTTGAAGCTAACAACTTTAAGTTGAAGCCCTCTCGTTTGCAGATGGTTCAGCAGAATCAATTTGGATGGTCACTTGCTAAAGACTCTAATCTCCACTTCTCAGTTTTCTTGGAGTACTGTGACACCTTGAAGCTGAATGGGGTATCCTCAGATGCCATCAGGTTGAGACTATTCCCTTTCTCTTTGAGGGACAAGGCCCGTGTATGGTTGCATTCTCTTCCATCAGGGTCCATTACCACTTGGCAGCAGCTTTCTCAAGCTTTCCTGGCCAAGTACTTCCCTCTGAGTAAGATGGCCCATCTGAGGAACCAGGTTACTACATTCGCTCAGAAGGATGGAGAATCCTTATATGAGGCTTGGGAAAGATTTAAGGAGCTCCTCAGGGTATGCCCACATCATGGGCTGAAAAAATGATTAATAGTCCATACATTCTACAATGGACTAATTTACAGCACCCGAATGTCTGTAGATGCTGCAGCTGGAGGAGCACTAATGAATAAAATGGTTGATGAAGCCTATGAATTGATTGAAGACATGGCTTAGAACCACTACTCCTGGTCTAGTGAGAGGCAGACCAGAAAGCCGGAAGGTATGTATAAAGTATATGCTTTCAATCATCTTACTTCTAAGGTTAATGCATTATTTCAAAAGTTGGATAAGTTAAGCATCAACAATGTTGGTTCTTCTTCATCATCTTCCACTTGTGAGATTTGTGGTTGCATAGGTCATATGGCCAGTAATTGTCAACTTGGAAATTTTGCACCTCAGGATTGTGAACAGGTGAACTTTGTGAATGATAATTAGAAAAGCAATCCCTATAGCAACACCTACAATCCAAGTTGGAGGAACCACCTAAATCTTTCATACAAGCCGAATGCAAATCAGCCTCAAAATAATTTCAGGCAGCCTCCTGGATATCAGAATCAGAGGTCATTCAATCCTCCTCCTCCTCAGCCAAAGTCAAATATGGAAGCTCTGATGGAGAACTTCATCTCCACACAGAGTAAGCAAAATGATGAATTTGGAGCCCAGAATCATTCCATGAATGAGGCTATTAAAGATTTAGCCTCCAAGGTAGACTCGCTTGCTACTCATAGCAAGATGTTGGAAACTCAGATAGCACAGCAGGCTAGTCTATCTAACAGGAACTTTGGCAGACTTCCAGGCCAGGCTGAGAACCCTAGAGAGCATTGCAATGCCATTATCTTGAGAAGTGGTAAGCAGTTGGCTGAATCTGAGAGAAGTGGGGAGGTAAAGACAAATGAACCTCAGGCTGCATCTCAAAAGAAAAGAGAAGACGAACCAGAAGAAGAGGAAAAGAAGGAAGAAGAGCCAAAATATGTGGCTCCGAAACCATACAAGCCACCAATTCCTTTTCCTCAAAAGTTGGTTAAAGCCAAGTAAGAGAAGCAGTTTGGGAGATTTCTGGATGTGTTGAAGAAGCTGAATATCAATATCCTATTTCTAGAAGCCATCTCCCAAATACCATCCTATGCAAAGTTCTTGAAAGAGAACCTCTCAAACAAGAGGAAAATTGAAGAGTATGCTGTGGTGGCATTAACAGAGGGATCCAGTGCATTAATACAGAATAAGCTTCCTCAAAAGCTTAAGGATCCCGGAAGCTTCTCTATTCCTTGCTCCATTGGAGATATGAAGATTGATAGAGCCCTATGTGACCTTGGAGCAAGTGTCAACCTCATGCCTTTTTCAATTTGCAAAAAGCTTCAGATGGGTAGTATTAAAGGCTACCACCTTTTCTCTTCACTTGGCTGACCGATCTATCAAGCATCCGGTAGGTATATTAGAGGATGTTCCTCTAAAAGTAGGTAAATTTTATATACCGGTTGATTTTTTTATTTTAGAGATGGAGGAAGATGATAAAATCCCCATCATTCTTGGAAGGCCTTTCCTAGCTACAGCTGGTGTAAATATAAATGTAAAAGATGGAAAGCTTTCTTTGAATGTAAGGGATGAAAAAGTAGAATTTAATTTGAATGATGCTATGAACTCCCCATCTCTAAGTGGATCATGCTGTATGATTGGCTTAAATGAACCTCATGTGAATGATAATGCCATGAATTTTTCTCCTTCTGACCCACTTGAGTTATGCTCCGTGGAAAGTTTTTTGGTTTATGTCAAACAGGGGGAGGAAAAACAAGACATTGAGGAGGAAGTGAAAAATACAAAGTTTAAACCCAAACCACCTCCTCAAAGCTTGAATGGAGCAAAGAAAGAATTGAATGAACCAAAAAGATCTTTGAAGGCTATTAGGAAAAGCCTTATACACCACACTAAGAGGCAATGGATAGCAAAGAGAGTTATTCAAACTCTCTTCAAGCCTTCATAAGTGGAAAGCATGCCAAAGAGTCAAGCTAATGACTTTAAACAAGCGTTTTGTGGGAGGCAACCCACATTTTAATTTTTAAAGTTTCCTTTGGTTTTGTTTTTTAGTTTTTAGTTTAGTTTTTATCTTTAATTTTAGTTGATTTCTTTCGTTATAGGTTTAATGAGTGTTTCCTCATGTATTTTAGGTCTATTCCCATGTGCTCAAGATGATATAAAAGGCTAAAAATCGAGGGAAATCAAAGAGAATCAAAAGCTGAGGCAAAATTTGAGGATTTGTAGCTTCCAGCCATCAACACGGCTAGACCGTGTCCTCCACCACGCCCGTGCTGCAAGCACGGGCCAAAATCTGCAAAATTTGGAGAAAGCCGCGAGAAGCACGGGCAGGTCGTGTCCTAGGACACGACCGTGCCCCAGGCAGATAAAAAAAGAAGAAGGGTCATCCAGACAAAAGTATAAGTGGGCCATGTAAGCAAGTAAGTTACTTCTCCATTTGCCTGTACTTTCATTGATATTGACATTGAGGACAATGTCAAGTTTAAGCATGGGGGAGTGACTATAAGATTGTGGTTTTTACTGGTTGAATATTTTGTCTCTTGTTCATTGTATAATCATAAAGTTTGCTATTTTAAAGATAGATTGGCATAATATAGGTTGATTTTAACTCATGAACATGTGATGCACAATAGGATATGAAATAGGTAGTTATTATTTTAGTCTCTCTCTTCTAGGATTAAACCTTTAATTTTTGAAAAAATATCTCTCTATTGTGCTGTGAACTGTATGCTATGGTTGATTTTAACACTATGAGAGTATAGAGGTAGGGAGAGGTGAAAAATGAGGGAATGTGCACCTTAAAAAGTTTTCACTCTGAGTACCCCTTCAAGGCACTAAAAGGCCTTAGTATGAGTACCTAGATGCCTTTACCCTAGTGAGATTGAGCATAAAATGCACTCACTGCATATTTCTAATAAAATAAAATAAAATAAAAGAAAAAAAAATTGATGATGGAAAGTAAAAGAGTTTAAGTGAGAAAAAGAGTGATAAAATAGAAATAAGGGTAAGGCAACATAATGAGATCTAAAGGATGAGGTGGCCTACTTGAGTGTCAAAAAATCAATTAGATGCATACATTCAATGGTACCAATAGAAGCATATATATAATAGGATAATTTTGGTTTAGTTTTAGAAGAACAGAGACTATCTAGTAAATTTCTATTCATATATCTATTGTGTTCACATTGATTGAGTGACAAATGACCTATATTGCACTTTTATATCTTCTAGAATCTAATTGCATCTTTCTCCCTTCCTGATATGACATGTTATTTGCTTGAGAACAAGCAAAGGTTTAAGCATGGGGGAATTGATAAAGGAAAAATTTGAGTGCTTAATGACTATATTTTATCCCCTAATTCATAGTAAACTTGTGGTTATTTCCCTACTTTTGGTTATGCTTTGCTTCGGATATTGCTTTGGTTGTTTTTATGCTTGTAGGTAAGCAAAAGAGGTTAAGAAGTAAGGGAAAACACTCATGAGAAGTGCCAAATGGATATGGAATATGTTGAAGAGGAAGTAAGGAGCAAGCCCACCAAAAATCATCAAATTCTGAGCATGGCAGCATACAGCACGGCCAGGCCGTGCTTGGTAGCATGCAACACAGTCAGGCCGTGCTCTGGGCAAGATGTGCAGCATTCTCCCAGAAACCAGCCCGATGCATGACCAGGCTGTGTCCTGGGACACGGCCATGCTGCGGGTCTGCGAACACCATATTTTTTAGGATTTTGAGCATCCAAAGTGTTATATATTGAAGGGGATACGCAGCTAAACGGGAGGAGAAGCATTGGGGCTCGTTTTTACTCAGTTTTAGGCTTAGGAAACACCATAGGATTAAGTTTAGAGTAGGATTAGAGTTTACTTTCATGTTCTTAGTTTAAATTTGACAGTAATTCAGCATTGTATTTCATTCTCCATCCAGGTTTTATCTTTCTATCTTTGCACTCTTCTCTATTCCAACTCTTTCTCTTGATTTGTATTGGATATTGATGATTTACTTAATGATTATGTCTTTGATTTATCTTTCTATCATGCTTGAGTAGATTTTGATCTAGGGTTTTGGTAACCCACTTATGATGTGATGATACATTGAGTTGATTGAGTTAATGGAACCCTAATTGTATTATCTATGGTTAATTAGGATTAGCTATTAAGTATTGGTTATATGAGTTGATGAATGTTTGGCCAATATTTATCACGTCTTAGGATATTAATTGATGGACTAAAAGGTGAAGATTAATGCCGGAACCTAATAGTTAATTAGGGATATCTTAATCACGAAAGTAGTTTAAGGTTCCCTAGGATTGAATCAATTAATGGGCACTAGAAAACCGTTTAATTGTATTCCATGATTGACATAGAACTTAATGGACCTAGGTTAAACTAAGAACCACGAAAGTAGGCAATTGTATTAACGTAGGTACGATTAGTAACGCTTGAAAGATGTTGTTAGTTAATTAAGGTCAAACCATCCCCAATAACATAGATAATTGCAATTATACGTATAAATTAGATGTTGAATATCGTAAGTGTGGTGAACCGTAACCCTAGGTTTGTTTAATTCGTTATTTTCATTCGTTTAATTGTGACACTCTCTAATCAAATTTCATCGATCTAGATAGCTCGTTTTGCATAATTCTAGGAGTGGACATTGTTCTCTGTGGGATACGACCCGTACTCGCCGGATTAGCTATAGCTACGCCGTGCGCTTGCGGTAATTAGTAAAACAGACACACAACAGATGTGAGTATATTTGAACATACATGTTATTGAAATCATATTTTTGGCTATTAATGTGAAAAGAAAAGAAATAAGTACGGTCACATGGTAATCCATGTGGTGCACCGATAGGGGACGCCCTACCAACGGTTATGATTATGATAATGAAAAAAAAATGTGCCATGTCAGATGAAGCGAAAAAAATCAGTACCGAGAGTAGAAAATACTCACCCTGACAGGAGTAGCTTGTTATGAGAATAAGTTGATAGCCATCATATGATATTTTGAAAATAGTCTCTTCGTGTGTCCTCTTGAATGGTGGTAGGGCAAACTTTAGCAGGATACTGAGTTTAGGCAAATCCTACACCAACAAAATACAGAAGGAATTAAACTCTGATGTGGTGGTTCTGATATGGGATCCTCCTAATGTTTTCATGTGAAATATTTTTAATGCATATCAAATCTGATTAAAGATCATATTGTATAATATGTGGTTACATATATTTGAATGTGATTTGAACTGAGAATATTTGAAAATGCGGGTTATGGATGTACTTCTGAACTGTAATTTTCAATGTGATAAATTTTAATATATGAGTACATCCATATGTTGACCTAAGAGGTTATAAGGGGTTTTATCTGCTCACTGAATTGTCAAATTCATTACACAATATTTATATATTTTTCAAATAAAGATATAGAGTTTCGTCCTTCCTTTACATATCGTTGACCAGCTAGATGACATGATCTCTGGGTGAGCCTACTTTGTTTTCATGGCTCATAGATTTTTATTTAAATTGTACTTGTACTTTAGAGTATACTCTGAACGCTACAGACAGGATCTTTGCTTCTGCTGTTCTCTGATGTTTATAGATTTAGTTTATATATTGTGAATACATGGGAATACATATCTGTAATAGAGTATATTATACATGTTATGAAAAATATATGATCATGAAATAAGTGTTTTACGTACTCTAAAATTAGGGGCGTGATAGACCTTCTCTATAGTGTCTTTTTTGAAATTCTTCATTTCTCTTTTTTTTCAAGAAAAAAATATATTATTTATACTAATAAATCTATCACGCTTTTGGCATATTTAAAATTTTTTAGCTATTATACAACATATTATCCAACAAGAACAAATAGCTATGCTGAAATATTTGCAGCTAACATAAATGTGATTTGTAGGCCTTTAGATACTAATGAAATGTCACATAGTTAATGTATTTCACGTATAATTAACATTTGAACTTAAGTTTGCATTGATATATGCTCATAACAAGAATAAACTCAAATTTTCATATTCACCGTACTATCATATCCTCGTCTCTACTATCACTCATTTTTATAAATTAATCATAAAATTATATATATATACACACACCAATATTCAATAATTTTTTTTTCATCACATTTTCTTAAATATCTAAATAATCTTCAAAATGAAATATGCAATTCAAAATGTTGAATAATAATTTTCTGAAATATTGGCAATAATCATTTAAATAAAGTCACTGTGGCATCCAAAGGATTTATCATCTTTATTATAAAAGAGATATCATACCTCATAATAATTTATCAATTTTTTTTATTTACTCAAAGTATCTTACATCATCACAAGATTATGAATATAAATATGAAATTTTCACAGTTCATATAATTTTAATTGTATGCATACGTATTCCAACAAATAAATGAAAAGCTCAATCTATTTTTTCTCAAATAATAATATTATATAAATTGAATCATAAATTATTTATTTCTCTTAAAAGCTTAAAAATCAAAGCATAATATCTTAAATAAGAAAATAAAAATTTTAAAAATATTTTCCACATACATAAATGAATTATTTTCTCTTTTAGTTAAGAATACTGCATAAAATTGAGAGAATAGACAAATAGTCTTGTGTGTGTGTGTCCTTTTTAATAACAACTACAAGAGTAATTAAACTTATATGCGCGCAAATTTAAAAAAATATTGTTTTCAAACAAATATATAAAAAGAAATATTAAAAATATGTCACAAGATGAATAAAATTTGACAAAGTCATTTTTAGTGTCAAAAAAATAATCTAGTATATCGAAACATATTCTTAAGTATAAGTTTCTTGCTCAAAATAATATAAACAAGGTAAAATTATTCCATATTTTCTTTATAGGGACTATTTTCAAATTTAATCAATAAACTAGCATGATCAATCTAACTTTAAATAATTGATAGAATTGACGAAAGTGATACGATGGTCAAAGGTTTAATCCTAGAAATTGTTGACTTTAATTTGCAATTTTTAGACTGCTTCAAAAAAAGAAAAAGGGACTAGTGACTTTGAGTAAACACAAAATTAAAAGACGATGAATGCGATGTAATTTATTTTTTGAAAGGTTTGTGAAGATAAATGTTAGTGTATATCTATATCTTTTTCATATCTTTCACAATTTTGATATTATGATTGATTCTTAGTCTCATTTAAATTTTTCTCAAATAGAACTAGTTGTAAAATGCAATCACTAATTAATGAGTTAATTAACTCAATGGTATTATAGTCTTCTTTCAAAACACTTTCAAAGTTGAGGTTTTGAATTCAAAATCCATTTAGAGTCAAATAAATCATTATAATAAAAAAGCAACCACATGCCAATTGTGAGGGTTGTGAGAAAGAAAATTTGTGTAATTAAAAGACTCATGTCACGCCCCTACTTTAAAAATGCGAATAACACTACTATTTGATAACTTTATCTTTATTTATTTGCATTCATCTTCATATTATTACCTAACAAGATAATATCATACGTTTGCAAATCTCAACATAATTCATTATACATGACAGGTCTATACTTATCAGTTTTACAGTGAAAACAAAAATCCTGCCTGTGACGTTCAGAACAACTCTAGAGTACACTTATATTATAAATTAAACACTGAGAGTACAGAAACAATTTAGGCTCACCATGAAGGTACGACACCTAATCGATCAAGTAGCCGCAAAACCAAACTCTGAGTCTTTATCTGAAAAAATATGTCAACCACGTGTAGTGAGTTTTACAACTTAGTAAGCAGATAATACCTCCTATGACCTCTTAGGTCAATATGTGGATGTATTTTTTATTTTAAAACTTTATACATTGAAAATCACATATCAGAGATACATCCATATGGGACCCGCATTTCAAAATAATCTCTGTTCAAATTCATATTCATATTCAGTTCATACGTAATGTTGTAAGAACGATAATAAAATCATGGTATGCATCAACATAATTCATATGAAAACATTTGGAGGATCTTATATCAGAATCACCATATTAGAGTTTAACCCCTTCCGTACTTTGGTGGTATAGGATTTGTCTAAACTCAGCATCCCGCTGAAATTTGCCCTACTACCATTCAAGAAGACACATGAATGGACTCTATATGGGTATTTCCCAAGCACACAGCAAGGGAGGGCAAATCATAACTCATATAACTGGCATCTCGCTTATATAGGAGGCATTCCACTCTCCATCACATATCATCTCTTGTGTGTTGACCCTCACACGAGGCTAACACCACCCCTTGCTAGCTGAAGCAATCAAGGTGCACCAGGGCTAACATGACCTGCTGTTAGCTGACAGTGTTTCCAACAGGATTCCTCCACAGAAAATATCATATGCACAAATGCCATATAATCAAAATTCTCAATATAATACAGATTTTCAGTCTCAGTATATTCATCTGTCAAAATTTCTCAATCAGGGGAATCATGTATACATGCCCATATCCGAGGCAAACATATCTCTGTATAAAACAATATCATATGCATAACATATTTTCTTTGCCATATAATGAGAAATACATTTAAAAATCACATGTTCAATGTGTTTCAAAACTCATTTCAAACGTTACTCTTCTTGAACCAGATATCATAATGCAATCATTTCAGATATTCTAAATCATTTCAGGAACATATAAAAGTATAAATAACTTGCAATTATACTCATTTATCAATTTAAAGTTCAAGAAGATTAAAGACAAATCATAGAAGAATCATCTATTCACAGGGTAAGGGCTCCAGATTGGACAGCTCTAAAATATACTTTTCCAATTTCTATTTAATCAAATTGACTTCAAACACGTATCCGGAGGGTCCAAAAAATCAAGAAAGCAACCTTGAGAATTTGGTCACTATTCACCACCGCGAAAAACACTATTCACGACGAATAAAAAGCTGTTAGATGGTTGAAAATATATATATCCTAAAGTTTATCTAACTCTTGAATCTATCTACGGTGTCAGAATTTTAATTGGAGGTCTCTAAATAAAAGTTTCAGAATTTACCTTTTTTCTTAGATTTTCTACTTCAGATTTACGGCGATTCAACGGCTGATTTAAAAAATTGATCGGTCAAAACCGTAGTATTATTCGTCCTGAATCCAGTAGTATTTTCAGTTTTGAGATCGGAAGTCAATACGTACTCCAGATCTAAAGAGAAAGTTGAAGGTTACTATTCACTCTTTCTTGATTTTCTATCTCCATTCTCTCCTCTCCGTTGCCTTCCCCCTTCCCTTTTTTTTTTGAAAATAATAATAATAATTATTTAATAATTGAATAATAAGATTTTTTTTTATATAAATTCATATAAATTTCGTTTTTCATCCTAAAATATCCAAAAAATTTCTAAAAATTTACATTCTCATAAACCTTTAGTTAAACTCTTAAATCATACTTTTTCTTGATAAAATTCTCAATAAAACAAATCACAAAATAAATATCTTTATACATAATAAAAGAAAGAATATTTCTAAAAATACAACAAAAATATATTAGAGGCCAATATAATTATTTTAATTAAAAGTATACTTACTTTTAACAAAACATAATCATTTTTAAATAAATAAAAATATATTTGTTTATAGCAAAATACTATCATTTAAAAATAAAAATTTCACTCCAAAACGTAAATTCTCATATTTTCTTTGTACTTCTTTAATCTATGTAGTAAATATACATATTTTCTACGATTCTTATCCTCATTTTCGAAATTCTCTTTTTTATTCTAAATTTTTTTTAATTAGAATTTTTGTTAAATTTTACGGTTATTACAAACCAAATGTGCCCATATCCTTGGAATTAACTGCGAATCAATAAATACAGAGAGATTACTATTTACAAGCTTATTATTAACTGTAATCTCTTTTATTGAAAACAAACACTTGATAATAAGACATGAAACATACAAACAAAGACTAATTAAAAAATTAACCCATGTGCGATATACACAATAAGTTCCCTTCCAGCATTGGTCTCACATCAATCCCATATGAACCTGCATGATAATTAAAATGAAGAATGATTAGAGAAAAGGAGAGAAATTAACTAACAAGAAATCAAAGAAAGTATGCTTATGTTTCAATTACCAGGCATTCACTTTTTACTGCTCTTGGGGGCTGAAGTTGCATAACTAAGGCTTTGTATAATACTTGGCTGATTAGAACCCTTCGAGCTTGAAGCTTTTGAAGAACTCCCCGGAGGGGAACTAGCATAGCCAATAGCTATATTAGCAGTCTTCAATTGCTTAGAACTCATTCTAGCAGAGCTGTAGCAACAGTAGCTAATATATATTTAATTTGTAATTTACGATATTTATTGCTACACAATTTTCTTGTTGTTTGCCTTTTGTGGCTGCCATTCTATATATAAAGGACTCACTGGTGTAGAGGCTTTATTCATAAAAAGGAAAATACCAAGTAATTCAAAATAACTTATGCCACATGCATGGAAGAGCAAAAGAAAATTTTCCGAAAATCTATACAAGTTTCTCCTAAATTTTATTTTATTTCTTGAAATTTTCGAAACTGAATGCACACTTAAGTTTGCTTATTATTATACGTAGTAAAAAGTTTGAATGCATGAGGAAATGTGTTGTATATTTCTATAACATATACCACCGACTTACCTACACATTACATGAAATACCATTGATTACTTTATTTTGAAAAGAAACCGCGTTTTAATGAATTGTTGCAAATTATCAAGCTTCATTCATAATGGTTTGATTGTATAATTTAATGGGAAAAGAGAGAAGGACTTCATCAAATTTTATATTGTTAGATTATACTCTTGGATTTGACCCAAAATTAGGATTATATTTGTGAAAATTTTTCCCAGAAACTTTTATGAAAGGAGAAGAAGCCTTTTCAAACAAGCCATGCATCTTGGATAAGCGGTCAATGCCTCGCGTACTTGCAGCTAACCGGATAGAGGCCTCTGTCATTCCCGCGGCTTTTAGTTGCCGAAGTGTATTCCATCCCCACAATGGTAAATGCTATGGTAGCCCAAAATTCTTTGGTTTTCAACTTTTTATTTTATTTTTTTAAAATATAATTTTCAATTTAGACTAAGTTAAGAGTTTTTTTCTTTAAGTGGTGTTAATTGATACAAAGAGATTTTATTTTTACAAGCACTTAAAAAAGTCAACATTTTCATTTATCTCTTGTTCAAAATTTTTATATATAAATTTACAGGTATATGAAAAATTAAAATACTCATATACCAATTGCTACCTTAGAAAATAGTGCAGGTTTTATTTCACTACTTAAATAAAATAATACATGGTTAAGTTTCCATTTTTTATTTATTTGGATTCAATTTATTCTTCAATGAGTGACAGTTTAATCGCAGTTATATCGATCTTTTAAGAATTCAACTTCGATGGATCACATTTTTTAATAAATAAGTTATTATATTTATTTTGTAACTTAAAACAACGAGGAGGGAGTAAATTAAAATAAAATGGATATAATTCTGAAGATATAATCAAGTTAAAAATATTGGTCTAACATAATTGATGAATTATACATTATTCTATGTTAGTCTTCAAGTTTCTAGAGAAACCCCTCTTATGTGGGTCTATAACTTTGTTAATTACAATTCCATATTTAGTTTCTTTTGTTCTCATTTTTGGAATTAAGAAAGATGGTCATGTGCGATTTTTTAAGAAAATATTGTAGTGGCCAGAAATAGTCTACAAGAGACAGAAACAATAAGCTCAATATTTTAATTATTGATATTGGATAATATCACGAAAATACTTTGAGGTGTCACGTGAAAAAATTGTATGTTAGAGTGTCACGTTCTCTTTAATTAGAAGAGTTTTTGGCATCTATTGTAAGTTTTTGGTTCAAATTTCTTTTATTTTCTCATATTTTATAGCAAAATAATTAAATTTTAACTTTATAAAATTATTTCTAAATGTTTTCTGGAATGTTTAGTACTAATAGGTGAACTATGAAGGAAAATCGAGTCAGACATAGTGTATGAAAAATATTAAAGAGATAATGCAATTGAATTCTTTTTCTTATTTTTGATAATCATTACACATGCATTATATACATGTATTACATGGTTTAAAATTCTAACAAACTGACATATGTTGATGACACGTGACTATAACTAATTTTAACTAATCAATAATTCTATCATCCTCCCTCAAACTCAAGGGCACTAGATATGTGAGTCTGAGTTTGGAACAAAATTTAAGAAAAAAAGAAAGAGAAAAGAGTTTGGTTAGAGTGTCAACTACTTATTGATCGGTAGTAATGTGAGAGACGTTGATTTGTTTTTGTAACACTTTTTCTCGGACGAAATGAAGATCAATCTCTAAATGTTTGGTCCAGGAGTGAAGGATTGGATTTGCTGAGAGAAGAACTATTCCAAGGTTGTCATAGAAAAATCTTGGAGGTGGTGGTTTTATGTTTAACTCTTGAAGAAGAGATTGAATCCAGGTTACCTTGGCTACAAAGTTGTTTGAACTGCAATACTCGGCCTATGTGAATGATCGAGACATAGTGGGTTGCTTTTTAGAGTACCATGAAACGATATTGTTGCCAAAGAATACATAGTTACCTAAAGTGCTTCTGCGATCATCAATATCATTTGCCCAATCCGCATCCGAGAATGCAGTAAGGTGTAAATATTCATACTTGGTAAATCATAAGGCAAGATTGATTGTGTCAACCAGGTATCGAAGGATGCATTTTACTGCTAGCCAGTGCTCTTCCAGTGGGTTTTGCATGAACTAGCAAACCCGATTTACTGAGTAAGATAACTTTGGTCAAGTGACTATGAGGTATTGTAATGTACCTACAATGCTCCGATAAAGGGAAGAATTTTCACAAGTATGAGTGCCTTAAGTAGTTAGTCGTGTAGAAGACACCAAAGGGGTTGGTTAAGGTTTGGTAGTGGACATATCGGCTTTATTGAGCAAATTCGAGACATACTTTTGCTGAGACAGTAATAAGGATCTATCTTGTTCCCGAGTGACTTCGATACCCAAAAAAGAGTGCCAAGATCTTTCAGAGGAAAGTTTAAATTTAGCTGCTACACCAACTGAGAGATGCATGAAGTGGAACTGCCCATTATTATAATGTCATCAACGTAAACCAGAACTAAAAGAATATGTGTGCCAGTCTTGATGAAAAATGAGTTATCACATTTAGATGGGGTGAAACCAAGAGTGACCACAGTGTGCGCTAGCTTGTCAAACTAGGTCCTTAGAGCTTGCTTAAGGCCATATAAAGATTTGTGCAGCTTGCATACTAGATTTGTGGATATTTCTTCAAAACCAAGAGGTTGGCTCATGAAAAATTCTTCCTGAAGTGTGCCATTAAGGAACGCATTATTCACATTAACTTGATGAAGTTTCCAGCCATGCATTAAAGCTGAGGTTAGCACCACTCGTATAGTAATTGGCTTAATGACGGCTGAAGGTTTCAGTGTAGTCAAAACCCAAACGCTGATGAAAACCCTTCGCTACAAGTCGAGTTTTGAACTTTGAAATTGTTCCATTTGGATGGTGCTTTACTCGATATACCCATTTGTAGCCGATAGGAACTTTTCCTGGAGGTAGAAGTACTAAAGACCAGGTATGATTTTTAATTAACGCATCATATTCTTCTTGCATGGCAGCATGCCAATGAGATGTGGTTAGTGCCTCTTTGACAGAGTTGGGTTCAATGGCTGTAAGTAATACTTTCGGTTTAAAAATGTAATTCTTGGCTCTGGTTATCATCGGGTGATTACCATGAATGAGAGTTGAAGTGGATGAGGTGATGTCAGGTGAGGGTGTTGGTCTGGGAGATATTGTAGTGGAATTAGTTAAAGAGTGACTGGGTGGTAGAGAGATGGGTGATGGGTTCGTGTTTGAATGAGGAGAATGGCAAGGAGTGACAATAGGGGGTATAGAGGAAGGTAAGAAAGTAGAAGTTATTGAAGATTTGGTAGGAGACATAGAGGATGCTGAGACACTGGATTTAAAAGAAAATTCAGTTTTGTTGAAGGTGACATGTCTGCTGATATGGATGTGTCCACTTGGGTCAAGGCATTTGAATCCTTTATGGTTAAGGGCTGGGTTAAGATATGTATATTTGACAGATTCAAAGTTAAATTTGTGTCTTTGATATGGCTTGAGCAACAGATAACAAGAGCATCCAAAGACTCAGAATTGAGTGTAGTCTGATTGTTTGTTGAAGAAGATGTGATGTGGAGACTTGTGATTCAGGATGGGAGTACGTAGTTAGTTGATAATGAAGACTGCAGTTTTAAAAGCATCTGGCCAGTGTTTGAGCGGCATGGAAGTAGTGGAGAGAAAAGCCAACCCCATTTCAATGACATGACGATATTTTCTTTCAACCTTGCCATTCTGCTAACATTTATAAGGATAAGCAACTCGATGTAAGATACCATGTTGGCTCAAAAAGGGAATTAGTGACTTGAATTCACCCCCTCCATCTATCTAAAGCATTTTTATTTTGATGTCAAACTGTAGCTCCACCATGGATTTAAACTGCTGAAAAATAGATGCTACATCATATTTCCTCATTAAGAAATAAATCCAATTGTGTCTAGTGTAGGTGTCCACAAATAATACATAGTATTGATAGTTGCTGGCAGCCCTGACTAGGGTTAGACCCCATACATCGGTATGGATGAGCTGGAGAGGTTTGGAATACACAGTGGTTGATGTAGTGAATGACAGCTTATGCATTTTGGCTAAGACATAGTGATCACAGAAGAATGCATTGACATTTTTATTCAAAGTAGGAATATTACAAGGTTTAAGCACTTGATTGGCTACAAATATAGAACAATGTCCAAATCTATTGTGCCATACTACATAATCAACTTCTTTATTCAATACAGTAGAGTTTGCAATTGCCCTTGAGTTATTATTAAGTGAGACATCATCAAAGCATAAAGCCCATTTGATTTAAGAGTTCCTCGCAACAAAGTTTCCTTGGTAACCTAACATTTAACAAAGCATACGTAAGGGTGAAATTCAAAATATACGTGGTTATCTCTGGCAAGTTTAGCAACATTGATGAGAGATTCTTTGATATTTGAGGCACATGTAGGAGCTTATCTAGTGATAGCTTTGTGAAAGAATGAGATGAATTTAAAAATGAAGAGCTTATATGACATATCGGCAAACCTGTGCCATTTCCAACATAGAGTTTGTCTGGTCCTGCATAATCATGGTCGATTTGTAGATTTTCTTCATAAGAAGTAACATGTGAAGTTGCTCCTGAGTCCGGGTACCATAAAGGATCTCCAAGGTTATCAAGAGAGGCTACTAATGCTGCAGAAAATGTTAAGTTTCTAACAAAAGATTGAGTTAAGTATGCTGAATTATCATGGCCAGTTTAGGATGAATTTGAGTTATAACTCTTAGGATTCCCCACATACTGATAACTCTATCCAGACCCAAGAGTGAATGAAGGATCATACCTGTAGAAACATTTCCATACCATATGTCCTACTTTATTACATAATTGACATTGCAGTTTGTTGCCTTGTCTGCTGAACCTTCCTTTTCCCCTTGAAAGGAATTGTCCTCAAAATTTGTTTATTCTGTCAAAGTTACTTCTACCAAAGGCACCTCTTCTAGGATTTTCAGAGTATGTAGAATTATTACTTCTGTTAGAAACAAGATTCACTTGTGACATTGCTGAGTTTACTTGAGATATAACAGAATCTAACTCTTTCTTGGATCTGTCAAATCTTTCTTCTTGTGCATTTCGCTCACCGAGTAAGAATCAATTTTTGAAGTGATAGTTATAACGAAACCATCAAATTTTGACCCTAATCCATCCAGTATAGCTTTTACTTTTTCGCATTCTGGCACTGGATCATTTACAACAAATATTTTCTTGATCTTAAGCATATATTCACTTATTGGCATTGTGTTTTTCTTGAATGACCGTAGTTGAAATCGGAGTTGTCTCTTTCTTGCTCTTTTTTGCAAAGAAAAGAAAATTTTAAGTTTGTTTCGAACTTGATAAGAGGTTTTACAACCTACCAGTCGTGTAAGAATGGGTTCAGTCATAGACGACAATAACCAATAAATCATAAGTTTATCTTGTCTCTTCCATCAGAGATATTCAGGATTAATCTTTCCTGCTTTTGCATCTTCATTCGAGTTATATTGCAGTGATTCATAATTTTCATCTTCAAGAAACTTTTCTATATTATGTCCAAAGATTACGGCTAATACATGCTCTTTCCATAGCAAAAAAATCTTCTCATCCAACTTTACAGAGATTGAATGATTGAATAAGACTATCTGTGCAGCAAAGACTATCTGTGAAGACTCCATTAATTGGAGTTCTAATACCATGAAGGAAAACCGAGTTGAACAGAGTGCATGAAAAATATTAAAGAGATAATGCAACTGAATTCTTTTTCTTATTTTTGATCATTATCACACATGTATTACATGGTTTAAACTTCTAATAGAATGACATGTGCTGATGACATGTGACCATAACTGATTTTAACTAATCAGTTATTCTACCAAACTATGTTTTATAAATTAAATAATTAGGAAAAAAGCCATTATGTTTTAATGGTGAGAAATTTAGGTGGTCGTGAGGAGGCATTAGGCATGCATCTTCCATGATGCCATGTACCAAAAATAAGATTCTAAAAAGTGATAAGGGAAAGAAAAAAAAATTAGATAACTAGTGAACTAAAAATGAAACAAAAATGTTAAGGTTATAATGTTTATGCGACGATGAATATATGAAAATTAAAATAACATTCCATATATTTTTTATTGTATGATAGAATATTTTCTAAGAAGCCACGAATCATTTTTCCCCTGGTAAACCATATGTAAAAGAGCCTAGTAGAATGACACCGTGGGGTAACGTAAACTTCAGTATTGGCGGCGCATGGAAAGTGCAAAAAGTATATTTTCAGTTATATTCAGGGAAGATGGTTTTGCCTTGCAGTTGCAAATACACGAACTCACTTGTTTCTTTCAAACTTGAAGTCGACTGTAGAGTGCTGAACTTGGGGCTCAAGCTTTATACACTTCCATACAATTACTTCCAAAACCCATATATCTTCATTTACTTGGGAACTTTGTTACGAAATTCTTCTATAAGAAATGTTAAACAAAATAATTTAAAAATTAAATTATAAGAGATAGAACTTTTCTAAAAGTCACAACTCTTCAAAAAAGTTTTGTTTAAATAAATTATTAGTATAAATAAGAGCATAGCATATTGGAAAATGTTAAAAAAAATATATTAACTATTTTTTTATTATCTTCTCTGGAACTTCAAATAAATTCTTTAATAGAGATTTCAAAAGTTACTATCTATTAATTTTTTAGTGTTTAGGATAATTTTAGAAGTAGTTTGCCATATACTCTGTAACAAACATAATGGGAGTAAATATCACTTTAAAAACAATATACTCACACACATTTCTTAGCATAGTTTCATTTTCAATCTTTTCATTATTTATAACAATCTTAAGGTTATATTTTTGAAAATAAAGACTTTCCAGGAATCTACATTTATGGTGATTTAATTTCACATATGGTTAACCCTTATTTAGTTTTCATCAATAGATTTAGATACGTCTTTTCTATTATGTATCTTGATAATTTAACATGAAAATTTGATGAAATAATATATGAATTGTTCATCATCTATTTATTAATTTTCTAAAAAGTGGTATCATAGCCTAAATCATGTTAAATTATTGGATATTCAATTTTATTTACAAAAAAATTAAGAACCAGTGTTATAAATTTGGGAATTAAAGGTTGTGGCATCCAATATTGAATTGAAGCATGAGAATGAGATTGCCGCATTAGTTGAAACCTATAGAAATATGTATCCTGAACGGGTTTTTTGTTCTCAAGTGTGAGTTCTCCCTTTTAAAGGAAACCAACTACAAACTTCAGTGGATAAACAATGAGACAAAAGGACACCCAAATTACTTAATAGAATTTGTATTGCCTAGTTTTGCACTTGTTCAATAGGGTTCACGATTGCTTTATTTTGAGTTGTTAGAAGTCTAAATCAATGAATTTAGACTAAGGTAGAGAGATCGTAGCCATGGCCATAGCTACATTTGCTTGGCCACTATGAACTTAGCCATTGTAGCTGTAGTGAAGGAACTTTAGATATGTGGACATCTTCGTTCGTGGACAGTTGTTTTTTGCCAAGAATCCTAACCAGGTGGTTGCCCCATTTTGTCGAGATGACATAACGATTATGGCCAAATAATTTAAGGTATATTTTCTTTGACTGTTTTTAGTTTTTGTTTTCATTTAAAACTGAAAAAATGTATAAAAATGCATTTATTTACTGTTTTCTATTTTTATTTTCAAGAAATATTTTTTGAATTTTTGAAAATTTTAAAAACGCCACAAAGATATTTTCAGAATTTTTACTACTGTAGCTCATTGTAATAATAATATTTTTAAAATTATTTTGAATTATATATATAATGTTTTACTATTTATATAATTATAAAGTGATAAAAATAAAAATAAAGTAAAAATAAAATCATATAACTAAAAAATAATGAAAATAAAAACACAAACCAAATGTATTTTCAAAAATGTGAAAACTAAAAAATAAAAAATATTTTTAGAAAATAAAAAAAAAATGTTTTCGCAAACCAAACACACCCTTAAAATTTTGATTTCATCTTCCCCATTACTCAGTTGCGGTTCAAGAGAAAAAAATCTAGGACCATGCCAGGACCTAAACTTGGGTAGCAAAATAGTTGTGCTTGCATGCGTAATCAATTTGACTTTTAATTTATTTTATATTTCTTAATTTGGGTCATTTAAATTTATTTTGAACTGAAACCCATTAAGTTAGAGTTTAAAGTATTGTTTAATTGAACATTTTTGGTTTTGGGTTTATCCTTGAATATATTAAAGGATTATTAATTTTAAATACTGGGTTTTAAAAGAAGTAAAGATCTCTTATGGAATTTCACACAAGAAATTAAACTATCGTTGATCAATTATTTGATTGATTATATTGGTACAGAGAAAATCTCGTAGTGCCTATATGATTAAAGTCGTACTAGAGTAAATTCTATTTTATAATTTATAAGTTATTATATACCTGAAATAATCAAGCACTAATTATTAAAAGATATTAGTTAATACTAGAATATATTGAAAAAAAATGAATCTAACATTAGAATTTAAATTTTTTCATATAGTACTAGGATGATAAAATTTATATAAGTTGAATAACTAGTGAAAACAAAGTTACTCATTTTATTATGGAATATGAATTAGATTATTGTAAAATAGTGGACAAAAAAGAAAAATGATTGAAGAATTCATTAGATTATGTATTGTGACAACAACCAAGCCAATCATTTTTTGGCACTATAATTATAAACCCATATATGTGTGGCATATTATGGACCATAAACAAATGTCCAGTCATATTAAGTTTGAAAAAATAATTATTGATATGTAATTTCATAATCATAATTATTCAATATCTAAAACTAAGTAAATAGCTTGGTAGATATACTTATAAGAGAACTCATAAAAAAAATTGTGAAGGTAAAAGTATTCACAAATAAAATTATAAGGGACATAAGGAAATTGTGAGGAAGCTATAACAAATTGTGAAACTTACATTGAATGTCTAGACATATTGATTTGATATATAAATAATTGGTAATTCTTAGTAAAGATATAGTGAGAGGATTTAAATGAGTAAAAACAAGTTACTGATAAGTGGTTACGGGCACTAAAGAATATTTAGTCATTCCAGGTTTAGTATTTATGTATTAAAGATTTTAGAGTAAGTAAAACTCTTAATGGATTTAAAAAAGTTTAATAAGATTAAAGTTTATAAGGGAAATCAACATATGTGAACATAAAGAGTGGTGCCGCTTCTACCAAGAATTTGGGATTAGTTTTTGTATATATTCATGAAAAGCCTAAGGTGAAGCACATGGTCATATAAGTGCTTAAAATTTTTGTGTGTAAACTTTAAAGTCATATAAGACTGTGTATGATATTTTCAATATTAAAATAAGAATTGTGGTTTAATACTTAATGCAACCATCAATTTATTAATATTTTGAAGTCTTTAAACTATGAGTGGGTTCAAATGAAAAGATACCTCTCTTTATTCATAACTTTAAACTAAGTGGGGGATGGCTAAATGAAATAGTTTTAAAATTAAATTATAAATAATACAACTTTTCTGAAAGTCATAATTTTTCAGAAAAGTCACAACTATGTAGAAGAGTTGTATCTAAATAGATTATTGCATAAATAAGAGTTTGAAAAACTATATATATATATATATATATATATATATATATATATATATATATATATATATATATATATATTAACCTTTCTCTTTTTTTTTTCTTGGAAAATTCAAATAAGAGAGATTTTAGAAGTTGTCATGTGTCAATCTTTGAATATTTTAAATAACTCCGAAAGGTGATTTTTCATATACCTTATAGCAACTATAGTGGAGTTAAATATCACCTCAAAGACAATGTGATTACACATGTCTCAAGGACCAAAGTACTACCACTAATTCTAACCCTTCCACTTGTAGGACTCAGCTCGCCACTGTCCACAAAATCTTTTTCTTACTAGAGATGATTCATAGTACCATTACCAAGTATTTCTTTGGTTTTATTATCTTCGTGCCATCATTTCTATTTTATTTTGTTAACTAACTCATTAGCATTTTGTGTATGTTATGTGGAACGAAGAATGATATTTACTTATTGGAGGAGGAATGAAAGCATGTTTGATGGGCCACTTATTTATTTAATTATTTTTTAATTGTTTAATTTGTTCGTATGTGTTTTAGTAATTCTTCTCTTTCTACATCTGCTTTCTAAAATAGAAGATTATAATATATAGTAGTAGTCAGATTTTTTTAGTTTATTTTTTCCTTCATATTATTCTAAGAAGAGAAAAAAAACTTAATTTATATAGTTGAGAGGTTGAACGGGAGAGATAAGAAATTGTTGTTCAAAATCTATCTTGAGTAATCATATACATTACATCACCCTATCCCTTAGCTTTCTCTAATTTGTTAGTGAAAGACTAATAAAAAAAAGGGGGGGTTTGAATTATGTCTCTTTTTATAAACTGATTGTTTGAACACTTGATCACTATCTAAAAACGTTCAAGCAGGGCTTCAATTCTTAAATATAAGAGAAGAAATAGATCAAGGCAAAAAAAAATCAATAAACATGAAATCTTTAGAACTATACTACAAACAAAACAAGCTAGCTTAGAAAGTTTGTTGTCTACTCGAACTTATATTAGCAATAGATCAAGATATATATAAACTGATGAAACAAATGCAATGAAAATGTAAAGAAATAGGAAAAAGAGCTTGACACAAGATAATATTTATCCTAGTTCAACCAATAACCCAAGCCTACATCTAGCCCCTTAACATCTAAAGCCACTTGACTTTGCCTGACTAAAAGGAAAGAATGATTTCCCTATAAGCTCACATGGTTTTCTCATGCTAAGAAAAATGATGCACATACTAATCCTCATACTCACTTTTCTATACTTCTACTCTCAAGAAAACTTGGAAAGATGTCACACAAAAATGATACAATGAGGTGGAAATCTTAACTACTCAAACTTGCAAAATGACTCTAATAAAACCCTCTAAATAGAGTTGATGTGCCTTTGTATGATCAATAACTCAGAGTATATCAAAGACGAACAACAAGATTTTGCACTTGATACTTGAGGTCTAGCTTTTATGTTGAAATTTGTCTCTGTTTATAAACTTATGGAGCATATGATGATTGCAAAAATTGCTTGCTTGCAAGAATGAAACAATAAGATTTTTTTTTCCAATTATTGATAAAAGTTAAGTTCCTCTAAGAAAAGAAACATAAACATGCTTAGGTAGGTGGTAGCTAAATGACTATAGTAACTTGAGAGTATGTTTGGATAGAGGAGAAGGAAAGGAGAGGTTACATAAAATCATTCTCCTTATTTGGGAGATTAATTTTAGGAGGAGAAAAAAATGAGAGATTTTGGATTCCCTCAACCTTTTTTTTTTAATTCTCCCAAATTGAGGGATTTTGTAGGAGATATTTTTTACAATGACCATTATATCTATAACAATATATTAATACTTACCAAATTTATGGTTGAAGTTAGAATGTTAATGTACAAATGTATGAAGAATGGGTAAATTAGTAAAAAGGCAAAAATACGTTTTTTGTCTTTAAAGTTTAACTAAATATTCAATTTCATTCCTAAAGTATTATTTTGTTCCTTTTTTTTTAAAAAAAAAGATTCAATGTTGCCATTTATAGCCATCTAATATTTTTTTAACGTTTTTAAGATTGTTTTGTATGCATTTCGTTTTTTAACATGTTTAGAGCTTCTTAACATTTTATTTGGGAATTTTTTTGCATGCATTTCATTTTTGGACATGTTTATTGTCAAACTAGAAGTGTGACTGGCTGGGAAGTAAATTCTCAAAAGACTTACAACATTTATGAAAGTATTTGCATGCATTCTAACACAAATTCGGTAGAGTCCTCCGCTATCCTATCATTATAGATTGGTTTCATAAACAAATCCTATTTAACACACAAACACACACACACACACACGAAGGATCCTTAAGATTGACAGTGCATGTAAGTAATTTAAAATAAAAATAAAAATTACATAATATTGAAATATATCTTAAATTACTTCTTATATTCAATACATTTATAAATAAAATCTAAATTAACTGGTTGGAGCTTGCACTCATCCTATGCTTGGCTTGTAGATTGTTGTAGTCTGAAGAAGGTTGTCCAACATCTTGTGACTAAAAAATACAAAAGTAATGTCAAATAAATAAATAAGGCAATGCAAATTCAAAATTTGAAAGTTAAAAATACTAATGACTATATTTTTTTTTATATTTTTTTATAAGTTAATATAACCAACTTGAGAATTAAATAAAACAATAAATTCTAGAGGATATGACTCATCTGCTCCAAACATGTTTGTGAACATAAACTTCATGCAATTCTCCATTGCCATTTTCCAGCAGCTCAATCTTGCAAAAAAAAGTACAACAAATCAGAACTAAGCATATGAATGAAGTGTATGAGAGTACAAAGAGTGCCTCCTTATAAGGCATGCACAGAAGCATGATGACATATACTGTATAAATGATGACAGTAATTGCTTCAGTAGTTTCGAGTGTTTTTTAACTTCCAATTCCAAATCATATGTATGTAACTTGAATTTTTGTATCAAATGCTTAAGGTTACTAGTCACTTTCTCCAAAAAGGAACTTAAACATCATGTGTAATTTCAAGAAATAACCTTTCAAACTAGTAGGTAATCATGAAAAATTTTCTTCATGATCAAAATGATAATTTATTTAAAGAAATCAAGGGTTGGTAATATAGCAGATAGACCAAGAGAAGTCCCAAGGTACAAGAAAATTGCATATGTCTAGCTAAAGCATTTGTCAACCAATGTTTTGAATTCCATCCTAAAAGATTTAATAATAGCAAGTTAGCAGCTGACATCAATCAATCCTCAATTAGGCCGGCCATGATGAAGAGAATAATATAATCCCAATCTCACTAGCCCAGCAAGTTAATTTCTTCTATCACATCATTAGTTATCACACAAGGCCTTAGCCCAAAAACAATAGGAAGCTACAAAAGCCATGCATTGCCATGTGCATTTTCTACAAAAATAAAATTGTTTCACATAAAAGAAACCTCTACGGTAGAAAAATTATCTAATTTTACTAAAATATAAATTATTCAAATCCTCTGCTTTTGAATACAACGACTGAATAATAATTACATACAAGAAAACTCTCAATCATGAAAATGAAACTATCTTATGAGCTGCAAAACCTTCAAACTATCACTACTATCTAATGAGCTGCGTAGCCCACTCAATTTAAATGCTGCTAAGCAGAGTAGTAAAACAAAAGGCCAAAAAAATGAAAAAGATAGAGAGAAGGAGATTAAGCATAGAATTGGAAAGTATACAACTAAAAGAGTAGGGTTGAATAGTTAGCAATTGAAAGCTGAGTTAAATGATCATAAAAGTAGGAACAAAAAAAGAATCCTAGCTCACATCTATGTCAAATAATGGCAAATCCAAAATGTACGAAAAACCTGGCAAAGAAAAACAGAAGAGATTTTAAATCATTTAGCAATTCCTCACACTTCTTGTTGCTAAGAAAATATAAAAATAAAGGTGATGTGGAACAAAGAGGGTGTTAATTTGCTATTTAAAAATATTTAACATGGCTAAGGGACCAAATCTCCTAAAAAGTTAAGCAGTTAAGATAAGTCTGAAGAGTGGTTTTTATTAATATCTCTAACATGCTCCTTATGTAAAATCCCTTTGGACTTGAAGCAAGGACAAAGCACAAGTCTACCCATAACTTATCCTAAAAAAAGCACAGACAAGGATCAAACTCTTATCCACCCGATTGACTAGGCTATTATACCATATCAAGGAACCAACTCCCATAAAAGCTTAAACTTTTAGAGAGAACTCAAGCATGGTTTTATAAATACCACTGCAACTTTTAGGTTTCATGTTGTGGGACCATATGTAATATAGCTTGGGAAAAAGTTTGCATGTTATTAATGGTTTTGTCATGGATATCACAGTTTCAAATGGTTTTCAATCATTAGTTTAGCATGCAGCAATAGAAACATGAATTTTTTGTTCCTATTGACCAAAAAAGAAAAGAAAAGAATCTCACTCCTCCAGATATTTATCAATCATCATGAGAAGATGCAACTGTAGTATCTAAACACTTTAAGGATTTTAATTCAGTATTCAAGATATATTCATTCATAATATATAGGGCAATAGGCAAGTTTGTTCATAACTTTTATATCACAAGATTTCTAATTATTCCCATCTTGTCCTTTCAATTATACAGAAGGCATAAAAAAGACTAACTTTCCATTGAGGATGCATTGGATTGCCAAAGTAAACACAAGAAGCTCAAGAACAAGATATCCAATGAAATTGAAGTATTATATGCTCAATTGAAATGATATGATATAAGAAATTGAAGTCTGTGGCATTTCTTAAGGTTGATACAAACAATTTTCTTAGCTAAAAAACACAAACTAAGTGATTCAAACTAATGGATCATACATAAGCAACAAATATCAGAGTTGACAATAGCTTAATAAAAGAGGTTTCACCTCCACAAGGAAGAAAAAATAGTTAATTCTAAATAATCATAATACAAAAAAATAAAGTAGATCATTTGCCTTATAGCAGGAAATAGCTGCTTACAAGGATTTCTATGGTGCTCGTGGTGGCTGTCAAAGCTCTCAATGCTTAGGTCAATGGTGTGATGGTCGTTGGAGTTCGTATAATGCTCATGTTTTCTGTCACGCTCCAATTTAATGGAACGCAATTAACACAAATAACATATAAATTTACCCTTATTTATTTGCATACGGCTTCAAAATATCACATATAAGAAAAATATTATATGTTTACAAGTTTCCAGTATAGCCAATTATACATGTCAAGTCTACACTTATCAATATTACAACAAAAGTAGGGATCCTTCTTGTGGCATTTAGAGCATACTCTAAATTACAATAACAATATTTTAAACATTGTGAGTTTTGAAAAAAATGTAAGTATCGTGTAGTGAGTTTGACAATTCAGTGAGCAGATAATACTTCCTATGACCTCTTAGGTCAGCATATGGATGTACTCATATGTTAAAATTTATCATATTGAAAATTACAGTTCAGAAGTACATCTATATGAGATCTGCATTTCAAAGAGTTTCAGTTCAAATCACATTCAAATATCTAAAACTATATATGATATAGTATAATCGTTAATTAAACATTGATATGCATCAAAATATTTCTCATGAAAAAATTAGGAGGATCCCATATCAGAACTACCATATCAGAGTTCAAGCCCTTTCGTACTTTGGTGGAGTAGGATTTGTTTATACTTAACATCCCAGCTAAGGTTTGTACTCATATGTTAAAATTTATCATATTAAAAATTACAGTTCAGAAGTACATCTATATGAGATCCGTATTTCAAATAGTTTCAGTTCAAATCACAGTCAGATATCTAAAACCATATATGATATAGTATAATCGTTAATTAAACATTGATATGCATCAAAATATTTCTCATGAAAATATTAGGAGGATCCCATATCAGAACCACCATATCAGAGTTCAAGCCCTTCCGTACTTTGGTGATGTAGGATTTGCCTATATTTAGCATCCCAGTTAAGGTTTACCCTACCACCATTCAAGAGAACACGCGAAGGGACTCTAATATAGACAAATTCCCCAAATACAAAGTAAGGGAAGGCAAATCACATATCATATATCCGGCATCTCGCCCAGATAAAAGGCATCCCGCTCTCAATCACATATTAAATCTCGTGTGTTGGCCCTCACATGAGACTAGCACAACCCTTACTAGCTGAAGTACCAAGGTGCACTAGAGTTAACATCACATACTGTTAGCAAACAGTATTTTTAATAGGATTCCTCCACAAAAATTATCATATGCACATATTCCATATCATTCAAAACAGAGCTGTCAGTATAATACAAAATTTTAGTCTCAATATAGCTCATCTGTCATAAATTTTTCAATCAGAGCTTATTACATATACATGTCATTTTTCGAGGCAATCATATAGTTTTATAAATCAATGTCACTTGCATAAATATTCACTTTACCATATGATGAGAAATACATTTAATATCAGATATACAATTAGTTCAAAAATTCATTTTTCAAAACCATACTCTTCTTGAACTATATTTCAGATTGTGAACAATTTAGATAATTTAATCCATTTCAAAAACATATAAAAGTATAAATGACTTATAAATATAATCAATTACACAATTAAAATTCAAGAAGAGTATATGGTAAGTCATAGAAAGAATTATCCACTCACAAAGTTAGGGTTTCAAGTTGGACAACCTCAAAATCTACATTTTCGGTTCAAATATAGCCAAATAGACCTTAAAAATGAGTCTGGAGGGTCTAAAAACCTTTAAAATGACTTTGAATTTGCGAAATTTATCCTCTAGGAGCTCGATCAATGCAACAGGGTGTTGAAACATGCGTTACACGCGCCACTGCAGGGACTGGGCGTAGGCCTCACTTGCCGAGGAAGAACTGGCACGTGGGGGCGCGTGCAAGGGAGGATGGACCTGAAATTTGAGATCTTAAGGTTTCAATACTGCCTGGATCCATCTATAGTGTTGATTTTTGGATTTGAGAACCACATATAAGAATTTCGGAAATTATCTCTTTAAGTGATTTTTTTCTCCATTTTTCGACCAATCTCAGGCTAATTTTTTAGAAACCAATTAGATGGATTTGTAGAACTTTTCATTCTGAGTCCGTTGGCGGTGGTGGTATCAAAATCCAAAGTCTAGAAGCGGTAAAATTCTAGAGAGAAGTTTTGAGATTTTGGGAGAGAAAAATTTGGAAGAGAGAGAGAGGTCCGATTTTTTTTCCATTCTTTGTGTGGCAGAAGCTCTAAAATATCATGGGGGCAATTTTGTAAAAATTCAATTTTTGATAGAGGTCTTTGCAAATTTTTTTTATTTACATTTTGACCCTTAAACTTTTAAGAAATTATATTTTGACCCCAAAACGTAAATTCTCATATTTTCTTTATAATTTTTTAACCCATGTAATAAATAAACATATTTTCAACAATTATTATCTCTATTTTCAAAATCCTCTCTTTTATTTAAAATTTTCTTTAATTTAAGATTTTCTTTAAATTTTAAGACTATTACATTTCCTTCTTTCTCGGGTTGGTGGTGCTCCCGTTCAGAATGTTGCGTGCGTGACTACGTTTTTTGTGGAAGGAGATGCGTTTTTGGTGTTGAAAAAATAAAATGGAATTGATTAATTTTTTAAAAGAAAATTGGGTTTCTGAAAATAAAACAAAAATGGTTTTTTTTTATATAAATTTTTTTTTTGGAATAGTTTGATCATTTCACACCCTGAAAGCTAGATTTAAGGGCAGAATTAAACGGTGAAGGAGGAGGGAATTGCAACAAAAACAAACAATAGAGATAAGATTGTTCTAATTGAAAGAAAATAGAAGAAATTATAATTATACTATTATATTAAGGTGGTAAAGTGTATTTTGTTTTTCTTATTCTGCAAAACAAAATATGCAATTGTTAGGAAATTACAATCAAACCTCCAAATTTCTAGAATTACAATTTCTCTCAATACTATTTTTGTTTTCATAAAAATAAAATATCCAATACAATAGCCTATTGCTATGTCATAAACTTTGAAGATTCAATGACAACTATAGAAATAACAACCAAGCACAGAAAGGGTGAAGAATGAACCAAGCAGGTATATTAAAACAAAACAAAAAATTCCAAATGAAAGCAAACCTAAGCACAATATAAATAACAACTTCACCTGCAATCACTAGTTCATACAACTTTCATAGGTTCAATGTCATTGGAGTTCAAAACCTTTCCCTGAGAAAAGGTATCACAGTGCTTTTGAAAGTAATTTGGGAAGATATTCATTCAATATCTTAAAGCAGGGTTTATTGTAAAGGCAATTATTTGATTTGGTGAGGATGGATTATGAGAAGACATCAATTCAATCGATGGTGGAATCTGCATAAAAGGGGTAATCACGGTCATGGCATTTGTTTTATTGCTGGGTCTAAAACAAATGTGTTTTCCTCTATGAGATTATATCAATTGCAGGGCAATTATATAATATCCATACTTTCGACTTATTTATTTCTGAAAAGATGGAGGGCTTCCCTTAAAATCAAACAATTCTATCCAATTGAGTATGATTGTATGTGTTATAGCATCTATCATAATAAGAATATCAATGAACTCAATTATTGAAATTGCTCATATACTCTTTTTTAGCTTCATTGGGTTCTATGATTTTTTTTCTTCTTAAAACTTGTAATCTTATAAATTGCTTTTAGAATAAATAATTTATGTCCTATCAAATAAATTTTTAAGAATAATGCTATTTAAAATAATATTTAATTATGTGAATTTATTATATTAGAATTTTTTTAAGCACTTTATTTTTATTTTATTTTATATAGATTATTTCATGTAAAGGAGTTGAAAAATGTATTATTTTAAAATTTCTCTAAATAAATGAGAGATGAATAGCAGGATTGATCTTGAATTTGTTATTTATTTAAGTATAGGTCTACGAATAGAAATAATATATATATATATATATATATATTATCCCCGTTTGAGTATTATAATACCCTACTCATCGCACACAATCCATTATCATTCATAATACATGCACACTAATATATGTGGCCCCGACCTCTTTGATTATCATCAACTTCCAAGCCTATCAGTATATAGTTTTACTTATTGATCTAGAGACTACTAAAGGGCCAATTTATGCAGCAAAAGCCGAAAATGAGTAACCTGCTTTGAATTCTTAATCTGGGACTAGCACAGAGGGCAACTAAAAATATCCTAGACACAATAATTCAATGATTCAGTAAATTCAGCACAGCTCTACTTGGTTTGCGAAAATTTTAATTTTTTAAATGACTAAAAATTTATTTATAAAATATTTAAATGTAAAAATTGAAATTGATGTATTTATATATTCTAAATAAATTTCATATAACTCGTATTTAATTTTATAATATATAAAATTTTAAATCCTAAAAAAATAGAATACTTACATACCAAACTTCATCTAGAAGCCTCAATTGTCCTTGCTTACAAATTTTTTTAAACCACATATCTAATAATAATATCATAAAAACAAGTTGATTAGATTAAAATTATTACATAATCTTATATATTTTTTTAAAATTAATATTTTTTGTTTCATATTATCCAATAATTGTTTAATATTAGGCATTTGCCGATACAAAAATATCTTCTTGGCTTAACAACTCAATCCTAACTTCCATCGTTTCATTGTCAAATTTCATTCTTTTATAAAACTATTTCAGTATTTTTATTTCACTTACGGCAACTTATTATATTCAAGTGAAAGAAAAGTTACCATTCAATTGTAGCTTTAATTAATATTGATGCGTGTTGTATATTATAATAATATTTTTTTATAAGTATTTATTTAATAGTTTAAATTTTTTAGTTGAAATAATTTTTATATCTTTTATCACAAAAAACGTTAAAGATTATATTTTTATTAATTTCTATTCTCTTAAATAAAAGACAATTAATTTTAATTTAAAGTATAGCAAATAAATCTATATTTTAACTTAAAGGACATTCGTATAAATAAACATATTAAATATTATAATAAAATTATTTATAAATAGATTAAAATTTTAAATTAAAATAATACACGATAGATCACTGTCAAGTGAGAAAGAGAAGAAGAAGATCACACACATACACCACACGCGTTACACACATTTGACTCAAGCAAAGAGAAGAAGGAGAAGATCACTGTCAAGTGAGAGAGAGAGAGAGAGAGAGATATATATATATATATATATATTTCAATTGTAGTTATTTAATTCAGGAGGGCTTTCGTAGGCCGCCTGTCTACTCTCTTTTTTTTCAAAGGAAGAATAAGGAAAGTTATACAACTTATTAATACAACAAATTAATAGTCAGTGATGTATGCTTAATTCCAAGATCACATGCAGTTGACTTGTGTTTTATTTAATCAACTTGCGAAAATTTTAATTTTTTAAATGACTAAAAATTTATTTATAAAATATTTAAATGTAAAAATTGAAATTGATGTATTTATATATTCTAAATAAATTTCATATTACTCGTATTTAATTTTATAATATATAAAATTTTAAATCCTAAAAAAATAGAATACTTACATACCAAACTTCATCTAGAAGCCTCAATTGTCCTTGCTTACAAATTTTTTTAAACCACATATCTAATAATAATATCATAAAAACAAGTTGATTAGATTAAAATTATTACATAATCTTATATATTTTTTTAAAAATTAATATTTTTTGTTTCATATTATCCAATAATTGTTTAATATTAGGCATTTGCCGATACAAAAATATCTTCTTGGCTTAACAACTCAATCCTAACTTCTATCGTTTCATTGTCAAATTTTATTCTTTTATAAAACTATTTCAGTATTTTTATTTCTCTTACGGCAACTTATTATATTCAAGAGAAAGAAAAGTTACCATTCAATTGTAGCTTTAATTAATATTGATGCGTGTTGTATATTATAATAATATTTTTTTATAAGTATTTATTTAATAGTTTAAATTTTTTAGTTTAAATAATTTTTATATCTTTTATCACAAAAAACGTTAAAGATTATATTTTTATTAATTTCTATTCTCTTAAATAAAAGACAATTAATTTTAACTTAAAGTATAGCAAATAAATCTATATTTTAACTTAAAGGACATTCGTATAAATAAACATATTAAATATTATAATAAAATTATTTATAAATAGATTAAAATTTTAAATTAAAATAATGCACGATAGATCACTGTCAAGTGAGAAAGAGAAGAAGAAGATCATACACATACACCACACGCGTTACACACATTTGACTCAAGCAAAAAGAAGAAGGAGAAGATCACTGTCAAGTGAGATATATATATATATATATATATATATATATATATATATATATATATATATATATATATATATATATATATATATATATATTTCAATTGTAGTTATTTAATTCAGGAGGGCTTTCGTAGGCCACCTGTCTACTCTCTTTTTTTTCAAAGGAAGAATAAGGAAAGTTATACAACTTATTAATACAACAAATTAATAGTCAGTGATGTATGCTTAATTCCAAGATCACATGCAGTTGACTTGTGTTTTATTTAATCAACTTGCGAAAATTTTAATTTTTTAAATGACTAAAAATTTATTTATAAAATATTTAAATGTAAAAATTGAAATTGATGTATTTATATATTCTAAATAAATTTCATATAACTCGTATTTAATTTTATAATATATAAAATTTTAAATCCTAAAAAAATAGAATACTTACATACCAAACTTCATCTAGAAGCCTCAATTGTCCTTGCTTACAAATTTTTTTAAACCACATATCTAATAATAATATCATAAAAACAACTTGATTAGATTAAAATTATTACATAATCTTATATATTTTTTTAAAAATTAATATTTTTTGTTTCATATTATCCAATAATTGTTTAATATTAGGCATTTGCCGATACAAAAATATCTTCTTGGCTTAACAACTCAATCCTAACTTCTATCGTTTCATTGTCAAATTTCATTCTTTTATAAAACTATTTCAGTATTTTTATTTCTCTTACGGCAACTTATTATATTCAAGTGAAAGAAAAGTAACCATTCAATTGTAGCTTTAATTAATATTGATGCGTGTTGTATATTATAATAATATTTTTTTATAAGTATTTATTTAATAGTTTAAATTTTTTAGTTGAAATAATTTTTATATCTTTTATCACAAAAAACGTTAAAGATTATATTTTTATTAATTTCTATTCTCTTAAATAAAAGACAATTAATTTTAACTTAAAGTATAGCAAATAAATCTATATTTTAACTTAAAGGACATTCGTATAAATAAACATATTAAATATTATAATAAAATTATTTATAAATAGATTAAAATTTTAAATTAAAATAATGCACGATAGATCACTGTCAAGTGAGAAAGAGAAGAAGAAGATCAAACACATACACCACACGCGTTACACACATTTGACTCAAGCAAAGAGAAGAAGGAGAAGATCACTGTCAAGTGAGAGAGAGAGAGAGAGAGAGAGAGAGAGAGAGAGAGAGAGAGATATATATATATATATATATATATATATATATATATATATATATATATTTCAATTGTAGTTATTTAATTCAGGAGGGCTTTCGTAGGCCGCCTGTATACTCTCTTTTTTTCCAAAGGAAGAATAAGCAAAGTTATACAACTTATTAATACAAAAAATTAATAGTCAGTGATGTATGCTTAATTCCAAGATCACATGCAGTTGACTTGTGTTTTATTTAATCAACTTGCGAAAATTTTAATTTTTTAAATGACTAAAAATTTATTTATAAAATATTTAAATGTAAAAATTGAAATTGATGTATTTATATATTCTAAATAAATTTCATATAACTCGTATTTAATTTTATAATATATAAAATTTTAAATCCTAAAAAAATAGAATACTTACATACCAAACTTCATCTAGAAGCCTCAATTGTCCTTGCTTACAAATTTTTTTAAACCACATATCTAATAATAATATCATAAAAACAAGTTGATTAGATTAAAATTATTACATAATCTTATATATTTTTTAAAAAATTAATATTTTTTGTTTCATATTATCTAATAATTGTTTAATATTAGGCATTTGCCGATACAAAAATATCTTCTTGGCTTAACAACTCAATCCTAACTTCCATCGTTTCATTGTCAAATTTCATTCTTTTATAAAACTATTTCAGTATTTTTATTTCTCTTCCGGCAACTTATTATATTCAAGTGAAAGAAAAGTTACCATTCAATTGTAGCTTTAATTAATATTGATGCGTGTTGTATATTATAATAATATTTTTTTATAAGTATTTATTTAATAGTTTAAATTTTTTAGTTGAAATAATTTTTATATCTTTTATCACAAAAAACGTTAAAGATTATATTTTTATTAATTTCTATTCTCTTAAATAAAAGACAATTAATTTTAACTTAAAGTATAGCAAATAAATCTATATTTTAACTTAAAGGACATTCGTATAAATAAACATATTAAATATTATAATAAAATTATTTATAAATAGATTAAAATTTTAAATTAAAATAATGCACGATAGATCACTGTCAAGTGAGAAAGAGAAGAAGAAGATCACACACATACACCACACGCGTTACACACATTTGACTCAAGCAAAGAGAAGAAGGAGAAGATCACTGTCAAGTGAGAGAGAGAGAGAGAGATATATATATATATATATATATATATATATATATATATATATATATTTCAATTGTAGTTATTTAATTCAGGAGAGCTTTCGTAGGCCGCCTGTCTACTCTCTTTTTTTCCAAAGGAAGAATAAGGAAAGTTATACAACTTATTAATACAACAAATTAATAGTCAGTGATGTATGCTTAATTCCAAGATCACATGCAGTTGACTTGTGTTTTATTTAATCAACTTGCGAAAATTTTAATTTTTTAAATGACTAAAAATTTATTTATAAAATATTTAAATGTAAAAATTGAAATTGATGTATTTATATATTCTAAATAAATTTCATATAACTCGTATTTAATTTTATAATATATAAAATTTTAAATCCTAAAAAACTAGAATACTTACATACCAAACTTCATCTAGAAGCCTCAATTGTCCTTGCTTACAAATTTTTTTAAACCACATATCTAATAATAATATCATAAAAACAAGTTGATTAGATGAAAATTGTTACATAATCTTATATATTTTTTTAAAAATTAATATTTTTTGTTTCATATTATCCAATAATTGTTTAATATTAGGCATTTGCCGATACAAAAATATCTTCTTTGCTTAACAACTCAATCCTAACTTCCATCATTTCATTGTCAAATTTCATTCTTTTATAAAACTATTTCAGTATTTTTATTTCTCTTACGGCAACTTATTATATTCAAGTGAAAGAAAAGTTACCATTCAATTGTAGCTTTAATTAATATTGATGCGTATTGTATATTATAATAATATTTTTTTATAAGTATTTATTTAATAGTTTAAATTTTTTAGTTGAAATAATTTTTATATCTTTTATCACAAAAAACGTTAAAGATTATATTTTTATTAATTTCTATTCTCTTAAATAAAAGACAATTAATTTTAATTTAAAGTATAGCAAATAAATCTATATTTTAACTTAAAGGACATTCGTATAAATAAACATATTAAATATTATAATAAAATTATTTATAAATAGATTAAAATTTTAAATTAAAATAATGCACGATAGATCACTGTCAGGTGAGAAAGAGAAGAAGAAGATCACACACATAGACCACACGCGTTACACACATTTGACTCAAGCAAAGAGAAGAAGGAGAAGATCTGGTCAAGTGAGAGAGAAATATATATATATATATATATATATATATATATATATATATATATATATATATATATATATATATATATATATATTTCAATTGTAGTTATTTAATTCAGGAGAGCTTTCGTAGGCCGCCTGTCTACTCTCTTTTTTTCCAAAGGAAGAATAAGGAAAGTTATACAACTTATTAATACAACAAATTAATAGTCAGTGATGTATGCTTAATTCCAAGATCACATGCAGTTGACTTGTGTTTTATTTAATCAACTTGCGAAAATTTTAATTTTTTAAATGACTAAAAATTTATTTATAAAATATTTAAATGTAAAAATTGAAATTGATGTATTTATATATTCTAAATAAATTTCGTATAACTCGTATTTAATTTTATAATATATAAAATTTTAAATCCTAAAAAACTAGAATACTTACATACCAAACTTCATCTAGAAGCCTCAATTGTCCTTGCTTACAAATTTTTTTAAACCACATATCTAATAATAATATCATAAAAACAAGTTGATTAGATGAAAATTGTTACATAATCTTATATATTTTTTTAAAAATTAATATTTTTTGTTTCATATTATCCAATAATTGTTTAATATTAGGCATTTGCCGATACAAAAATATCTTCTTTGCTTAACAACTCAATCCTAACTTCCATCATTTCATTGTCAAATTTCATTCTTTTATAAAACTATTTCAGTATTTTTATTTCTCTTACGGCAACTTATTATATTCAAGTGAAAGAAAAGTTACCATTCAATTGTAGCTTTAATTAATATTGATGCGTATTGTATATTATAATAATATTTTTTTATAAGTATTTATTTAATAGTTAAAATTTTTAGTTGAAATAATTTTTATATCTTTTATCACAAAAAACGTTAAAGATTATATTTTTATTAATTTCTATTCTCTTAAATAAAAGACAATTAATTTTAATTTAAAGTATAGCAAATAAATCTATATTTTAACTTAAAGGACATTCGTATAAATAAACATATTAAATATTATAATAAAATTATTTATAAATAGATTAAAATTTTAAATTAAAATAATGCACGATAGATCACTGTCAAGTGAGAAAGAGAAGAAGAAGATCACACACATACACCACACGCGTTACACACATTTGACTCAAGCAAAGAGAAGAAGGAGAAGATCACTGTCAAGTGAGAGAGAAATATATATATATATATATATATATATATATATATATATATATATATATATATATATATATATATTTCAATTGTAGTTATTTAATTCAGGAGAGCTTTCGTAGGCCGCCTGTCTACTCTCTTTTTTTCCAAAGGAAGAATAAGGAAAGTTATACAACTTATTAATACAACAAATTAATAGTCAGTGATGTATGCTTAATTCCAAGATCACATGCAGTTGACTTGTGTTTTATTTAATCAACTTGCGAAAATTTTAATTTTTTAAATGACTAAAAATTTATTTATAAAATATTTAAATGTAAAAATTGAAATTGATGTATTTATATATTCTAAATAAATTTCATATAACTCGTATTTAATTTTATAATATATAAAATTTTAAATCCTAAAAAACTAGAATACTTACTTACCGAACTTCATCTAGAAGCCTCAATTGTCCTTGCTTACAAATTTTTTTAAACCACATATCTAATAATAATATCATAAAAACAAGTTGATTAGATGAAAATTGTTACATAATCTTATATATTTTTTTAAAAATTAATATTTTTTGTTTCATATTATCCAATAATTGTTTAATATTAGGCATTTGCCGATACAAAAATATCTTCTTTGCTTAACAACTCAATCCTAACTTCCATCATTTCATTGTCAAATTTCATTCTTTTATAAAACTATTTCAGTATTTTTATTTCTCTTACGGCAACTTATTATATTCAAGTGAAAGAAAAGTTACCATTCAATTGTAGCTTTAATTAATATTGATGCGTATTGTATATTATAATAATATTTTTTTATAAGTATTTATTTAATAGTTTAAATTTTTTAGTTGAAATAATTTTTATATCTTTTATCACAAAAAACGTTAAAGATTATATTTTTATTAATTTCTATTCTCTTAAATAAAAGACAATTAATTTTAATTTAAAGTATAGCAAATAAATCTATATTTTAACTTAAAGGACATTCGTATAAATAAACATATTAAATATTATAATAAAATTATTTATAAATAGATTAAAATTTTAAATTAAAATAATGCACGATAGATCACTGTCAAGTGAGAAAGAGAAGAAGAAGATCACACACATAGACCACACGCGTTACACACATTTGACTCAAGCAAAGAGAAGAAGGAGAAGATCACTGTCAAGTGAGAGAGAAATATATATATATATATATATATATATATATATATATATATATATATATATATATTTATATATATTTCAATTGTAGTTATTTAATTCAGGAGAGCTTTCGTAGGCCGCCTGTCTACTCTCTTTTTTTCCAAAGGAAGAATAAGGAAAGTTATACAACTTATTAATACAACAAATTAATAGTTAGTGATGTATGCTTAATTCCAAGATCACATGCAGTTGACTTGTGTTTTATTTAATCAACTTGCGAAAATTTTAATTTTTTAAATGACTAAAAATTTATTTATAAAATATTTAAATGTAAAAATTGAAATTGATGTATTTATATATTCTAAATAAATTTCATATAACTCTTATTTAATTTTATAATATATAAAATTTTAAATCCTAAAAAACTAGAATACTTACATACCAAACTTCATCTAGAAGCCTCAATTGTCCTTGCTTACAAATTTTTTTAAACCACATATCTAATAATAATATCATAAAAACAAGTTGATTAGATTAAAATTATTACATAATCTTATATATTTTTTTAAAAATTAATATGTTTTGTTTCATATTATCCAATAATTGTTTAATATTAGGCATTTGCCGATACAAAAATATCTTCTTGGCTTAACAACTCAATCCTAACTTCCATCGTTTCATTGTCAAATTTCATTCTTTTATAAAACTATTTCAGTATTTTTATTTCTCTTACGGCAACTTATTATATTCAAGTGAAAGAAAAGTTACCATTCAATTGTAGCTTTAATTAATATTGATGCGTGTTGTATATTATAATAATATTTTTTTATAAGTATTTATTTAATAGTTTAAATTTTTTAGTTGAAATAATTTTTATATCTTTTATCACAAAAAACGTTAAAGATTATATTTTTATTAATTTCTATTCTCTTAAATAAAAGACAATTAATTTTAACTTAAAGTATAGCAAATAAATCTATATTTTAACTTAAAGGACATTCGTATAAATAAACATATTAAATATTATAATAAAATTATTTATAAATAGATTAAAATTTTAAATTAATATAATGCACGATAGATCACTATCAAGTGAGAAAGAGAAGAAGAAGATCACACACATATACCACACGCGTTACACACATTTGACTCAAGCAAAGAGAAGAAGAAAAAGATCACTGTCAAGTGAGATATATATATATATATATATATATATATATATATATATATATATATATATATATATATATATATATATTTCAATTGTAGTTATTTAATTTTGGAGGGCTTTCGTAGGCCGCCTGTCTACTTTCTTTTTTTCCAAAGGAAGAATAAGGAAAGTTATACAACTTATTAATACAACAAATTAATAGTCAGTGATGTATGCTTAATTCCAAAATCACGTGCAGTTGACTTGTGTTTTATTTAATCAACTTGGGAATATTGTATGTACCTCTTCTTTATTTATTAGTTATTGGTTAAGGTAGGCAATACAAATGAGAACCGAGTTACAAAAATGCTTGTGATTTAAGAACAAGAGGAGCTTCGGTTTTTCCCCGCGCGTGGCCATGGATGCAACTGTGAAACTACTCTTCTTTGTCATCTCTCTATTCTGTATCTCAGCAATAGCTATCCACCCGCACCCATTTGACCCTCTTAACCCATCCGAATTCAACCTTGTCCGAACCATTGTTCAAAATTCCTACCCAAGCTCAACCCGAAACCTAACCTTTCAATATGTTGGCTTGGACGAGCCTGACAAATCCACCATTCTCTCATGGCTATCCTCAAACCCCAATGCCAAAACCAAAACTCTACCACCACCACCTCGCCGAGCATTCGTCATTGCTCGCTTGAGAAAACAGTCCCTGGAGATCACAGTGGACTTGTCAAACCGTTCCATCATCTCGAGCAAAGTTTATAAAGGGCATGGCTACCCGATGTTGACCGTTGACGAGCAGACAGTTGCATCTAAGCTGCCATTCAAATATAGACCCTTCAAAGAATCGGTGAAGAAGAGGGGCCTTGATATTTCTCAGGTTTTGTGTTCTACTTTTTCAGTTGGGTGGTTTGGAGATCAGGTGAAGACCAAAAGGGTTTTGAAGATTCAGTGCTTTTACACAAATGGAACTGCAAATTTGTATGCGAGACCATTGGAGGGAATAACAGTTGTAGTTGATCTCGACGAGATGAGAATTGTCAGTTACTCTGATAGGTTAATTGTTCCGGTCCCAAGAGCAGAGGGAACAGAGTATCAAGCGTCAAAGCTCAAGCCTCCTTTTGGTCCAAAGCTAAAGAGAATAGCTTTCATCCAACCCGATGGACCTGGGTTTAAGATCGACGGGCATACTGTAAGGTTAGTACTTAGTACTTATTTTCTCTGCTCTTTGTTTTGTTGACAAGAACACTGTAAAATATTCCTAGCTAGCCTCTGTACAGAGTTGATTAGAACCCCATCTAGTTCTGTGTATCTTCCATGAATATCTAAGCGAAGAGATTAACGGGGACAAGAAGCGAGAGGGAATGGTCCTCTGTTGAAGCGAATACTCTCGCTGATAGTTTGAAGGAAATGTAACTAGGAAAAGGAAGGCTCTCAGTAACAGGAATTATTTGAGGAAATGTTCTTCAGTATGTTCTTCGCATTTTTTGCATTCAAGATATGTAGAAGGCCTAGCAAATTAAGTGTGTCGAAGTGGTGAGGTTGATGGATCTGACCCTCTGTCGTGGAGGAGAGCAGAGCACTGCTCCCCTTCACAGTCTAACTAGACGATTGGTTGGTATATTAGGCAACTAGTTGGTATATTAGTCGTCTGGTCATATTGCACAAGATTCATATGCGAAGTTAATACTTTCATTTTAATGAATTTTTTGCTAAACTTTGGTACCACCTATAAAATATCTCATAATTAACTAGACCCTTAGATAGCATTTGGTGCAGAGGTATCTAATTTTTTATATACTGAACTTTATATATAAACATTTTGAATATAAAATAAATTTAAAATTTTCTTTTTTTTTTATATTATTTAGATTATATTCAACATATAATTTTAAAATTTTCATATTTATTATATCTAAATATCATAAAAAATAAATTTTAAAGTATTTTAAAAAAAATTAAGAGCTCAGTTAGTTGAAGAATTTTCTGTTTTTATTTTCAATAGAAACATAAAACAAATTTGAAAATACATTTCTTTACTAATTTTTATTTTTACTTTTAAAAAATATTTTTTGAATTTTTAAAAATTTTGAAAATTTTAAAAAGATATTTTCAAAATTTTCATTAATAAAGACACTATAGCAGTAAAAATTTTATAATTATTCTAAATTCAATATAATGCATATAAAAAAATGTTTTACTATTTATATAATTAGAAAATGTTTTATTGATAATACAATTAAAAAAATGAAGAAAAAAAAAACACAAATTAAACACATCTTCACAAATGTTAAAAAAAAATATATTCACAAACCATAAAATTTTCATGTAACATACTTGACCTTAACTAGTCATGCTTCTCATCTCCAGCTCTCAGCCTCCTCTGACTTTGCCACGAAGCGTGTGAAAAACTCTGCTTTCTTTGGCTTTTCCTGTACTTTTTGTAACAAACGACATTGCGTATTATTGGACATTTTTTTGAAGATTCCTCGGTCAAATATCATCTCGATGCCAAGTAGTTGATTACGAAAACGAGACAAAAGTTGTTGAGTATGCATTCAATAATTCTTGTGATTGATATGGTTTTAGGACAAGTCTTCAAATATGCCTAGCTGTAACCGACATTAATTGTCATAATTTAATAATTAATATTACTGTCAGTTATGTCATAAAAATTTACATATTTTCACTTAAGTATTATAGTTTTATTTTATAAAAATAATTTATAAATTAATTTAAAATTTAAAAATTTATAAAAAATATATTATTTAAAATAACGTATAATTTTTAAATTTTTAACTAATTTAAATTATTTAAATAATTTTATTATCAAATACTTTTAATTAATAAAAAAATTTATAAATTAATTTATTTAATTTTTCAAACTCATTTTATGTTATTTGACATATTTCATTCATTTTTTTTTAAATTTATTTGATTTACATTTTCTCACATAATTGATAATAAATAAAGTATGTCTAATGTTATTAATCTTAGACATAAACTATTTAAATAATCATAAATAAATTATAATTAACTCAAAATTTATAACAGTGTTGATATGATTTGACGGGTATAGCTAAAGCTAACAAATTAAATGCACATCAGTTTCAAATTTTAGTTAAATTTGTTACGAGAGTCGGATCTCATTTTAATTTATCTAATAATTTTTATCATGCTAGCCATAATTTCATTGATTTTTCTTTTTTTTAATTGGTTCTAAGTTCGAGACTAGTAACCATTTTTTTTTTCCATTTCTGAACACTGTAATCAGTTGGGCGAATTGGGAATTTCATTTAGGATATGACGTCCGGGCGGGTCCAATAATATCTCTGGCTTCAGTTTATGATCTGGGGAAGCACAACTATCGCAGTGTGTTATATAGAGGCTTCATATCAGAGGTTTTTGTGCCATACATGGACCCAACTGAGGAATGGTATTACAAGACCTACTTTGACAGTGGCGAATTTGGATTTGGTCAATCTGCATCTTCCCTTCAACCTTTAACCGATTGCCCACCCAATGCAGCATTCCTAGACGCTTTCTATGCAGCCTCAGACGGTACCCCTGTCAACATATCTAATGCCTTCTGCATATTTGAGAAGTATGCAGGTGATATAATGTGGCGTCATACAGAAACATCATTCCTAGATGAAGTAGTAATTTTTCTTTTCATTCCCCATCTTCTCTCCCTTCTTTTTATTTGTTATTTCCATTGAGAATTATATTGTGGGTTTCCTTGCAGATAACAGAAGTTAGGCCAGATGTGAGCCTAGTGGTGAGAATGGTCTCAACTGTGGGTAACTATGACTACATTATAGATTGGGAGTTCAAGCCAAGTGGCAGCATCAAGCTTGGGGTATGAAATAATATGCAATTTTTGCCTAACTTGTCTATGGCTCAAAAAACTACCATGCTATTCCAATCTATTTTTTTCTAATCCCTATTTGTATTACTTTATGTTGTATAAAAAACAGTTTAAAGACAGACAGAGAGTCTATTCTTTATTATTTGTAACCACCATGCATGAGTTAACTTCTGTATTTCCAATTAAACAGGTTGGACTAACTGGTATATTAGAGGTTAAGGGAGGGACGTACACCCACACAGATCAAATAAAGGAGGAAATCTACGGCACATTGCTAGCAGATAATACTATTGGTGTCTACCATGATCACTTCTTGACATATTATCTTGACCTTGACATTGATGGTGAAGCCAACTCCTTCGTCAAGACCAATTTGGAGACAGTAAGAGTAACTGATCATAGTTCCCCAAGGAAAAGTTATTGGAAGGTTGTGAGTGAAACTGCTAAAACTGAAGCTGATGCTCGAATAAAACTAGGCTTGAAGCCATCTGAGCTAGTGATGGTGAATCCTAACAAAAAGACAAAACCTGGAAACAAAATAGGGTATCGTCTTTTTCCTGGCTCAGTGGTACATCCACTTCTGGTGATTGATGATTATCCGCAAATCAGAGGTGCCTTCACCAATTATAATGTATGGGTTACCCCATATAATAAGTCTGAGAAATGGGCAGGAGGACTTTATGAAGATCGTAGTAGGGGTGATAATACTTTGGCTGTTTGGGACTTCAGGTTGTTGGAGCACTTATGAATTATATAAAATACGAATTTTAAATATAGAGATGTGCTAAGTTTAAGTGCATGATTTTCATTTGTGACTTCATGTATCTGCAGGGATAGGGAGATAGAGAACAAGGACATAGTATTGTGGTACACCATGGGGTTTCATCATGTTCCTTGCCAGGAAGACTTTCCAGTTATGCCAACGTTGAGTGGTGGATTTGAGCTAAGGCCAACAAATTTCTTTGAGAATAATCCAGTTCTTAAAATAAAACCTTCAAAGCATGTTGCTGGGCCTAATTGCACCTCTCAACCTTAACTGAATTTTCGTTTGGATGAAGGTTGCATTTGTATGAAGGATCTAGATGATGAACATTGAATTATGTCTTGATAGGCGTTGATAATGAAAAATGTATAACACAATTTATGACTATATCGAATAAATTTTGAGAAATAATTAACACTATTTTTATTTTATATATGTATATATGGATCATCAATCAAATATGCATATGTTTTCCATGTTTTTAATCACAACCTTTCATAGAGTTATACAATTATATGGATTGTAAATGAATATATATTATGACTTTATTTGGTATACTGTATAAGATTTAATTGTATAAATTTATACAATGCAGTCTACCTTTATCAAATGTTTGATGCATCTACCGTATTGTGTAAGTTTATTGAGTCAAACTCTCTAATAGGTAATCAGCGTATAATTTAATCAAACCATCTTAGTCTGATTTGCTAAATTATATAAGGAATAGGATCAAACATTTTAAAATATATATATTAAAATTACCCTCACACATCACAATACCCCTTTTTATTGGTATTTGTTCAACCTATTTCTCCTTTGACATCTACAGCTCTGACTGGTAAATAGGTGAATTTGAGTTGGGTCATAAGCGATTGGATACATTTTGACCCATTAAATTATTTATTATCACTTTAAATTTTTAAATGGGTCATTATTGATCCATAACCGGGTCAAGCCCAACTCAACGCAACTATTAACATAATCAATAATTAATAGTATATATATATATATTAGATGCACATGGTCGACTTACGAGAATTGATTGTTATTAAATACTGAATTATATTAATCTAAATCTTATTTAAATGGTTTGCAATGAGATTGATGAAGAATATAAAAATAAAATAAAAAATTTAAACTTAATTTAAAGCAAAAGTGATTAAAAATAAATCAATGAATTGAATCTCCACCAATTCAGATTTTATCACAATTAATTTATTTTAAACTATCAATCTTTTTAATTTATAAATTATAATCATAATTGATAGTAAAAAATTTTAATTTTTTTTGCTAGCCTCTTCCAAAATTTAACAAAAACATCTTTGAATGTTAATCTACTATATTTCTATGTTAAGATAGTCAAAGATTTATTAAATTCTATAGCTCTCAATTAATAATTATACAAACTATACAATTATATTCTTATGATGACTTATACAATGAATTAAACACATAATTTTTTTTTTCAGATTTTATAATAATTAACATATTATTTAATTAGTGGCCAGTTAATTAGAAGTATTAAAAATAATGTATAAAAAGAATAATTTATAAATTAAATTGAAAAAATAATATAAAGCTTCATAATTAAACTATATAGTAGCTCTAAAAAAAATATAGTTCATACTTAAAATAGTAAACATAAAAATAAATATCCCAAACATAGAACAAAGAAGAAAAAAAAACTAGAGTTGAAAAAGAATTCAAAGCTATGATTTCGTTTTCAGATTAAATCTCCTTCTTCTCATAAAGAGTAGAAAATAATCACTTTAAATAACCCTAATTCTTCTTCTTAAGGTCTTTAATTTTTCAAATTTATTGCACTAGCGTTGTGACTCCATTTACTAGTAATATGATTTTTGTTAATAATCTATCGTCGTGACTCCAGAATCCAGTATCACGACACTAGACATTCTCTTTATTGCTCTAGCATTATGATGCCACAAAACCAAAAATTTTGGATTTTCCTCCATTTGGCCATTTCATTTCTTTGGTTTTATTAGCGTCACAACTGTGCTTTTCTTGGCGTATTGACACTAGAGTTATTGTCCAAAATCACTCTATTTTTGTTTCAATGCTGTAGATATGCTATGTTGCGTTCATGGCACTCAAAATCTTCTCATCATTGATAAAATCTAAGCTGCTCCTTGCCTCTAATTCTCTCAAAATTAATCTAGATGTAAATATTCTTTTCACCTATAAAATAAACATAAAATTAAACTTATATATGAAAATAAACTCTCAAAAACTAACAAAAATAAGATAAGGGTAGCTAAATTATAAGTGTAAAACTTACACATCAAATATTCCCAAGTTTAAATTTGTCTATCCTTAAGCAAAACAAAAAAACTAAAACCAGAATTAATTAAACATTAAATTTTCAAATCTATGAAATGAGTAACAAGTTGTTTTGAATTGTTAAGCATACCTCAGAGATTTCAAAAAATATTTCCATAGCTCAGGACAAACTTCAAAAATAATGACGGTAAAATTTCAACTCAAATGCAACTTACACTTTACCTTTTGAATCACAATATGTGTTTGTAACATCTAATCTCTTGCACTTGAATAAATTTATACAATCAAATATTTTGAAAGTGGATCTCTAAATAAATAAATTTTTTAAATTTTGTAAGTTTAATTTTTAGGTCACTCTCCATTAACGTAAACTAATCACGGCACCTAAGATTAACAATCTATTTTTGATTGCTATCCACATCAATTTAAGATGACTCTAATGCTGAAAACTGTTTACGTGTGGAACACAGTGGAGGTCACTTATCCCCAAGCTTAGGAGAGGGCAATGAAAAACATCTAAAGGTGAATGTAGGAGCATACTATTATGTCACCGACATCCCTCCAAGATTTTGGAGTAGGTCAAGGATCAAAATTGAACCAAAACGTTACTCTTTTTTTGAACTAACAAATGCTACTCTTTGTTGAATAACATTTGAAAGTCATTCAATGGGGCGAGAGTGAATTTTAGAGACAAACCTATATTGGCATGTCGGAAGAACTTGGGTTATCACTGCAAAAAATGCGAGAATCTACGACGATTTTTAAGTGGACATAACGACGGTTTTGACCGTCGTTAAGCTATTTAACGACGGTCAAGAAACCATCATGGATCTTTGAACATAACGACGGTTTTAGTCAATCGTAGAAACAACCGTCGTTATGACTGATTTTATGACGGTTTCAAAACTGTCGTAAAACCGAGTATAATGACGGCTTTTAAACCATTGTTAAGTGTAATGACGGTTTATAAACCGTCGTTAAACTTATATTTTTTTTTTAAATTTTTTTAATTAATAAAATTAATTTATTTTTTTATAACGAAATTTTATTTTTAATTTAAAATTTAATATTTTTTATTATTCATAAATATTAATTATGATTAAATTTTTTTATTATTAAATTATTATGCATAATAAAAATTAATTTATATTTTTAATATTTTATAAATTAATTTAGATACATTTTTATCTATTATATAATAATTAAACGTGTGAATTACTTAATAATTTAAAAAATTATTTTGAAATTTATTAATATTTAACTATATACTAGATATACATAAATTATTGAATTATAATGAATCTATATATAAATAAAAAATATATACACAAAACTTAATAGTCACAAGCATAACAAAATTACATATACAGACCATAATAACTAAATCATGTTCTCGGATCCTGTGGATGCTGATCACGCTGATGCCCACTACCATGGTCACTAGGGTCCTGAAAAATAATATTTTTTTGTTAGAATTTTTAGCGTTTTCAAAGTAAACAAAATTATACCAACAATTTTTATGTATTAAAAGATTATCCTGGGTCCGGGACTATGAAGTCTTGCAATTTCAGATGACAGTTGACCCTGAAATTTTTGTAGCAGGAATGTCATAGCAGCCTTCATTTGTCCTTACTGTGCTATGAGCTCAGCGTCTATCGCTGCTGCTCGACGTCCTGCTCATGCATAGCTGCTTTCAGTCGCTCCACTTCATTCTATAAATCGTGGTATGACGGCCTAGACTGTGAGCTCGACCCAGGCAAGCCACGACTGAAGACTTGGGTTGGGCAAACACCTAACCCAAATCCTCGAACGTGGCCGAAGTGCTCCCTAGTGCCAAGAGCTCTCGTAAGTGAATCAGCCGTCGAGAGCTCTTGGGACGAGTTGTCCTCCTGCTGGATCGAAGTAATTTTTTCCTAACATCCAATAAAAGACAATTAATAATATTAAATATTATCTAAAAATTAAATAATTACCCACGTACGATTGATAAAATTTTATTACTTACCGCAATAGCCCGAACTTCGTCGTTGATGTATGATCCGTTAGCTCTTTTATGAGCTGCTGTCCATACATCACCACGAGTCACCGGTGTAACATCCCTAATTTCGTTTCTTTTATTAATAAAAGTACATAAATATTTAATTAAGGAAATAAAATTTATTAGACAATATTTTAGATATCTAAGGAAATATAATCTTTAGAAATTCTTCACCTTATGTATATGCATAGAAAATGTTTCTAACATTAATAGAACAAATAAAGAGGAAAAACCTAATAGGAAAAACAATTAGAAATAACATACTAAAGAGATGCAAAATTCTTGGATAAAGAAGATAAATTTTTAGAAACAAGTAAAGTTCATAAAATTTTAAGAACATTGGATTAGGGTAATTTTTCCTAATTCAAGAACTAGAGTTACTAAGTTTAAAATCTTTACCCATACATTGGGATTTTACCTATGGACACTTCATATAGAGTTTTTCCACTTCACATAAGTTTTTAGCAAGCCCATTGGATAACCTAAGCAAGAAATAAAATATAGACTTGGACTAGGATATAGTAATTGGACCAATAGCTCAAAAATTATGAAAATGTGACCAAGCCCTCCAAGAAAGGTAGAATTTTATCAAAAGCAAAGAAAATGGGTAGGAATAAGCCCATAATGGGTAGGAATAAGCCCAAATCTAAGAGAAAAAATAAAATAAAATAAATTAAGTGATGATATAATAATGTAATAATAATAAAGATTAGGTTACATGGCATTAAGACAAAATTTTAGCAATTGGTGTGATTCTACATTCATAATTTTGGCAAGTGGCATGATAGTACAAGGCTTTAAGACAAAAATATCTATATCCTACACTCATAATTTTAGCAAGTGGTATGATAATACATGGTATTAGGACAAAACATTCCTATCCCACACAAATAATATCAACCAAATAATGGAGATTCAAGGGCTAGAAATTTGCCACCTAAAAAGGCAAACCTATCATACTTGTTTAAGACAAAATAAAATGAAAATGAATCCCTAAATCAAAGGGACCTTGTCCCATATCTTAAGAACATATTACCATAATTTTCAAAATACAAATCTCATTTTCCTATGCATATCTTGACTAAGGAAGAGGAAGACAAGAACATAAGTTGTTTGTTTTCCAAAAATTCAACCAAGTGTAATCTAATTGTGATAAGGTAGACCCATGATCATGAAAGATGAATTATTTGGTGGTCTATATAAGAAAACCCACCCTTACAACATTATAATTTCGTCCAAGTGAGGGAGAGGAAAAATAGAAGCAAGGTAGAGTGAGGAAAGGAGAGGAAGAAAGGAAGAAAGAGGAAGGAGAAGTCTAGGGGACTAAGTGCTCCAAGTAAGTTTAACAATATTTCTTTTTGAAGAAAACTTTTGAAACTTATAATATTTATATGAGATTTTGATCTTAAAACTTTGATAATTGGTCATGGATGTTGCTATATCATGTTACATATTGATCTTACATGTGATGTATGTTTGAATACTTAGGTTGGTGTAGATAGTTCTGCATGGGTGTGGCTATGGTTGGCAGAATTTTAAGTTTCGGTGTTTTAATTTCTGGGAACAATCTATAAGGAATTAAAATAAATGGTTCACATAAAAATTAAAGATATATGTGTCACGGATTTTTAGCCACTGGAATCATTCAATATGCAGTCCATATGAAGTAGATATGGTCCGATTAGTAGTCAAATGTCAGAAAATAGTTCATCAGGGAAGAATATGTTAGGATAGCTTCTGTATTTTACTTTTTGGGAATTATCTGTATGGAATTAAAATAAATAGTTAACATAAGAATTATAGCTATGTGTGTCACGGATTTTTAGCCACCAGAATCATTTAATTTGGAGTCCATATGAGGAAGATATGAGTTAATTAGTAGTCAAAGGTCAGAAAATGGTTCATCAGGAAAGAATATGTTAGGATAGCTTCTGTATTTTAATTTTTGAGAATTATCTGTATGAAATTAAAATAAATGGTTAACATAATAATTATAGCTATGTGTGTCACGGATTTGTAGTCACTGGAATCATTCCATTTGGAGTTCGTATGAGGAAGATATGAGCTAATTAGTAGTCAAAGGTCAGAAAATGGTTCATCAGGGAAGAATATGTTAGGATAGCTTCAGTATTTTACTTTCTGAGAATTATCTGTATGGAATTAAAATAAATGGTTAACATAAGAATTATAGCTATATGTGTAATGGATTTTTAGCCACTGGAATCATTCCATTTGGAGTCCATATGGGGAAGATATGTGCTAATTAGTAGTCAAAGGTCAGAAAATGGTTCATTAGGGAAGAATATGTTAGGATAGCTTATGTATTTGAATTTCTGGGAATTATCTGTATGGAATTAAAATAAATGGTTAACAAAAGAATTATAACTTTGTGTGTCACAGATTTGTAGCCATTGGAATCATTCAATTTGGAGTCCATATGAGGAAGATATGAGCTGATTAGTAGTCAAAGGTCAGAAAATGGTTCATCAGGGAAGAATATGTTAGGATAGCTTCTGTATTTTAATTTCTGAGAATTATCTGTATGAAATTAAAATAAATGGTTAACATAAAAATTATAGATATGTGTGTCACGGAGTTGTAGCCACTGGAATCACTCAAGTTGGAGTCTATATGAGGTAGATATGGTCTAATTAATAGGTAGAGGTCAGAACCTATCCGAGAAGAAATAACATGTACATTTAGGGAGTAATATCACCTTGATTGCTTAATATTTCGCTACAATGTTCAACATAATAGTTTTAGATAATTGTTTTATCTTGAAATTGACACCAAGATCACCTATATCGGAGTTCAATTGAGGGAGTTATGCTCTGATTAGTAAGAGAAGGTTAGATATGATGAAAACCTGCATCAAGAAAATAAAGAAATAAAATTAATATTTAAAAAAGAAGACGAATCTTATAAATGACTAATATATGCCATAGCCATTGCCATTGTATGAACTTCTTACCATCTTAAGTGTAAAATTATGACATGAAAATATTTTATAAATTGATATTTGAAATAGTTATGTTCATGGCATGATTATCAATGATTTATGGTAATAATTATATTTTGATGAACATACTTGTTATTGAAAGCATACTTTTGGCTATCATTGTGAAAGGAAAAGAAATGAGTACGGTCACATGGCAATTCGTGTGGTGCACCAGTAGGGAACGCCCTACCAACGGTTATGATTATGATTATGAGAAAAGAAAGAGAAAGTGTGCCATGTCAGACGGAGCGAGAAAAGCCCGTACCGGAGAGTAGAGGATACTCACCCTGACCGAGATAGTTTGAAATGAGAATAAGTTGATGGCCATCATATGATATTCTAAAAATAGTTAATTCTGTCATACATATCATTACTGTATGATTCTTATGTGCATAGATATAATGCATTCATGTGACCAAAGATATTTTCTGTAGTTTATATAACTGAACATGACGTGATGAGCTATATTGATGATGATTTATTGTTGAACTTACTGGGATTTAATTCTCACTATATTTCCATATCATGTTCAGAAAATTAGTTATGCAGATTTTTCTATAGCTTTGGCTTTTAGTGCACGTTGGATCGAGTACTTTATGTTGGGCAGATCTCAGAAGCAAATAAAATATTTGTGGTCGTGTTGGCTTAGATCCCGGTGAAGGTGCAACCACCCGCACCTGTCTCTCCGGAATTGGTCAACCAGAATAAATAAGATGTAGATTTTTATGTGTTTGATATGTTGTACGTATGTTTTGATTAATGACATGTATGTGAACTCCGTATTATATAAATTAAATAAATGTTATATTGAGTTAAGTTATAACGAGGTAATAACTTCATGGTATTTTTTTTAAAAAAAATTTGATACTTAAATGGAGTTGTTACAACCGGACTGCCAAAATCAATTTTCTGAAATTTAAAATAATTAATCAATTTATGATTATATATATTATAGTCTTCTTAACATTTTAAAAAAAGATATTTATGGATTTAAACTTACCATCTCCGCCTTTTTACACGCAAGGCTCTTGGATCCAATGGTGTGGGGCATTGCCAATTATCTTCTGTTCCGTTTATTCTTCACAGCCACATCCTAATTAATCACATAGAAAAATTAATTAGTCACAATATTTAAAAGTTAAATTTTATAAATTTATTAATATACACAATTTACCTTAGACTTCGCGTCAAGGCGATAATCTATGAAAATTGCCCACTGATCAGGTGGGATGCCTGTTGGGACTTTACTCTGCAACTAATCTCTGGTCTTCGTACCATCATACGCCAGGTGGAATAAATTGTACCGTGCGACTCTCCACTTCGCTCCTAGTGACTACATGATCAGTTTCTTGTGTAGACTCGTCACATTAAAATGTGTTTGCAAACGAAAGTAAAAAATTAGTTACACATAAATTGCACTTAAATTATAAATAAATATAATTAATTACAAAATATATATATTTTCATACTTGAAAGTTGTTTACGAAGACATTTGTCTTCGACTGCTAAGGAATGCTCCTCCAGTCCCTGTAGGAGATCGGGAATAACCGAAAGTTATTTCCGATGGTGCCAAGAAAGACACCAAGCAAACCGCCACTATCTCCGATAGGCTGGTGGTTGTCGTTGAACTGGACAACCACCTTTGACCCCTGAGGTAGGCCCCATATGTCGTGGACAGTCAACTGTCTGAACGTCACCTGCCCAGTCCCGTATGTCATAATATAGACAATTATATATTATGTTATTATGACAAAATTATTAAGCGCATAAAGTGTTTACAATACTCACCGACTACATCAACTATCCAACTCCTCCTGCGTCTGTGCTCTTGCTCACCGGGTTGATGCTCCTCCACACCGGCAAAAATCGCGTCAAAATCGAAGGCATAATCGTCGTCTGGTGCCTAAGCGTCGAGTGGGGGAAGTGTGCAAGGGACACCCTGTGAATCCAGTGGACGGGAGTCGCTATTAGGGACTAATGACGCGACAGCCTCTGACTCTCCTCCTCGAGAGAGAACGGTGTCAGACTCCATAGTGGGCTGTCCGCCCACACTGATCGCTGCGCGGGGCGTGGGAGTGTGAGAACTGGACGCACCTGCCATGCCCGTGTAGAGTGATCTAGCCTTCTTCATTGTCACCGCTCCTGCCAAAATGAAATTAATAAGATTAGTCACCGTATAAAACAATTACAAAATGAACTTTGCCTAATAAAAGTTATGAAAATAAATAAAATAGTACAGTAATTGTAAGTAATCCAAAATATATGTAAATAAATGGCAACAGCAAAACTAATACTGTAACAAGCATAAATTAACTTTTTCTTTTGGAAACAATCTTTCTAAATTTTGTGTGTGTAACGGATTACTCTCGTATATAAGATTTTCATCTTCATCGCCCATCTTGTATAAGTCACGGGGTTTCAAATGCATCACTATACTCCAGTTCTTGTCCAGCTCATCTTGTACATAGTACAGTTGATGAGCCTCAGATGCCTGGATGTATGGCTCCTCATCATCATTTTCACCAGTGTGAATCAACCGATGTCACCCCGAATTCATCAATTGCAATTCCTCTCGTTGTAGTTGTGTTGGCCCACATACACTTAAATAATATGACTGTAAAATGGCCATGGTAGTTTAACTTAATAATGTTGAATAGTTTTCGTTAATACGAGACGCCACCAAATTGCATGTTCTTGTCACTACTCCTTGCATAACTCCTCGTCCCGAAAGTACCGTAAACTCCACTATTTTGAGATGTCATCCCTTGGTCTCGCTCTAAAGTTCGAAATTTGAATCCATTTACATTGTCAGCACTGTATCGAAGTGCTCTATCTAGTGGACCAAGTGCAAGAAATGTGATCCATCGTCATCAATTGCAATCTGTAAAACGAATAAAGGATTAGTTGTACTCATATTTGACATATGAATGAAATGTGACCACATTGACTTGTCTTAAAATATCTACGCCACTCAGTTGCGGAAGAGGGTTTCTTCTTTCCTCTTTTCCATCAAACATATTGTTGGTCATCCTAAATTTATGACCCGGAGATAGAAAGCGGCGATGTCCCATAAAACACCACTTCTGACTGTGAGGGAGATGAACTGGAGTGGAGTTAAAGTTACAGCACGGACAAGTTAATCCAGTATGAGTATTTCAGCCTGATAAACATCCAAGGCCAGGACAACCTAGGAAAATCGCTGATTGTCCACAAACGAGCTGCATACATATTGAACATTTCTTTGCTAAAGGCATCGTGCGTCTTAACACCTTCAACTCCTCAATTAGTGGTTGTAAAAATACATCTATATTATTTTTCGGTGCTTTTCTCCCTGAAATTATCATTGACAACATGAATGAACTCTGTTTCATAGACATCCAAGGAGGAAGATTATACAGAATCAGCACAACTAACCATATACTGTAACTTGTAGATAGGTTTCCAAATGGATTGAAACCATCAGTTGCAAATCCCAAACGAACATTCCTCCGATCTGATGCAAATTAAGGATTCAAAAGATCAAATCTCTTCCATGCCTCAGAATTCTTGGGATACCTCATGATGTCGTCAGAAATTTTGTCTTCAGAATGCCATCTCATAAATTCAGCAGTTTTAGAAGACATGAACAACCTCTGCAATCTTGGTTTAACTGGAAAGTATGTAAGAATTTTATTAGTCACCTTTTTTCACTTCTCCCCCTTCTATTTCGGTTTCCACCTTGGTGTGGAGCACTTACTACAAGTTTCTCTACTTTTATGCTCACCCCAGTATAACATACAATCATTCTAACATGCACGAATTTTCTTGTAATTCAACCCCAACTTATTAATGACTTTTTTAACCTCGTAGAATGAAGGTGGAATCTTGGTATCTGGGAATACATCAACAAGCAACTCAAGTACCATCGATAATTCTTTATCGCTTAGCCCGCACAAACACTTGATGTGATACATCTTCACAAAAAAATACAATTTGGAATACTTTTCACACCCTTCATAGAGTGGTTGTTGACTATCTTTCAGTAACTTATAAAAATCTTTGACACTATCATCCATCCTTTTCTGCTGAGTGTGGAACTGGCATATCCACAAAATCGATGCTCTGATTTTCGGGGTGAATCCCGAATGCATCACGGACTATGTTCTGCACAAGGTCATCTCGAAATATGGGTTCTGGGACCTCAATTGGCATTATAACATGTCCTACAGCATGTTCTTCTATAATCATTTCTCTGTGCAAACTTCAGAAATTGTATCCCTTCGAAAATGGTTTGACAATCAAGTGTTGGCACACGACCTCGATGAGTTGCCATTTCTTGAATCTACACTTCAGACATGAGCATATTATTCTACCTTCGACACCAGAGTTGGCATTTGCGAATTCTAAAAATCCGTCTAAATCATTCAGGTACTCTATTGATTGTCGAGGTTTATTGATCCAAGATTTATCCATATCTAAAATAATTATAAATTTAGATAACAATTAACCTAAATAACTCTTACTTTGAACTGAAAGAAAACATGACTATTTTACATGGGAAGATATTTGCAATTGATTGTGTATAAAATACAACACATTTTGAAGAAGTTTAAAATGCTTTACGTGTAAAAAATATTTAACAAACTTAATAATAATTGACATTTAATGAAGCACCGAATTAAAAATCCTCATCATTGGTTCGCTATAAATAAAGAATCCTGATCCTAAAGAGTTTAAGAGAGATATTTAAGAGAGAGTGAAAAATAGAGAAATAAGATACCTATTTAATCTTAAGAAACTTATGATGCAAACTTAGATGCATGAAATTTATTGATTTCATTGACAAGTCTTGTCACACCTTATAAAAGTGGGATAAATGATGCCATTGAATTGCATAATATAAAATAAAACACTTGAAATATCTTTACGAATCCAAGAACATAAATTCTAATTTTTGAAACAGTGCCATTGATAAAGTCTTTGGTCATGTGTCAATTTTATTTCATTCTCCTAATATCATTAATTTAAAGGATGATTTTCATGATCGAATTTCAACGAATCTGAATTTTTTTGGGAAGGACAGTCACTAGCAGCAAAAAATTGAATTATGATTTTGTATCTGCCGCTACAGTTTCAATTATAGTATTTACATGGTAAAATTTCTAATGAACTCATATAGAAAATTGAAATTTCAATTCTCTATTTAAAAAAGTAAAAGTAGTGGCCCATATAAGGGCCATATATTCAAAAATAATTCTACTCAATTACACCTAAGATATTACTAGTACTTAATAGAGAATCTAGTGTAAGAACATATTGCATTAAAACTTACTGTACTATTATTTTCTATTAAATTTATGTTGTTTTCATTTTTTAAAAACTACATGTATTTTTAAATTAGTGTTTTAATTTTTTTTAAACCAATTTCTAATACTAATTTCGTCTATTTACTAACATTTATTATTTTACCTCATCACCTAAGCAAATATTTTAATATTTTAGAAACAACTGTAATAAAATTTGACTATTACTAATTTATGTATATTATTTAAACACGTTTATCAATATAATAATTATTTTTGATTTATTTTCATCAATTTTAATTATATTTTTTAAACACTAAATAACTTATATTTAAAACTGAATTTACTATCATTTTATACTAAATTTATAATATTATATATATTTGTTAAACTTATATTAAAACATATGTATATTTTTAAAGAAGTGTCACAATTTTTTTAAAATTGTTTTTAATACTCACCCTGTCTATTTATTAAATTTATTATTTTACCTCATCAATTACACTTCAATTCATCTACTAAATTTATGTTATTATATATATTTGTTTTCATTTTTTAAAACCTACTTGTAATTTTTATTAACAAATTTTATTTTTAACTATGTGTATTTAATAATTTTATCATATTATTCCATCAACACCGCCTCAAGATCTCTATTTTTTATTTTTATAAATTCTTTCTAATATTAATTAAAAATATTTTACTTCAAAAATAATTAAGTATAATATTTCAGCATTATTAAAAAATAAATTACCTCCTACATATTTTTAACAGACATAATATATTATAATATTAAATATCATAAACATTGAAAAAGTAACAAAAATTTTAAAATTTATTCATACATATACATCACAATGTAAACTATATTTTTAAAATAAATATGAAGTACATAAAATATCTAATATTATCACATTTTAACGTACAATAATTTGAAATAAATTTATTTAAAATAAACATAATTAGATTGCATACCTTCAAAATGATTTCAAATAAATAACACACAAAAATCGGAGTGTTGCCATAAGATCTTCACAAAAGAAAATAAAAAATAATATAACAAAACATTTTGAACATACAATATATAAAAAAATAGTCAAATATAATTATAAAATTAAATGACATACCTTAAGAAAAATAAAAACAAGTCGCAAAGTAAACCATAATACCACAACTCGTAAATTACAATAAAAAATCTTAGCTGATGTATTTTATACGAAAAAATTGTAACTAAAAGTGTTCGTAATGAAAATGAAGAGGGGAGGCAAATTTATAGATGACCGCGTGATTTAACCACGGTTATTAACTGCCGTTTAACCCTCTAGAAATCGTCGTTAAATTCACATAACGACGGTTAAAATGAAAATCGTTGTTAAGTGTAGGTTTAACGACGATTTTCATTAAAACTGTCGTTAAATTACATGCATCTTAAGTAACGGTTCGAATTCCGAACGTTAGAAAATCCACGACGATTTTGTCAAAAATCGTCGTCAAATTTCGTAATTTTTTTTTATTATCCTAAACCCGAGAGATATTACCACGATTCAATCTGGACCGTCTCTATTTAACAACGGTTAAAGAACCATCGCTAAATGCGGGTTTGGCGACGGTTTTTCTGATCGTCGTTAAAATTCCGTCACTATACCCCACTTTTCTTGTAGTGTATATTTTATACACAGATAGGCCAATAATAGAAGGGATAATGAGATATCAAGAAAATATTTGTTTAATGGGTTTGAAGAGACCAAGATCTTCTGAAGTGCAAAGCACAGTGTTGTGCACAGCATAGAAAAAGTTTTTTTAAAAAATAAAAAGTAAAATTTACCTTTTGTTATGTATAATACAGTTCTATGCACAACAGAAAATTCATGTGCGTTTTGAAGAGAATGGATAGGGACACAGATCCCCTGTTGTGCTCAACAACAGGTGCTGTGCCCCTAAAACGCAATCTTTTTTGTTGTGTTTTGTTTTTTTTAATTTTAATTTTAATACTTTTAAAATTTAATTTTTTAATGAATTGCTTAAAAAAAAATTTTTTTCTTCAAAAAATTAAATAAAAAATAAAATTTTAAAATATAAGAAAGTTTTGGCTTTTTGCTTCTTCTTTTTTATTTTTAATATATTTTCAAATTTTTATATTTTTCAATAAATTATTTAAAAAATTATTATTCCTTTAAAAAATCAAATAAAAAACAAAATTTAAAAATTTAAAAACGTTTTGATTTTTTAATATATTTTTCAATAAATTTAAAAATAAAAATTACAAGAAAGCACATCACCTTCTTATGTTTATATTTAATTTTTCAACAAATTTTTAAAGTTTTTCAATAAAAAATTGTTTTCAACAACTTATGTTTAATTTTTGAACAAATTTTTAAATTTTTTTAACAAAAAAATTATTTTTAATAAAATTTTATTTTTAAAATTTTATTTTCTCTTTAATTTTTTTTTAAAATAATTTGTTGAAAAAATTAAACTTTACAATTATATTTAAAAAACCAAAACGTTCTTATATTTTAAAATTTTATTTTTATTTAATTTTTTAAATAATTTATTTAAAAAATTATAAATTAAAAATATATTAAATAATAAATAAATAAAAAAGAAAAACGTAACTTTTTAACTGCATTTTGAGGGTTTTTTTTTAAAATTTTATTCTTATTATATTTTTAAATTTTAAATTTTTTTGAAAAATTATTTTAAAAAATTAAATAAAAAGTAAAATTTAAAAATAGAAAAACTTTTTTGTTTTTTAATATATTTTTAAAATTTAATTTTTTTCAACATATTATTTAAAAAAAAATAAACTTTTAGAAATAAAAATTTGTTGAAAAACCAATTATAAGTTGTTGAAAATAATTTTTTTTGTTGAAATACTAAATATAAGAATATGATGGTGGTATGCTTCTTTGCATTTTATTTATTTCTTTTTTAATACATTTTTAAAGTTTAATTTTTTAACCAATTATTTAAAAAACTATCGTCTATATTTTTCAACAAATTTTTATATTTGATTTTTTAACAAATTTTTAAAATTTTTTGATAAAAAATTATTTTCTATAAATTCTTATATTTTTAAATTTTATTTTCTCTTTAATTTTTTTAAATAATTTATTAAAATATAAAAATATATTAAAAATAAAATTTTTAAAAAAAAGTTTTCAAAACACAGTCAAAAAATTGTATTTTGAAGACACAGCAAGAGATTCGTATCCAACGCACCAGTGATCACGACATAGTGGACCATAGGATTACTTTTCTGACTTTTTTTATATCAATATGTATTTAGCCTTCATTTGTACTGACAGGGTGTTACAACAGTTAACTATCAATGTCAGAATGTTGTTATGTAATTTTGTGGACAAAACTAGGAATGGAATCAACTTTCATAGGTACATTTGTGGTTATTTAAGGTGACCTGCATCAATTTACACTTCTCCATTATATTATGTAGTTTCAATTTAGTCCCTAAAGTTTTTAAGTTTTTCTAATTTAGTCCTCAATGTTTATTGTGATGTCCATCGTTACTCCCTGACTAAACAGTATATTGACCTATTTCTTACCAATCTGCTACTTGCTCAACAACAAAAATATAACTGGCATTTAAAATCATAGATCCTGTATCTACAGGAAGTACTTTACTGCTATCAAAAGCTCCTTCGTCAGAGTCCATCGTTTGGATTTATATTTTTGGTTATGAGCAAGAACTAACCAATAAATTGATCACTACTAAAACTTGTCAATCTCAAAATCATTCTGCATTGCACTTTCACACCTCTTCATGAATAGAAGTTTTCAATAAACCAAAAAGCTCAAACCTATTCATAAAATATTGAAACAAAAAAGATCAAAATAATAAATAAATAAAAAGTATTAATGAACCACTATTTTTCTTCAATAAGTCACTATCCTTAAACCCACAATTAAAGATGAAATGATACAAATTAGGGGAATCATCAACAATGAAGAGGCCACCGGTATATAGCCAACCATTGTAGCAGATGCATAAATAGGGACAATAAAAATTCAAATTGTAAAGTAGAGAAACCATGTAGCTAGCCACCCATTTTCAGAAACATTAATGGTTGCTGAAAGGAGCCAGGAAAAGGCACATTTCACACAAGCATTTTATCAAACAACTGAACTACATCTCATTAGGACGGCCCACTTGAAGCACAAGCAATGAACAACAAAAAGGCATGATGGATGACAGTGTCTAAACTAACTAATCTAAAGTTAAAGTAAAATTCAAATGAATAGTCCATGGCTTTTCCCACAATCGTAAGTGCAAATATCGTCCAATTTGAAGGCCTTTTATTCAGATAGTTCCAGAGTATAAATAAATATTAATTACAATTATTAATGTACATACCGAAGTGTAAATATTCTATGCCTTTTATTAGCTAGATCACTAATAAATAGCTTGTACAAAAATGATTGCAGCGATGACAGACATATCACAGTGACAAATGTTCAAGCTAAATAAGATCTGAGTACGAATATAAACAACTAAAGTGCATTACGGGGAGTTAGGAGCCACTAAAGAGAGATGCTTACATAAATACTATACATGTCAAAGTGCATTACAAGGACCATAGGGACCACTGAAAAGAGATGCTTCCTAAAGATGACAAAATAATGGGTGTTTGATAGGACGAAAAGTTTTGAATTCTTAAAATTTTTAATTTAAAAATTGAAGATTATTTTGCTTGATATTAAAATAAAAATTATGATTTTTTTAAAATTTTAATTTTTGAGAATGATTTTTAAATAAAGATTCTCATAAAAAATTACCATAGAAGAAGGTAAAAATTGGTGATTTCCATAAAAATAGAAATCTTTACCAAGAGTAAAATAATAATTTTATTCTTTAATATTTTATGTAAATTTTTTTATAAAAATAAATTTAATTGTTAATATATTTTTTAATAATTTTAAGATTAATGTAAACCTAATAAATTATTAATAATGATTTTTTTATTCTTTGTTAAAAAAATAAACAAACAATTTTTTAAAAAAATAGATAATAGTATTTTTGAAAAATACATAAAAATTCTCAAAAAATTTAAATATAACTAAATATAAGAAAGAAAATTTTAAAAAAATATTATTTAAAATTTTTTAATTATTTTTTAAATTAACTAAATATATTTTATATATTTTCAAAATTATTATTCTTATCAATTATATTTTTTAAAAACAAAAAATTTTGCGGTATGTCAAACGTACCCTGAGGTTAACACCTAATACATTACCCTTAGCAACCCGCCAAAGGCCTAACCAATTCCGCTCGACTCTTCATCCACATATTAAAGATTACTTATACTGTCATTGCAACCCTTCTTCATTGACTTATATATAGCAACCACGGTGCATGAAAGTCAGGACTGTGTTCCTCTTTTCAACACTTGCAATCCTTAACTGCTTGTTGGCAATCCTCCATCCTCAAGCTGAAAACTAGCATGCTTTCAGATTGAGCTGGGTGCTCAAACCATACAAAAAAATTGCATCTTTCGCCATCTTGTAAATCAACCATTTGTTAAATGTCATCATACAACAAATTTTAATTTGAGTGACCATACAATTTAGCCAAAAATGTACTAAATCCCTGTACTTCAATCCTTGAATTGAATATGTGTCACTGCACAAAACGTAAGATAAATCAATCTACTTTCATCTTTATCCTAGTTAAGAATATGCCTATGTAACCCATTAAATGCTTATATGGCATTTAACTTCAACCAAAATCTCATACAGCAAGCTGACTCACTCAACTTTTCATTTAAAAACAAAAAAGCTGCGTTTTAGGCATCCTCTTCTCCTTCCCTTCCCCTTTTTGCTTCTTCTATAGAAAACGCAGTAGGATGAAGAAGACGACTAGAGCGCTGAAAAATCATTCAATGATGTTCTAGGTTCCTAGTTATCCCTCATCACCCCATCAAACTCCAGGTTGTTTCCATGGTGAAAACTTCAATAGCCCAGATGATAACTTTGGTCGAACCGTAAGTTTTGAGAGCAATAGTAGCTTAATTCGTCTGAGTCTTGGGCTAACGGTGCCGGAGAGTTTGAATCTTCTTTCCTACAAACTTCGCTAGTTAATTCCCCAGAAAACACCTACGCTCCAGATCTTGCTCCGGATCCATTTCGACAGGCACCAGCTGGATATCATTCACCCACAGAGCAACTTGTGGATGAATCTAGAGGATGCCATGGTCGAAGAAGCTGCTGGGTTTTCTGTAGAAGCAAAAAGAGTCATGGAGGGGGAAGGAGATGCCCAGGCCGCGTTTTTTTTCTTCTTTTAAATAAAATGATGTGTGAGTGAGCATGATGTCGAATTTCTGACTTAATACGCTACATACTTTAATTGCATTTAATATAGAAATTAAATGATAAAAAAAATTAAATTATTTGATATTTGTAAAATTTAATTATTAAATTATATAATGACACATATTTAGATATTAAAATGTAAAAATTTAATAAATTTAAAGGTTAAATTATATATTTAGTCTTTTAATTTCAATGCATGAGAAATGAAATATCATCGTACTCGGTAGTTCCGACTGCCCCGAAAATGATGGCCAAGGTTCTCAGTGGTTCTTGACGTTATCAGAATTGTCTTTTCCCCACAATCACAGTATGGTGGCTGCCTTTCGGTGCTGCTAACTGACCATTGAGAAGCCATTGAAGCCCCCTAAACTCAAACATTTCTTCAACATTAAGTCCATATTTCCCAAATTTTTGCCTTTTCAACGAGGTTTCGATGGTGCGAAGGAATGGAGGAATGGCGGGCTTTCAAACCAATAGCCTAAAGGCTTATGTCAAGAAAAGTTGTAGTTGAGTTAATTATTTGAATTAACATATTAGCGATTCAAATATAACATATGGTTGTATTAGCACTTTTCGTTATATGTTTTTTATAGGGTTAATATTTTAAACTAAAAGGAGATATTTATGAGAAATGTTGTATTTGAATAAAAAATATTTAAAAAATAAATTGAATCTACTGTAAATTTAAATATTAAAATAAGAATTTAATAATATATTCATGTTATTGTCTAAAAATAAGATTTTTTTAAATATTTGAATTAAATGAAGTCATATTTATTCTATTTTGAGAAGATCGCCTAAATGTCTTTTCACTTATCAAAGAGAATTTTTTTTTTATATATATCCAACATAAAAATATGACAGATAATAACTTCCACCGGTGAAAGATAATAAAATAAAATAAAAAATGAAAGTAGCCTTTCATATGCAAAAGTGAAAGCATATTTTTTTCCAAAAGAAAAAGATCCTTCAATTATAGATTGCATTGAACTTATAAACACAATAATTAAAATTGGTTAAGTTTTTTCGTTCCATGCACCAGTGTTGACATAAATTTTAGTCTTCAAAGTGTTAGCCTTGCAGCAGTTGGATACGCCGTCTGTGGGGATCGAACCCACGACCACGTGGTTAAAAGCCACGCGCTCTACCACTGAGCTAAGACGGCTTCACTAATTTATTGTAAGGGTTTTACAATGGTGGAGCAAAATATACGAACATTTTCTCTTTATCAATGAATAATAAACATTTCTTTTATCACATATTGAAGAATAAACATCACTCTACTGAAATCTAATATTTTAACTTGGAAACTAACCAATACTTTAGCATTGCAAAATAACTACAGTGTAGTGAACACAGTTGAAATCTAATATTTTAACTTGGTTCAATTTTTTTTTATTTTTTTTATCAATCAACAAAGCACTACAAAATTGAAATTAGATTAGAAAAGGATATTGTTTGGTTTTTCATTATTTTTATCATTAAAATAAACTAATAAAAATAAAAGACAATGAAACATTGAAAAATATCACCCTCGGTAGCTTTATGTCACGCTTTGAAAGTGGCCTGACCGTGCAGATAATGTAGGGTGCCATATAGAGTATTGAGACGATAATGGCATGTGATAATATACCCAAGTCTATTCGAATCAAGCATGCCTACTCAATTAAGTTCGAGGAGCTTGTCGTTGGTTATACGCCTAACTATAAAGAAGACTTGTAGGCCTATAGACAAACTAGTCGGGGTTGTTGCCATTCCCCTTATGAGCCTATGGTAATACAAAACTAGTTGGCATCCATAGGCATTAAAGGTTGGCCTTAGGGGTGTGGACAGACCCTAGGGCGTCGCACGAGTTCATTGTGTTGTACAAGACTCTAAGCCTATAACAAATGGTATCAGAGCAGGTCATGCTCCTAATGTATGCTTTCCATGTGCCCAATGACGCATATGGTGGGATTTTAGAAGGGAGGATAAGCAAGTGTGTCACTGAATGAGTGTGCACACACCAAGAGATACTCTACCCAGTATGTGAGTCTGTAAAGTGTAACGTCCGATTTTTTTTTTTCACATTACGCATGTTAAATATGCCATAAGTATAAACACTATATATATATATATATATATATATATATATATACATACATATTTATTACAAACCTCATACATGTTATAATTATACAATACAACATTTCAAAACACAATGTACATGTTTACATATATATTACAAACCTCACACATGTTATATTTATACAATACAACATTTCAGTACATAAATAAGAGTCTTTATACAGCACTTCACCCTTGAAATATAAAGGGTGAGGAGGTGGTGCTGACATTTAGATCTCCATCAGTAATGTCATTTTGTGTTGCATCTCATTTCTTTTTATCTGAATATAACACCATAATAATAGTGAGAACAAAGGTTTCCAGTAGATTTAACATAAATAAAATATGATGAGAAAACGTGAGTTATGTCCAGCTGTATAAGCTACAGAGAAATATCAAGATTTTGAGATAAAATCATAATTTTTGTTTATGCATAATTATCATACTACACATGCACTGAAAGTCCATTTTTTTTATAATGCCCAACCATATCATGGCTTTGAATTTACTCATTTGCTATATGCATAGTGACCGATCGACTATAGTCACAATAAGTGATCAGAGAATGTGAGTACATCACCCTCCTGCCTCCTCACATTACCACTGTCACCCGGTTGGAGCAGCCCATCCTTGGCTCACTCAGACTAATAGGGCGTCTCCTACTCGGTATCGTCTCAAGCCATACAACCCGTCGATATTCATCCATACATATAAATGTATATATATATAAATTAATATTCATCAAATACAATATATAATTATCAAGCAACTCGTCATGAGCTTTACGCTTGCCATTTAATCACTTTTATAATATGATGCATCATTTTTATACCAAATGATTAATAATCATTCATCACATACCAATATTCAATATGATTCATTTTAAATTAAATAAAGATAAAGAGTAATTTGTGATACCAAAGTCATCATTTTAAAATTATTTTTCTAAAATATATGTTTCCTAAAAATATTACAACAAATAAGATTATTTTTAGGCATAAAATAGTGAAAAATATGATAATCCAGCACTCAACACAGCTTGGCCATGTTCATGACACGGCCTGGCCAGGTTTAATACACGGCCATACTTGAAAAATACTTCAAACATGCTTAAAAACAGTCCCGACCACGGCCTACCCGTGCTGAAGCAACTCAGAACACGACTTGGCCATGTTCTTTGACCTTGGTTTACTTATTCAATCATATCTCCCTCATACAAATTCCGATTACGGTGATTTTAAATCATATAGAAAGCTACTATAATTATCTACAACTTTTGTGTTTATAATTTCTTCATATTCTTTACGGATTATTCCTAAAAAATTAAAATAAAAACGCTTAGTTTTACTATCCTGAATTTTGACCTCTCCTCAATTAACCGGCCATACCTCCCTCGCATGAACTCTAAATTAAGTAATTCCAAAGCCTATAGATCCATGATACATATATCTACAATTAATATGTTTACCATTGCTTTAAAATCCTTACCAAATTTTCCCAGAATTTCAAAAATAGTAGCTTCCCAATTATTCCGAAATTCAGCTTAATTTATCTTATTCTTTGATTTTCTTTTATATAATTCCATGCACCCATATGCATGTCTAAACATTTAAAATATAATTTCATATAAATATTCAGACCACATGCTATTCAAAATGACATTTAAACAAATCTAAAAGCATATATATCATTTTGTACAAAATTTATTAGAAGATGTTAAACCTACCTCAAACAACTCCTTAAACTTGTGTTTGATTCCTACCACCCATAAATTCTTGATTCCCTTTTCCTCTTCCTTCTCCTTCTTCTTTCTCTTTTTCTTCTTCCTCTTTCTCTTCTTTTTTTTATTCCCCATTCTTTTTTTCCTCTTCCTTTTCTTCTCTGTTTTTTTCCTTTCTCTTCCTACCGACACTCCCCCTTCTCCTTCTTAACTTCTCTTTTTTTTTTCTATCTACCTCCTACCTACCACCTCTTCATCTCCAAAATGCCCATGCCATCATCCATTAATTACACAAATGCCATCCTCCATAAATTACATAAATTAAATGCTATTTTAATGAAATTACATAATTGTCATTTTAACCATTCCTATTATCTTGTTTGACTTAAGTAAAATAATTTAATCCTCCCATGAGATCCACAATCCTTTCTCCTCTCTGAAAGAAATAAATTGCAATTAGTAACATAAGGAAAAATCGGGGATGTTATAGTTCTCCCCCCTAAAAAAAAATTTTGTCCTCAAAATTCAAGGTTTACCTATCTTCAAATAGTTATAGATACTTTTGTCTTATGTCATCTTCCCTTTCCCATGTGGCTTCTTCCATTGTTAAACTCTCCCAACCTACCTTCATCAATGGAATGGTTTTATTTTTCAACTGTTTCACGTCTTTATCCAGAATTATTATCGGTCTCGGTCGGTAAGTTAGATTCTCGTCTACAGCTATTATTTCTTCTTGAATTATGTGCGACAGATCTGGTAGATATTTTCAAAGTTGAGAAACATGGAACACATTATGCAAATTTGACAAATGCGGAGGAAGTACAATCTGATACACCGATGACCCTATCCTTTTCAGAATTTGATAGGGTCCTAAATAACTCGGACTCAATTTCTTAATTTTCATTACTCGGCTAATCCCGGTAGTAGGAGAAATTTTCAAGAACACATGCTTACCTTCTTGGAATTGTATCGGTCTTCTTCTCCTATCGAAATAGCTCTTTTGTCGACTCTAAGCTGTTCGCATTTTATCTCGAATTATCAGTATTTGCTTAGAAGTATGTTGCACTAACTCGGGCCCCAATAACCTTTTCTCCCCCACTTCATTCCAACATAATGGCGATTTACATCTCCTACCATACAAAGCTTCATATGGTGCCATTCCGATACTAGAATGATAACTGTTATTATACATAAATTCAGTCAGTGACAGATATCCATTCCATCCTTTTCCTTGCTCTAGCACGCACGCTCTTAGTATATCCTCTAAAGTCTGTATAATTCTCTCTGTTTGACCGTCTGTTTGAAGATGATATGCAGTACTAAAACACAAACGAGTACCAAAAGCTTTTTGTAGTGCTCTCCAAAATTTGAAAGTAAATCGACGATCTCGATATGAAATGATACTATTAGGAATTTCATGCAACCGTACAATTTCCTTCATATACAACTGGGCCAACTTATTCAACGAGTAGTTTTTCTTAATGGGTAGAAAGTGCGTAGATTTCGTTAGTCTATCAACTATTACCCATATCGTATCATGACTTGTCTGAGTCTTAGGTAATCCAACAATAAAATCCATAAATATACTATCCCACTTCCACTCAGGGATTTCTAAAGGTTGTAACATCCCAGAAATTTTTTTAATATTCTATCTTCACCTTTTGACAAACCAGACACTTAGACACATATTCAATAATGTCTCTCTTCATTCCTGGCCACCAGTATAATCTTTTCAAATCTTGATACATTTTTGTAGATCCTGGATGGATTGTATACTTACTTTGATGAGCTTATTCCAGAATCTTAACTTTCAAATTCTCTCCTTGTGGTATACATGTTCTGCCCCAATACATAATAATTCTATCCTCTGACATTGCAAAGCCAGGCTGATCTCTTCGATTTTGTAAAAATTGATCATGTGTCTGTGCTTTCTTAATCTAAGTCTTCAAGTCACTTTCAATTCTTAATTCACTAACAATCAAACTACCAGGGACAATCATAACTGAGAATTTCAAATTTCTAAATTCCTCAATTAGCTCCATTTCTTTTATCAGTATTTGACTTAAATGCAACGACTTCCGGCTCAATGCATCAGCTACTACATTTGCCTTCCCTGTGTGATACTTTAATTCAAATTTGTAATCATTAATGAATTACATCCACCTTCTTTGCCTTATATTCAATTCTTTTTGGTCAAAGAGATACTTTAAACTCTTGTGGTCACTGTATATTTCAAATATAGCTCCATATAAATAGTGTCTCCACATCTTCAGAGCAAAAACTATTGCAGCCAACTCTAAATCATGAGTAGGATAGTTCTCTTCATGCGGTCTCAATTGTTGAGACGCATAAGCAACTACTCTACTTTCTTGCATCAAAACACAACCTAAACATTTCTTGGATGTATCCGTATAGACTACAAAGCATCCAGAAAGGTTAGGAACAACTAGAGCAGGTGGAGAAGTCAATTTGACTTTAAGCTCTTGGAAACTATTCTCGCATTCTTCAGTCCAATTAAAGAGACTTCATTTTCTGGTCAATCGAGTCAAAGGCAAAGCTATTTGAGAGAATCTCTGTATAAACCTTCTGTAATATCCTACTAAACCCAAGAAACTTCTAATTTCAGTCACAGTTTTTGGTCTATCCCATTTTAGCACTACTTCAGTTTTACTGGGATCCACTTACACACCATCTTTAGAAATTACGTGATCCAAACACTTCACTTCTTCCAGCCAAAGTTCACATTTTTCCAACTTAGCGAAAAGTTTTTTTTCCTTCAAGACCTGAAGTACTAATCGGAGATGCTGGTTGTGTTCTTTCTCACTCTTAGAGTAGATTAAAATATCATCTATGAACACTACTACGAATTAATCCAAGTAGAGTCTAAAAATGCGATTCATATAGTCCATAAAGATTACAGGTGCATTTGTGACCCCAAAAGACATGACTAAAAATTTGTAGTGTCCATACCTAGTTCTGAAAGCTGTTTTTGAAATGTCTTCTTCTTTAACTCCGATCTGATGATATCCTGACCTCAAGTCTATCTTAGAGAAAATAGTAGCTCCCTTTAATTGATCTAATAGATTATCTATTCTAGGCAACAGATATTTATTCTTAATAGTCGCCTAATTCAATTGCCTGTAATCAATACACAATCTCAAACTGCCATCTTTCTTCTTTACAAACAATACAAGCGCTCCCCAAGGTGATACGCTAGGTCTGATAAAATTCTTTTCTAACAGCTCTTCGATTTACTTCTTCAGCTCTTATAGTTCCACAGGAGACATTATATAAGGAGTGATAGAAATAGGCCTCGCCTCTGGTGCTAAATCGATGAAAAATTCCACTTCTCTCTTTGGTAAAGGTTCAGAAATTTTAGAGAGAAAAACCTTTGGAAATTCACGAACTACTGGGATCTCAAGCAATTCTTGTTTAATACTCGGGTTGATGGTATACAGGAAAATACATTTCAGATCTGCATCCCTCATCTCCTTATAGAGTCGGTGAGCACTAATAATGCTATACTTTTGGTCCTCTAGTGGGTTCGAGAAAAACTCAAAAGTCTTATTGCAACAATCTAGTAGAACTCGATTCTGACTTAACCAATCCATATCCAAGATGGCATCTATACCGTCTAGAGGTAGACAGATCAGATCTATTACAAAGGATCTGTCATTCAATACAATGGGACAATTCAAACACACTGAGGATGTAATTATTTTTCCTCCTGTAGGTGTCACCACCGTTAACTCGTATAGTAACTCCGCAATAGAGTGTTGTAATTTCCCCACACATTCTATTGCTATGAAAGAATGGCTCGCGCTAGAATCAAGCAATACATTCAGAGACAAATTGTTGATACAGTACGTACCTTGCATCAAATCAGGAGCTGTCTTTGCTTCAGCACCGCTCAAAGAGAAAACTCTTCCTGTTGTTTGTTGAGTTCGTGCAATACCTTTCCCATTTCCTAGTGGACAATATCGTGCCATGTGCCCCATTTGTCTACATTGGTAGCAAGTAACTGAATCAAAATAACATGGTTTATCCCCATGAAATTTTTGGCATTTTCTACATGGACCCGTTGCCGGCTTTTTTAGAAAATGTCTGGGTTCTATAATTGCTGGTTGTTTACCTCTCATGATATTCTTTCCTCTAGCATTTCTATCCATAACTGAGAACTCTCTCTTCCACTTCCACTGAGTCCGCCTCTCCTTTTCATCATCGACTGCTTTTAGACTTGTCGCCAGCATCTGACATTTATTTACCAATCGGGCTTATTCCCGAATCTTTAATGCCACCACAGCATTTCTAAACTCCGGGTTCAGTCATGATTCAAACTTCACTGCCTTTTAAGTTTCATCTGAATTATTCTTCAAAGTACTTGAGAACTTAGACAGTTCTTAAAACTTGGTAATATAGTGCTCAATGGTCCCATTTTCCTGTCTAAGTTGAAGAAACTCAATCTCTTTCTCAGCTCTCACATTACTGGAAAAATATTTGTTCAAAAAAGTTTCTCGGAACAAGTGCCATGTAATTTTCCTGTCTTGATGTACCAGTAATTCTTTGGCTCCTCTCCACCAGTATTCAGCTTCTTTCTTCAGCATATATGTCCCAAAATTGACCTTCTACTCATCAAAACAATTTAGAACTTTAAACATCTTCTCGAGTTCTGTCAGCTATCTCTCAGCAACTATCGGGTCATATGCACCCACAAAAGATGGAGGTCACGTTCCCATAAATTCAGACCATCCATTACCATTTCCAGTTCTATTTCCATTTCCATTTCGATTTCTTTCATTTCCCCTAACCTCGTCATTATTATTAATATTCTGAAGGTGCTGCAGAATCTGATTCATAGCAGTTGCCTGAACTTGAATAGCTGCGGCTATGTTATTTAAAGTAGCATCTGTACTGCCTAGCAGATTCTTTCTTGGTGGTGCCATAACTCACTGTATTAGTAAAGCAAAATATTAGTCACTATTGAGGTGATCAAACTCAACAGCAGTTCAAAATTTTACAGTAGTTATCACACTACACAAGATTATAAATAGGAAATACTAATACTTTCCTACTGTATTTATCTGCTACCTTACACAACGTTTCCACATAACTATTCAAGACTCTTCTAAGTCAATCTAGGTGACCACCCACCCCGTGATCACCTAAGATCGACCGACTCTGATACTAAATTTATAACATCCGATTTTTTTTTTCACATTACGCATGTTAAATACGCCATAAATATAAACACAATATATATATACATATTTATTACAAACCTCATATATGTTATAATTATACAATACAACATTTCAAAACACAATGTACATGTTTACATATATATTACAAACCTCACACATATTATATTTATACAATACAACATTTCAGTACATAAATAAGAGTCTTTATATAGCACTTCACCCTTGAAATACAAAGGGTGAGGAGGTGGTGCTAACATTTAGATCTCCATCAATAATGCCATTTTGTGTTGCATCTCATTTCTTTTTATCTAAACATAACACCAAAATAATAGTGAGAACAAAGGTTCCCAGTAGAATTAACATAAATAAAATATGATGAAAAAACATGAGTTATATTTAGCTGTATAAACTACAGAGAAATATCAAGATTTTGAGATAAAATCATAATTTTTGTTTATACATAATTACCATACTACACATGCACTGAAAGTTCATTTTTTTATAATGCTCAGCCATATCACGGCTTGGAATTTACTTATTTGCTATATGCATAGTGACTGATCGATTACAGTCACAATAAGTGATCAGGGAATGTGAGTACATCACCCTCCTGCCTCCTCACATTACCACTGTTACCCAGTTGGAGCAACCCTTTCTTGGTTCACTCAAGCTAATAGGGCGTCCCCTACTCGGTACTGTCTCAAGTCATACAAACCGTCGATATTCATCCATATATATAAATGTATATATATAAATTAATATTCATCAAATACAATATATAATTATCAAGCAACTCGTCATGAACTTTACGCTTGTCATTTAATCACTTTTATAATATGATGCATCATTTTTATACCAAATGATTAATAATCATTCATCACATACCAATATTCAATATGATTCATTTTAAATTAAATAAAGATAAAGAGTAATTTGTGATACCAAAGTCATCATTTTAAAATTATTTTTCTTGAATATATGTTTCCTAAAAATATTATAACAAATAAGATTATTTTTAGGCATAAAACAATGAAAAGTATGATAATCCAGCACTCAACACGGCTTGGCCATGTTCATGACACGGCCTGGCCATGTTTAATACACGGTCATGCTTGAAAAATACTTCAAACATGCTTAAAAACAATCCCGACCACGGCCTACTCGTACTGAAGCAACCCAGAACACGACCTGGCCATGTTCTGTGACATTGCTTTACTTATTCAATCATATCTCCCTCATATGAATTCCGATTGCGGTGATTTTAAATCATATAGAAAGCTACGACAATTATCTACAACTTTTGTGTTTATAATTTCTTCATATTCTTTACGGATTATTCCCAAAAAATTAAAATAAAAACGCTTAGTTTTACTATCCTGAATTTTGACCTCTCCTCAATTAATCGGCCATACCTCCATTGTATGAACTCTAAATTAAGTAATTCCAAAGCCTATAGATCCATGATACATATATCTACAATTCATATGTTTACCATTGCTTTAAAATCCTTACCGAATTTTCTCATAATTCCAAAAATAGTAGCTTCCCAATTATTCCGAAATTCAGCTTAATTTATCTTCTTCTTTGATTTTCTTTTATATAATTTCATGCACCCATATGTATGTCTAAATATCTAAAATATAATTTCATATAAATATCCAGACCACATGCTATTCAAAATGACATTTAAACAAATCTAAAAGCATATATATCATTTTGTACAAAATTTATTAGAAAATGTTAAACCTACCTCAAATAACTCCTTAAACTTGTGTTTGATTCCTACCACCCAGAAATTCTTGATTCCCTTTTCCTCTTCCTTCTCCTTCTTCTTTCTCTTCTTCTTCTTCCTCTTTTTCTTCTTTTTTTTTCTTCCCCTTTCTTTTTCTCCTCTTCCGTTTCTTCTCTATTTTTTTTCCTTTCTCTTCCTACCGACACTCCCCCTTCTTCTTCTTAACTTCTCTTTTTTTTCGTACCTACCTTCTACCTACCACCTCTTCATCTCCAAAATGCCCATTCCATTATCCATTAATTACACAAATGACATCCTTCATAAATTACATAAATTAAATACTATTTTAATGAAATTACATAAATGCCATTTTAACCATTCCTGTTATCTTGTTTGACTTAAGTAAAATAATTTAATCCTCCCATGAGATCCACAATCCTTTCTTCTCTCTGAAAGAAATAAATTTCAATTCGTAACATAAGAAAAAATTGGGGATGTTACACAAAGGGCATGTATAGTGTCCATCGATGAGGCCTTATCTGCTCAGTGGATGTGATTAAGGCAGGTAAGTTGGGTATGCAATGGTAGCATAGTGTGATGATCCTTGGGTGAGTTTATCTCCCTCCCTAGCACAAGGATGTTACTAGGATTGGGTGGGGAGAATGTCACACCCTAAAAGTGGCATGACCATGCAGATAATGTAGGGTACTCTATGCGGTATTGGGACGATATTGGCATGTGGTAATATACTCAAGTCTAGCCAAGTCAGGCATGTTTGCATGGTTAAGTTCAGAAAACTTGTCGCTAGTCATAGACCTGACTAGGAAGGGGATTCGTGGGCATATAGACAAGCTAGTCAAGGTTATTGATGTTCCCCTAATGAGCCAATGGCAGGATGAAACTTGTTGGCACCTATAGGCGTTAAAGGTTGGACCTAGAGGTGTGGACAGACCCTAGGGCATTGCACGAGCTCATTATGTTGTGCAATACTCTAAGCCCGTGAAATTTAGCTCCAAATGTTATTCAAGGTAGTCACATTTTGTAGTTTCTTACTTAAAAAGTATTTTTCTCTTATTAAGAGAATTATTTATTTTTTTAGAGCATATTTCTCTTCTTTTTAGATGTTTTATAATTTCAAGTTTATACATATCTTACGTCTAAATTTACAAGTTGTACTTACATCTAGATAGAAGAAGACTAGATTTACAACTTTACACTTACATTTGAATAGAAAAAACTTTAAAGAGAACTAAGCTTCAAATAGAGTTGAGAGGTGTGTTGCTTCTCTATGAATGTGTCTCTGTTTTCTTCATTTTTTTATTGTTGTATTAGTTGTGTATCTGAAATGTTAACTTGTAATATTTGGTAGATTAATATTTGTGAGATGTGTTACATCTAAATTATCTAATTGTAGTATTTAATTCTTTGTATCTTCACAAGTTACAAGACTAAACTTGTTTTACTTAATTCACCTACTTTTATCTTCCATTGTTGATCTTAGTGTCTTGTGAATTCCTTTTGATGAATGCATAGTGATTTTCACTTTCTCAAAAGAGAAAAATCAATATATGGTTATTCAAAAGCATATTAAAAATAAATGTTTCCCAAGTTTCCACGCAAAAATGAAATGAGATTCTCTTTGGTAGCTACAATCTTCTATCCCCCAAACATAGTCATAGCCACACTCAATAACTTCATTGAACAAAAAAATTTCAGTGCTTAATCAATCTCTATTTTATCAAGTTTTTCAGGTCTTGGCCATTCTTGCCAAAGTAAACTAGTTTAACCATTAAAATGATTCAATAGTGTGACTCAGGCCATAACCCTTGCCAGGTACCTCCAACCAGTTAATGGATCCAAGTTTTAAAATTTTGAACTAAACAAATACATAGCCAAAACAAAAGGCAAAATAAGATATTACAACTTGAAGTAAGTAGAGTATATATACAACATCATTTAAATAGACCTGACTATGAAGGGGACTTGTGGGCATATAAACAAATTGATCGTGGTTATTATCGTTCCCTTAATGAGTCCATGGCAAGGCAAAACTAGTTGGCACCCATGGACGTTAAAGGCTGGCCTTTGGGGTGTGGACATACCCTAAGACGCTGCACAGGCTCATTGTGCTATGCAAGACTCTAAACCCGTGACATTTAGCTCCAAATGTTATTCAAAATAGTCACATTTTGTAGTTTCTTACTTCAAAAAAATATTTTTCTCTTATTAAGAAAATTCTTTATTTTTTTAGAGAATATTTCTCTTCTTTTTTAGAAGATGTTTTATAATTTCAAGATTATAGATCTCTTACATCTAAATTTACAAGTTGTGCTTACATTTGGATAGAAGAAGACTAGATTTACAACTTTGTACTTGCATTTGAATAGAAAAAAATTAAAGAGAATTAACCTTCAAAGAAAGTTAAGATATGTGTTGCTTCTCTATAGATGTGTCTCTGTTTTCTTCATTTTCTATTGTTGTATTAGTTGTATATATAATATGTTAACTTTTAATATTTGGTAGACTAATGTTTGAGAGATGTGTTGTCTCTGCATTATCTAATTGTAATATTTAGTTCTTTATATTTTCAGAAGTTGCAAGATTAAACTTGTTTGACTTATTTCACTTACTTTTACCTTCTGTTACCGATCTTAGTGTCTAGTGAATTCCTTATGATAAATGCATAGTGATTTTCACTTATTCAAAAAAAAAAAATCAATATATGGTTACCCAAAAGCATATTAAAAATAAATGTTTCCCAAGTTTCCACCCAAAAATGAAATGAGATTCTCTTTGATAGCTGCAATCTTCTATTCCCCCAATCATTTTCTATTGTTGTATTAGTTATATATCAGATATGTTAACTTGTAATATTTGGTAGACTAGTGTTTGTGAAATTTGTCGTCTTTGCTTTATCTAGTTGTAGTATTTAATTTTTTGTATATTCAGAAGTTGTAAAACTAAACTTGTTTTACTTATTTATCTTCTGTTGCTGGTCTTAGTGTTTGGTGAATTTCTTACAATGAATGCATAGTGATTTTCACTTATTCAAAAGAAAAAAAACTAATATATGGTTACTCAAAAGCATATTAAAAATAAATGTTTCCCAAATTTCCACCCAAAAATGAAATGAGATTCTCTTTAGTAGTTGGAATCTTATATTCCCCTAATCATTTTTTATTGTTGTATTAGTTGTATATTGGAGATGTTAAATTATAATATTTAATAGATTAATATTTGTGAGATGCTTTGCATCTGCATTATCTAATTGTAGTATTTAGTTCTATGTATTTTTAGAAATTACAAGACTAAACTTATTTAATTTATTTCACCTATTTTTATCTTCTGTTGCTAGTCTTAGTGTTCGGTGAATTCCTTATGATGAATGCATAGTGATTTTCACTTATTCAAAAAAAAAAAAAATCAATATATAGTTACTCATAAGCATATTAAAAGTAAATGTTTCCCAAGTTTCCACCCAAAAATGAACTGAGATTCTCTTTGGTAGCTGCAATCTTTTATTCCCCCAATCATAGTCATAACCACACTCAATAACCTCATTCAAAAAAAAAAAAAAAAAAAACATGTCAACGCTGAATCAATCTCTATTTTATCGAGTTTTCAGGTCTTGCCAATTCTCACCCGAGTAAACTAGTTCAACCATTAAAATGATTCAATAGCGTGACTCAGACCCTAAGCCTTGCCAGGTACCTCCAACCAGTTAATAAATCCAAGTTTTAAAGTATTGAACTAAACAAATACATAGCCAAAACGAAAGACAAAATAAGATATTACAACTTGAAGTAAGCAGAGTATGTATACAACATCATTTAAATGGCCTCTACTTTTCTAGTAAAGCATATGTTTGCTTGGCTGGAATACAGACCTCAGATAATAGGTTGAGTAAATGATATCAAAGAAAAGTTGAAATTGCAAAAATACAAATATAAGTATTGGGAAAAATGAAAGCACAGAAATGAAGCTAGGAACCCATTTTAAGCCATGGTAATACGTTGTGAAGAAGGCACTGCTAAATGCTATCATCATGCTTGTTATGGAGATGAGGACCGTTACCAATCCAAATATCAGCTTTGAGGGTAGTGACTTGTGGAAGTCATACTCTGCATAACGTGAGATAAGTATAGCCAAAAAAATTAGTATGGAGGTTGAAGATGATATCAGTGCAGTAGCATCTGATATTGCAAATATCATAAATGCTGTTGTCTTCAAATAATTGGGAGTTCCTGTATCATCATTGTTACCACCCGGTAAGCTGATTGCAGCAGAAAAGACACCCGTAGCAATGAGTCAATGACTGTTGAAACAAGCATGCAAGACTTAGCTGTGCCCTTCATCCAAGATTCTGCATCTTTCCGTAATTCAGCATGCTCCTTAGTGAATAATTCACGAGGGGTTATGCCTTCCCTATTTTTCATCTTCGTATATGATGGTAGCATGATCTTCTTCACCTCCTGCTAGGTTTATAGAAGTAACTTAATAATATTTTAAACAAATAAGCATGAACCGTTATCTAAAATTCTAAACATTAAATTCAAAATATGCGCTACATATCTAATGTCGTTGATTTCTTCTTATTCTCGAGTATTATAAATTATTTATTTTATTATAAAAGTTAGTATTTGATATATTGCCACTAGACTTTAATTTTCACCAATAAAAAATCAAAATACTATAATCTATATTTTTTATCTAATAAAAAGTTTTTTATTAATTTAAACATATAAGTGACAATATTTTAATTTTCTGCCGATGAAAATTAAAGTCCACCCACAATGTATTTAATACTTACTCTTAATATAATGCTAGAATACCAAACATATGCACCAAAAATAATAGGATATCTTATATACAAGGTTGAAAATGCTGTCACATAAGGAGCTAAGAGGGAGATACCTCAAACCATAATAACTCAAGTTTCATTTGAAAAGCTGCTCCAGAAACTAACTCAAGTCGATTTGGTGGGGCTAATTTTGCAGCCAAGTGTAATAAATTGTTTCCATCATCTTTGTCCTCAAAGGTCACTATGATATCCTTGGTTGAACTTATATCGTGGATGAGATTGAAGATCCTAGCATGGCGATGCAAAACAGCAATGTGAATTATACTTCGATTTCTGTCGTCCACCTCCCAGATCAAATCAGGGTAAGAGCTCATCAGCTCTGCTAGAAAGTCAAAATTCCCAACTTCTGCAGCATCAAATAATAGCTGCGATGGTTCACTTATGATCGTCCTCATTTCTATCTCTGAGTCTATTAAACTGAGAATTCCTTTCCAAAGACTACCAACAAGTTGAAGAACTGAAGTCTGCTTCGTACTTGGATGAAACAAGCCTGAAAAAGAAAATAAGTTCACAAAATCCATTTCTTTAATTGGGAAAAAAAACTAGGAAATTTGTATGATTCTAGCCATTGTTAGAAAATATATATACGTCCAAGAGATCCAAGCCAAAAGCATATCAACAGATACCAAGTCATGAAACCCATTTTTCTAGTTTTCCTAACAAGTATAAAGAGTAATTGTGGGGACTTACCTGAATTCATGAACCGGATTTGATGTTCTGGACTATGACTACTAATATCTAAAGGCATCTGAGCCAAGATATGCAAAGCTGTCTCACCATTTTCATCCTTTGCCAAAGCTAGCTTTGGCCTATCTTCTAACATACCCAAGGCTAAATCTGCAAAATTTCCAAAAGTAGTTTAAAACCGCCAATGCAGAAAGAGTGCCGTGTAGACACACTGCTTTAGAGCTACGAAGTTCAAACATTTCAAAAAAGAAACTTTCTTCGTGTTTGACACATGTTAGCCATTCCTATTAAACATGATGTGTCACTTTAAATTATACATAGCATTAGAGCCATTTCACACAGCAACATATACTTACCATAGATACCAGTGTTGATACAAGTGAGAAACAACTTATTCCAATCCGCTTCTTCAAATATGTCAGTAGTCTTAGAGTATAGATATTCTGCCATTTCTATTCTTCCTTGTAAAGCAGCAAAATGAAGAGGAGTCAGTCCATCCCCACCCCTAATTTTTGGCAAGATTGGATGTTTTTGCAGCATTATCTGAGTTATCTGCACGTTCCCCACTGCAGCAGCAAAGCAGAAGGCAGTGTTCCCCTTGTAGTCTTGTAGTGCCAAGTCACTCTCATTCATCAAGTTTACCAACTCCTTTACGAAGTGAACATGGTTTGTTCCTGCCGCAACATGGAGCACTGTTGGCATTCCCTTTGCTATGGCAGCATTCAGCAGCATTTTATTATCATCTAACAACATGGGCTCAGCTGCTATCCAATTGCCTTGCAGCGCAAATTTGTAAAGGGGTACACATAAGTTGAGGTATTTGTCTCTGGCCTCCCCTGAAACAAAGCTAAACACTCGTAGACAATTCTTTACAACCTTATAATTGAAAGAACTTTAGTAAGATCCAGCACATTTATTTTTAGATAGTAATTTGATTGAAAAAATAATGTAATTTTTTTCTCCTTATATAAATATCTCCTTATCATTTGAATATAAAATAAATATTTAAGACTACTCTTCGTAATTATTTTTTTACGTACTCAAACCTGACATTACAAAAGTCCTCTAATAACTTTTAAATAAACTATTAAAAATGAATTAATATAAAGTGTTTTAAATCATTTTAAGAAGGTCCTAAGCTCAATTAGTTTGGGACCATCATTTAAAAAGATTAGAGAAGAAAATATTATTAAAAAAATATTGGCATATGTTTTCAGATAACATGATGAATCTTCCTCATGATTTTTTGAAACTCTATTTATTGCTTCTTTTATTTGGTTTCCCAAAGGGTTCTTCTAATCATGAAATTTCTGAATCTGTTTTCTTCTTTGATACTAAAATAATTAAATAGAGAAAACAGATTGTTTTTCTTTTTTAGATGCTTTCCCAAAAGCAAACGAACCTTGGGCGCATTTAGTTGGCAGGAATAAAAAAGAATCTGGAATAAAAAGTAGGATTTCATTGTTTGATTTGATGGAATAGAACATTTCATGTAATGCTCCATTCCATCATGTGATGAAAAATAGACTCTTTCTAATAATGGATGGAATCCAAAATTTCATCATAAAATAATATTAACTTTATTTTTTTATTATTAAAATAATTTAATTTAATTATTGAAAAAATTAATTTGATTATATTTTGTAAAGATTAATTTGTAGGAATTTAAAAAAAAATCTATTTTTTTTTAATTTTTTTATTTAAAAAAATTAATTTAATTATTTTATATTAAAATTAATTTAATCATTTTACTTATCTTATCTTTCTATTCTTTCAATTTATCTATTAATCAAATAATATAATATCACATTATCTCTTCTTTTTCATCGCATACCAAATAAGATAATGGCATTCCATTCTCTTTTTCATTCCTTCTTTTTTTCTTCTTTCCATTTTATTAAAATTTATTCCATCCAACCAAATAGTCCTTGTATTTTATGTTAGCTGATTAGCTCCTCAAACGGGATACTGTTGCATTGAGATATTTTTCGAGTTCTTGCTACGTTCCAAATTGGTAGGAAGCAATTTAAAAACATCTATAATCTTATAACAAAGGGACCAAAAAAATACTAAATTATTCCAATCAATTTCATTTGATGATGTAACGTTCAATCTTGTATCTCTTATATATAGCTAATAATCATTAAGTAAGCGTATGCAATTTAAGGAAAGAATAACTTTAAAGAATATTTGAAATACTCAATTACAAAATAATTTTTTAGATAATAAATTTGTAATTTTCTCCGACTGGTTTCTTTAACGAAAGTAACCAGCCATATTTGTCTACATACCAGGTCTTTATTTGTAGTCAAATTTTGCAAGTGTTACTTAATATAAGTGTGTGAGTTAAGTCAAAGGAAACAATTCAACATAGCTACTAGCTAGCAAAGAGTTATTTAAGAAACCCAACACTTTGTCCTTAAATTATTTGACAGGGAGCCGAAAATTTATAAGTGAAGTGATAAATAAATTTAAATTTAAATTTAATAGTTAAAATATTTTTATAATATTAAAGATTTAAACTTACAAAATAAATATTTGTAAATAGAAATAATCTCAGTATTCCAAGTGTGATAAACTTATACAAAAAAATAAGAAATACTAGTGCCAAAAAATAAGTTACTTGATATCACTACAAGAAATACGGGACATAGCGATGGATATTTAACGACAGTCTTCAACAACCGTCGTTAAAGCCAACTTTAACGACGGTTTGAAAACCGTCGTTAAAATTAAGTAAGTAACGACGGTTTACACAAAATCGTCGTTAAATACCGACGGTTAAGATCAAACCGTGGTGATCTGTGTCGACTTAAATAGAGAAAAAAATGACGGACATGACGACGGTTTTATGGAAACCGTCGTGGTCTTCCCAGCGTTCGGAATTCAAACCGTTGCTCGATATTCATGTGGTTTAACGACGGTTTGTCTTATAACCGTCATTAAATATACAATTAATGACGGTTTCTTCCCTAACCGTCGTTAAACCCATTTAGTGACGATTTTTTTGTGGTTTAACGACGGTTATAAACCGTCGTTAAACCACGCGTCCGCCTATAAATTCTCCAGCTCTCCTCATTTATCTTACAAATACTTTTCATTAGAGTTTTTTCGTATAATACACTAGCTGAGATTATTTTGTTACGTTTGTTACTATTAATTTTTGTGTACATATATTTTTTATATATATAGATTCATTATAATTCAATAATTTATGCATATTTAGTATCTAGTTAAATATGAATAAATTTTAAAATAATTTTTTCAATTATTAAATAATTCACACATTTAATTATTATATAATAAATTAACATGTGTCTAAATCAATTTATAAATTATTAAAAATATGAATTAATTTTTATTTTGCATAATAATTTATTAAAAAAAAATTTAATTATTATTAGTATCATAGATAGCACCAAATATTATATTTTAAATTAAAAATTAAATTGATATACAAATTTAAATTAATTTTATTAATAAAAATGTAAAAAAAATTATAGAAGTAACAACGGTTTTTAAACCGTCGTTACATTTAATGGCAGTTCAAAACCGTCGTTAAAAATAGTTTAATGGCGGTTCAAAACCGTCGTTAAAAATGGTTTAACGACGGTTTTTAAAATCGTCGTTAATTCAGTCATAGCGACGATTGTTTTCACGGTTGACTTAAACTGTCGCTGTAACTGGAGTTCTACGACGGTTTTGAAACTATCGTTAAATGGCATAACGACGGTCAAAACCGTCGTTATGCCACTTATAAACCGTCGTTATGCTATTATTTTGTTGTAGTGTATGATTGTGGCGAGGAACTCAAAAAAATTCTCCATTCCATATACACTGTTTTCTAGTGGGATTGGAGGACGTTTGTGACTCTCGTATAAAGTGACACACATGTAATTTACATTGAAGAGAGAAGTTATAAATAAAAAAAATAGAATAAAAAACAGTAAAATTACTAATAAATAAAATTTTTAATTTTTCAATTATACTTTTATGACTCTATAATTTGTATTGGTTAATTTATTTTAAATTTTTTAAATTAAATTTAAAATTATTGAATTAAAAGTTGTAAAAATAATTATTTTCTGAATCTTATATAAGAACAATAAATAAATTTCTTAAGATTACAACTGTTAAGAGATTGAAGTTAAATAAAACTCATTATATGAAATAAGAAATTATGAAAGCAATGAAAACTGAGGCATGTCATATGATCTTTCATGGAACAAACTTGCTTTATATTATTGACGTGGAGCATGCTATAAATTTTTTTTTATACTGAATATATAATTTAAAATCTAAATACGCTATCTGAATTTTAATTGATCGTAACTTTTGATTTAAATAGAATTACGGGCCCCATAAGATATCAACAGAATGCTCTTTTCTAGCTCGCCACTATTCAAACTCGAGTTTTCCTGATTAAGGGTATTTTAAGGTCCAAATTCTATTGTTTCAATAGTATATTTCAAACTTTTTTCTATTTTTGATTTATCTTTTTTTTTTCTTAAATTAAAATACATACTTAAAAATAAACATATCTTAAATTTTCTTTGTATAAATTATAAAAGTACAATATGTATCCATATTTATACCAAAATAATTGAATAAATGGATGATATTTTAGTAATTTCAATAACCCCATCTCCACTAGAAGAATATTCCTACCTTCATGAAACGGCAATCCCCTTCCTTCGGAATCCTTGCAAATAAAAAAAATTTCTGTTACAAGGTTCAATCATTCTACCCCCGTCTTTCTTCACACTCTTTACTCCAAATTCAGAGGCCTAGCTCATTTGTAACAAAAAAATAAAATAAAATAGATTCCACATAATATTTGAATTCATAGACATATTAATTTATGAATCAATATTTAAGCTATGTTTGACAAAAATAACTGATAAGTTAGCTGAAATTTTAAAAGTTAACTGAAAGTTAAAAAATTAATTTTTAATTGAAAGTTGTTAAGTTAATTTATTGAATTACAAGTGTTTGATAAAATTAACTATTGAATTAACTGATAAATATAAAATGACATAAAAAGATATACTTATATAAAATTTATCATTTTTTGTTAGTAATTACATTTCATTATGTAATTTCAAAAAATACAAAATAAACATATTATGTAGTGTCCCACAATAAATTAGTAATATTGTTGTGAATCTCTTTTATCTTAGTAGATGTCTCTAAATTTTTATTTTTTGTATTACTATCAATAATATATGGAAGTTCATCATAGGGTATGTAATTTGAATGTTGTTTGAACATAGTAAAAATAGTGTCATCTTGTGAGTAGGATAGTGTTGGAATTTGAATAAAATAATAAGGATAAAAAAGGAATAAAATTATAAAAGCTATCAGCTAAAAACTATACGCTACTTAAAGTAGCGTATGATAACCAGAGGCCTAGCTCATTTGTAACAAAAAAATAAAATAAAATAGATTCCACATAATATTTGAATTCATAGACATATTAATTTATGAATCGGTATTTAAGCTATGTTTGACAAAAATAACTGATAAATTAGCTGAAATCTTAAAAGTTAACTGAAAGTTGAAAAATTAATTTTTAATTGAAAGTTGTTAAGTTAATTTATTGAATTACAAGTGTTTGATAAAATTAACTATTGAATTAGTTGATAAATGTAAAATAACATAAAAAGATATACTTATATAAAATTTATCATTTTTTGTTAGTAATTACATTTCATTATATAATCCCAAAAAATACAAAATAAACATATTATATAGTGTCCCACAATAAATCAGCAATATTGTTGCGAATCTTTTTTATCTTAGTAGATGTCTCTAAATTTTTATTTTTTGTGTTACTATCAATAATATATGAAAGTTTATCATAGGGTATGTAATTTGAATGTTGTTTGAACATAGTAAAAATAGTATCATCTTGTGAGTAGGATAGTGTTGGAATTTGAATAAAATAATAAAGATAAAAAAGGAATAAAATTATAAAAACTATCAGTTAAAAACTCTACGCTACTTAAAGTAGTGTATGATAAAAAGTTATAAGCTACTCAAATAAGCTTGTTTACCAAACACTTCTAATTTGGTCAAACAAACTTATAAATTAGACAAATACATTATAAGTTAGTTTATTTGACTTGTCAAACATACTCTTAGCCTATCGTCAATGAATAATTTTTTATTTACCAACAGTATTCAAATTATGACACGTAATAAAAATAATTTTAAAAAATATTATTTTTATTATCTATATTACGATCTAAACACTATTAGTGGACAAAAGAATTATTCATCAACGAGAGACAAAATAATTTTTATTAACTTATTAATGATATTATTATAAAGTTTTATTTTATTTTATGTATTTCAAAAATAGAATTTAATTTAATTTCATAAATTTTAAAATTGTTTCTAAACATAAAGTTTTATTAAATAATAAAACTTAATTCAATTCAATGATGGGAATTGAATTAAATTCTTGTACTAGATTTGGTTCCAAATATTTTGTACATGTACATTAAGAGTAATTATAAAACCCAGTTCGATAGACTATGAAATTAATTGTTATGGGACCTAACTTTTTGAAGAATAGTTTAAATATAATAAACCAATTCAGTCTTTTCATTATTGGTAAAGCTAGTCTTAGAAGGAAATTAAATTATAATTAAGCTTATATGATATTCTAGAGAGAGAGATTACTTGTATCTTGCAAAAGATGAGGGGAAGGCATTCTATGTAACTCTGAAGCAACAGTTTGGATCTGATTCTGTCGTTGTGGAGAAATAGTTGGATCCACAACTGTTACAGCCATTTCTCTGTAAAAAAAAAAAAACAATTTTGTTTTCATTTCCTAAACAATTTAATTATAGCCAAATTAAAAGGAAAAACCAAGCACTATATAATAGAAATGAGGAACTCCTGTGCTTTTCTAGTATTCATTTTAAGAGAAGAATATAAATGTGATGGTTTTCAAATAATAGTAAGTTGGTTTAGTGTGAAATCTTTTCAGGTAATATTTTGTTTAATAATAATAAATAAGTAAATAATTCAAAAATTAAATATTTTTACATCATTAATAAATAAATAAAAAATTCTATATATATATATATATATATATATATATATATATATATATATTAAAAATATGTACCTTAAATAGTCCCACATGATTAAATAGAGAACCGGGAATCAGTGACTTTTTCTTTTTTAGTTTCATGACAGGTCCTCCATTGGTGGTTGCTGTTGACACTAAATATTAAATAATTTCGAGGAAGCAGCAATGGCCCCCACTAAGACTCCTTTTCCACAAACCACGAGGGAGGCCATCAAATTATTCTCTATTTATGGTGGGATCCACTTGCCAGCGATGATACCTGTCTTTGTGGAAGTAAGCCCTCCATGGAAATTTTCGAAGCTTTTGTTTTAATTTTTTATTTTTTATTTCCTAATTGACGTAGAATTAATACATACTTCCACCACTACGTGGTTGAAAATTCCTTGTAAGTAAAGGAAAAGAAAATGTTATCCATACCTGAAATTCCGAGTTCAAACAGTTCCTCTGACGGTAGTACGGTACTTTACCGTCACAGACAAAGCAGACCAGGGATCAGTTAGTTTTCTGGGGAAAGATGACAGAAAAAAAACCAATTTAGAACTGCATGCGAACTGAGATTTGAAATGAAATAGAAACGAAAGAATACTTCAGACCGTCTTTTAGAGAAGAAGAAGAAATAGAATTACTGACGAGCGTATAGGAAACGAAAGAAGAGATGGAAAGTATTTGAAGAACACGTACGGTGCAGTTAGAATATTGAGAAAACACATGAACAATATATGTACGTATAAGATTTAAGTACATAGAAATATTGAAAGAAAGAGAAAGAAGAGAGTTAGAAGAAGGTTTTACCTGACAAATAAGCAATGGAGATGCTAAATTTCGGAAATCGCTTTATATTCTTTACTTGTGGGGTGGGATTATTGCTTCTAGTTGGAGAAGCTTTCCGACTCAAAATGAATGCTTTTGGGTATTGGAAACTGCAAGGAAGAATGAAAGTACAAGGATATCAAGGAGGGGACTCATCCAAATCCAAGGAGAGCTATAAATGGAACCAGAAATAGAGAACTTAACCTGAAAGGGCTGTTCTTCTTAGTCAACTTAATGTATATGAGGCCAATTCCAGTAGTTTATTGCAATTTGGACTCACAAGAAGCCATTCGTATATGGTGGTCCCATGCTATGAGCTTTTTTTTTTTTTTTTCTAAAGAAATGTTAAAGTTGTAAGCAAAGAATCATTTTTTTTTTCATCAAAACAACCAAAATGTTTTCGTTTTTTGAGTCATCGACACAAAACGGAATTATCGAAACGAAATAAAATATTTGTTAAGAAATTATACTATTTTGATTGAAATTACTATATTTCGAAATATTTTGATAAAAATATTTTTATTTTAGTAGAAATTTCAGCGAAAAATACTCTTATTTCGATAAAAATATTCTTATTTCAAGTTATTTCGATGGAAAAGTACTAAACTAATTTGAAAAATAAAAAAATTGACAATCTAAAAGTAGATAAAAGTAGTATCATATCACATCTAATATTAAGTTATTTTCTTCTACAAGTCACAATATCTTTATTAACTTCTTATTCTCTCCCTTTATTCTCTTGACATTATTTTTTTTCATTTTCTTTATTTTAAAGAAAAAACTACAAAATGATGAAAGAGATATTAAAAGATAAAGAGAGAAAAAAATACCTAAAGATAGAGATAGAATTATAATTGACAGAGAGAAGCTTAAATATAGATGCTACAAAAGAGTTAAAAAGAAGATGGAAAGATGAATGCAAGAAAGAGATGTTGTTAAATGCTGTTAGGATTTGAATCGGAGTACTTACCGTAGTAGCATGTTTACTTACTATTCAATTATAGATATTAATTCGAATTAATTTTAATATAATTTTATATATCCCTATTATTAATATTATGTTAAAATCTTTTAAAATTAAAAAAAATATTATTTGAAATTATTTGTAATATTTTTTTAAAAAATTTTCTCTTTTCTCAAAATTTTCAAAATATTTTGAAATGTTTCTGAAGCCATTAAAAGTGTACCTCAAAACGAAATTTAATACTTTAATTGTAAGATGAGTCAGTAGATCTTTTGTGAAATGTTTTAAAAATTGAGTTGGTCATTGACGTAGAATCTCATGGGTTAATAATTGAACTGTGATTAAATTAGCTGTAAAATATATAATATATATTTTATATTATAAAAAATATATATTAAAATATAAATATATAAAATTAATTAAATAATTCAACGAATATTAAAATAATGAAATAATAAGCACTAATATATATATTTAAAATTTTATTAATATATTTCTATTATATATATATATATATATATATATATATATATATATATATATATATATATATATATATATATATATAATTCATGTTTTACATAATATAATACTCAATATTTAATAATGTTATTATCATTCCTTATACATATATAATTTTATTTTTTATTTTTAAATAACTAGTTATAATGAATTTTTTTGAATTAAAAAATTTTAAAAATAATAATCAAAATATGCAATTTTAATAACATAAAGAAAAAATAAAATTTAAAAAGTAAACCATTTGAACAGCTCAGTTACTTATTTTTGTCTATTTTAACCTTTTTTTTCTTTTACAGATTTACTAGTTTAATTTTTAAGAGTTAAATTCGACCCGCCTCTCTTTATATATCAGTTCACTAATTTTTTGCTCTAGGCTTTTCAACACTAATTTTAAATACTTGAGTCAAGATTGATATTTTATATAAAATAAAACTTGACAATATATGAACTGTAATATAGATAATGTTATATATATATATTAAAGATATTGATATTTTCATGCACAGTTAAATTTATAAAGATATTATTTTCTATTTGCAACAGGTTAAAAATTAAAATTAAAAACATTTTTTTCCACTTTTATCTTATAAATTACCAAATTGAAAAAGTGCACTCAATTCAGTTATTATTTTTTTTTTTTTTGTACAGATTCAATTCGGTTAATGACAAGTGCTAAAATTAAAGTATGTTGTTGTACTGTTGAAATGACGCTGCGACGTTTTGCAAGTCCGGTAAATGGTTTAAAACAGGGTCAAGAAAAAGGTAAATACGAGATAGCTAGTTCTGTTGACGCATTTTTATTGCTTACATAACTCTTAAACTTATATATTAATCGAGTATAAAATTTATTTATTTTGAAATAAATTTTTCAGAAAAAATAAAATAAGACTAATTTACTCAGTTATTATTTGGTTTTACTTGGTTAGTTCGCATGTCAAGTTACATTCAAGTTTGAATTATGTTGTTACGTTTGTTAAACTATTTCTTGGTTGTTAATTTAATTAGCTTTATGTGTGGGGTTATTTTTGGCTATAGAGATAATGTGTATTATCAAATATTATGCTTGTGTGTCTATATTAATGATTTTATAAATTAATTTATAACGAGTTTGATATTTAGAGTAACTCATAGACTCAATAAAATTTGAAGAAAAAAACTATAGCAGTTTTAAAATGTAGAGATTGAATTGTTTGTTTAATTATTTTGTGTGTGTGTGTGTCTATATATAGTTTATTATTGTTAGTGGATACTTTTGGAAAGCATTTTAATTTAAAAAATATTATGAGTTATCTAAAAGCTTTGAATAATATTATAATCCTATTTTTTCTATTTCAAACATGTATCCATTTTTCCTAGTAATTTTTTATGGATTTTTTTAGTAATTTAGAAACTCATTAGTTTTATAACATCTTTTCTTGAACAATAAAAAAAATTTTCTACATTTTGATCAAATAGGATTTTCGATTTTTTTTTTTTAATATTACTTACGACAAAAGTTGTTGTGGTTAATTGATCATATTAGAAATACAACAGTTGTTGTGAGATAGGTATATTTTGCTCTTATACAGGCGCAGTTTTAGGTATATTAGAAATACAACAGTTGTGGTGAGATAGGTACGCTTGTCCTATATAATCATTGACTAGAAGGCAAAACCAAATTACTAAGGTCTCGTTTGGTTCGTAGCAACGGAGGGAATAGGAATGAGAATTGAGAATGGAATGGAAAGGAATGAATTTAAATAGAATGGAATGGAATGTTGTGATTAAAATTATGTTTGGTAGGATAATGGAATGAAATAGAATAAAAACGGTTAAAAAGACAAAAATATCCTTAAAGAATAAAATTATTAAAATAATATTATTTTAACTTATAAAATTATTTAAAAAATATTATAAATAAAAAATAAAATAAATAATTAATAATATAAAATTTTTATTAAAAATATTTAAAATAATTTAAACGTTATTTATTTTATTTTATTTATTAATATTAAATAAAATCTAAAAATGATACCAACAAAATTTTAATTTTATTATTATAATATTTATATAAATTTAAATATTATTTTTTTCTAAACAAAAATATACATATCTTACCTGGCGGCGGTGAGAGTAGGAGACCAAAGAAGAGAGAGAGCGTGGTTGATTTCATAAAATAAATAGAAGGGTATTTTTAGAAGGGCATTAAAGTATTTTTATCTTTATTCCATTCCATTACCTCTATTTCCATTCATTTTCAGCGGCAATCTCTATTCCCTCACACTAGGTAATCTACATTCCATCCAGTGTCCATTCTATCATCCAAACATATTATCTGATGGAATGGGAATGCATATTCCCATTCCATCCCTTTAAATCAATGAACCAAACGGGACCTAAGGTCTTTGGTGCAGCCGATTTGAATGTCTTGTGTCCTCTTACTTGGAAAATAATTTTAGAACAGAAAGTTCATGGAAATCCCCAAAACTTGATGGTCATTGGCTACTGCGATAGTGCTTGCTGCTTTTACTTCGAAAGGGAAAGGAGGTAGACTAGTCCAATAAGTTTGATGGATCCAGCTAAAATGGTCACGCACGAGTGGACTACGAAAAGTAGCAATATATTGAAACGTCCGCTTTAAATTTATTTCTGAACCTATTTTTCAACAGATTATGATTCTTCCCTTTCAATTCCTTTTTTCCTTGCTGATGCTACCTCGTGTGAAATTTCTAAGAATGATGGTAGTACGTATAAAATATGAAACATCGAAAAAGAAAGACAGCTAGCAGCGCTCCCTGTTTTAAAAAAATTTCATATTATTAAACTAAGGGCTCATTCCGTATATATGTTTTGACTATCACTACTCCTCCGTTCTCAAATTAAGGCTCATTCGGTGAAGATAAAAAAAAGAAGATAAAATTATATATATATATATATATATATATATATATATATATATATATATATATATATATATATATATATATATATATAATATTAATAAAATAAGATAACACTATCAAATTTTTTATCATATCTCATTTCTTAGTTAAAATTATTATCCTATAAAATAAATTAAATTATAAACAGAATAATTTTTCTTAAAAATATTTGTTTTTTTACATTAAAGTTCACAAATTTTATATCAACAACAATAAAAATTTAAAATCCAAAATATAAAAAATAAGAGAATTAAATTTGTATTATTTTTAAAAAATAATAAAAAATATTATTTGAATTTAAAAATAATTAAAAATTAAAAAAATCTCAAACCATTATTAACATTATATATAGAGTCAATTATTGTTATAAAAAATATTATTTAAATTAAATTTATATTATTTTTAATATATTTTAAAATTTTTATATATTTATTATTTTAGAATTAAAATATAAATAAATTAATATTTTAAATAAAAATAAAAATAAAAATAAATAAAATATTTAAAATAATACGTATTTATTATTGAATATGAGAAAAACTTAACAAACATATATCATATTCCACTTTTATCAAATCTAATATTATATCTATCCTTATTCTATCCTAACCACCAAACGAACTCTAAAATTGTAACTCTTTCGTTGCCTTTTATTATGCCTTTTATTAAGAGTGTAAATTGGGTTATATAAATTTTCCAATTGGACCAATTTAATTTTACTCATAGCTACATTAGCAATTTGATTTGAGTTACTAGTGAGTTGGTTTGAATTAAAGAATCTTCTAATAAATATTATTTTAAAATAAAATAAAAGATTAATCGTACTGTTAATTAATCTAACTTATTTAATAAAATAATACAGTCTAAAAAATTATTTTCTAAAAAATAGTCAGCTAAATTTAAGTCATTCTCACACAAAGTAATACAAAATGGATTTGCGTGTATGCGTGTGTTCACTCTTCCTTGTGTAATTTCGGGATTGAAATGTATGTACTCTGGTCTCAGTGTGTGTGTCTATATATATATATATATATATATATATAAAGATGTTTATTGATATGGATATGACTCTCAATATGGTTATGAACTACAAAAGTTTGCCTTCATAATTATGAAGCCGGTTGATCAGCGTAAGCAATAAAAAGATAACCAATTTTAGATACAATCACTATGAGAAAATAATGAAATTGTTGGTTGGTAGAGTATTTGGTGTATAGCTATGCATGGTTACAAGTCAATTATAACAAGTAGAATTTCTGTTATAAAGATTAACACGCTAGTACGGTATTGCGCTGGTTTGTCTATACATTTACATCATAGCTTGTATCAAATTATTATGGAATACAATCTCAAATCCTCATTCTTTTCTATTTCTCTTCTCTTTCATTCTATTTCTCTCCCTGTACTAAAATCTCACAAGGTATCAGAGCCATCCAAAATCTATTGATGGATAGTTCACAAAATAGATTTGTTCCTCAAGGATTCTCAAATTCAATGTCATTCAAGTTGGATGAGTTGAACTTCCTCCCATGGAGGAAATAGAATTTGGCCACAGTAATAGGTTACAACCTACAAGATTATAATATCATTCCTCAGAAGTATAATTTAGATGAAGATGAGGTTCTTGGTAGAGTTAATGAAAGATTTATGAATTGGATGCAGCAAGATCAACTCTTAATGTCATGGCTTTTATCTTCCTTAACTGAGGGTATACTGGCTCGTATGGTTTGTTATGAAACTTCAAGGCAAGTAGGGAGGTATTCTTTGCCTCACAGACATGAGCAATAATTAAATAGTTAAAGAAGCAACTAAGGTTGACAAAGAAAGGTGGTTTGCAAATGAACGATTATCTATAAAAAGGTCAAGAAGTTTGTTGATGCTTTAACATGATCAGGTGGAGTATCAATTTCTAAAGTATATCATATTGATGTAGTGTTTAAAAGACTCCCTTTAGATTATTATGGGTTTGTGACAAAAGTGACATCCAAAATCGAGCCTCACTCCATCATTGAGATTAAGGCACTTCTTATGGCTCAAGAAGATCGAATTGAGAAACATAGAAAGGTAAAATCTTTTTTTTTTCACAAGCTAATCTTATTTAGAATCAAAGTTAGCAGTTTAAGAACAATCAACAAATTAAATTACTTTGGGTTATCAACACAATTTCTTTGGTAGGTCTCATGGTGGTAATTTCTCTAGTAGAAATGGAGGTGGTTATAGGGATAATTCAAACTTTTGAGGTAGAGGGAGAGCCAATAGATCTCAATGGAATGATAGGCCTCAATGCTAACTACGTGGAAAATATGGGCATATAACTAGTTAATGGTTTCACAGATATGATAAAAGTTATATTGGTGTTACACAGTCATATTTTACATCCCAATCCTTATCACAATCACACCAGCAACAATTTAGGTCTACTTCTCAAACGCCAGCTATACTTGTAACATCTAAAAATCTATTTAACACTACTTGGTACCCAGACTCTGGGGCAACCAATTATGTCACTGTTGATCCTCAAAATTTGGTTTTCAAGAATGAATATGCTAGAGGTGAAAAAATTCATGTAGGAAATGGAGAAGGTTTAAGCATTTCTCACATTGGTCACTCTTCCTTCTAATCTCCTTTTAATTCCTCAATTTTATCTCCAAACTATTTGTTTCATGTACCTACTATATCAAAGAATATACCGAGTATCTCTAAATTTGCTGAGGATAACAATGTATTTTTTGAATACCAACCTAATTATTGCTTTGTTAAATCTCAAGAAACCAAGGAGATACTTTTTTAGAGTTGTTAAAAATGGCCTTTCTGTGTTTTGTGATCTCAAGCTTAAGGCTCCTTCTAAATTTTGTAACAAACCTTGTTCCAATTTTGCTCCTGTAATAAAGTCTACTAGTAGCCCTGTTTCATCTCAATGTAATATATTTTCTACATTGCGTTCAAGGTTAGGGCATCCTTGTTTATCAGTTGTCAATCATATGTTACAATCTTGTAATTTCCCAGAGTTCAATAGAAGTTTTATTCTTTTTTGTTCAGCCTGTTGCTTAAGTAAATCCCATAAGCTTCCATTTCCATATTCTCTAACAAAGTATACCAAACCTTTACAGTTGGTTTTCTCTTACATTTAGGGGCCCTCAACCATTTCTTCCAAACAAGGTTGTCATTAATATATACACTTTATAGATGCTAACTCTAGATCTTCTTTATTTTATTCTATTAAACTCAAATCAAAAGCATTGTCTATATTTATCAAATTTCACAAGATGGCTGAGTTACAGACTAGTTGTAAACTACTCAGTTTACAAATTGATGGGTTTGATGAGTATACTAGCCTAGCCTTCAAGAATTATCTTGCTATAAATGGTATTTTCCATAGGCTTAGTAGTCCCTATGCTCATAAACAAAATAGGGTGGCATAGAGAAACCATAGGCATCTTTATAAGACAGGTTTCACTCTTGGCCACTTCTTCCTTCCCTTTCTCCTTTTGTTATTATGCATTTCATACAATTTGATATCTTATTAATATATTTCCCACTCCCTTGCTTAATTTCAAAAATACTTTGGAAGTGTTGTTTAATTCAAAACTCAATTACAGATCTCTCAAAGTTTTTGGTTGTGCATGTTTTTCATACACTTGACCTTATAATTCTCATTAGTATTTAGGTCTTTCATAAAGGATATCGCTACCTTGATCCTCCTTTTGGAAAAATCTATGTGTCAAGGGATGTAGTTTTTGATGAAAAAAGAGTTGTTTGTCACAAAGTGGTGTGTTACTTTTAAATCCACTAAGCATTGCTATTGTACCTTCTTATAGTCTATTGTTTATCATGAAAATGTTAATATTGCTTCAAGTGTTGCTGTTTCTTATACTTTTCCTAATGCACAATCAAAATGGGCAGTAAATGCTGAGATAAGGGTTAGTCCTATGTCAAGCCATCCTATGATTATTAAAAGTGAAGCAAACATTTTTTGACTTAAGATCTACATGGCTGTAACTGAAGCAGCCTTTGTGACATAAGCTTATCTACTCCTCAAGGGAAGGCTACAATGGAAGAGGAGTACAAGGCTTTGAAAAAGGACCAAACATTGGTTCCAGTTAATAAGAAAGAAAACTTGTTAATTATAAATAGGTGTTACACTTGTCCTGTAAGGAAACCATGCAATATACACGACAAATTTTTAAAGAAAAATTCTCAGTAACCTCTTCACGTATTTTCTTTTTTTGCTTTTGAAGTTGCTGGGAAGTCATTCGATCAATGGGTCTCTTAGAGGGGGGGTCTAACTCCATATCTTTTGCCATGAAAATACTCCATCATTTGACCTAAAATTTGAGTTAAGATTTTATTGTTGCTCAAACTAGGATTGTCAGCCTGAAATTGTTTGGCTACAATCTCTTACAGTTAGCCCTAGAAATTTATCAAACAAAAATTTAGAGTGAGATGTAGAGTAAAAACAAAAATATAAGTCTTAATTTGTAAAAGATAATAAAATATTAAGGCAATCAAAATTAAAAGGTTGGAACATGTCATATAAAGAAGAATTTTTCATTATTGCCCTTTTCAATTATGCAGATAGAAGGTTTGAGAAAAATCTATAGATTCTACCTAAAAAGCAGTAAACAATTCAAGATTCTCTTGTATTTGACGTCCATGTTTATTAAAAAAAAATGCTTCTTTTCATGCTATGATCAGTGTAATATTTATTCCAAACAAGTTATTTGAAATTGAAATAACATCAGTAATTTCTATGCAGAAGTTTAAAGAGATGTTTCAAATATAATTGTTTCATTTGATACAAACTAATTTTGTTTTTTTAGGAATTTAGATTTATGTCATGTACTTGTTAAAAATGAAAAAAGTGGTGGTGCACACAAATATATAGATCTTTTCCAGAAAAGACTCTGGATCAATCTTAACAAGGAAGTGAAATGGATTGTCTTGTAACAGGAGCAAATTTTCTACTTAAGTTGATTTCCTTACACCACATACTAATTCTGATATCTTGCTGGTATAATCCTAACATCCTCATATTTTTTATTATTAACTAGAACTTATCCAATGATTCATAAATATTTTTTTTCCATTTATTCAGAAAACACCTGTTATTCTTTTATTTTTGCTTTTTCTTTTTTGTTCTTGGAGGGACTTTGTGGCTACAGAATCCTTTCAATTTATTATGATGATTAATTGCTGAAACAGAAAATATCATCTCTGTTCTGGTTTTTCTTTCAATAGGCAGTCCACCAGGAAGCATTTACCTATACAGATGGTCAAAAGCATAAAGTGCAGATTTCTGGAGCTTGGGAACAAGTATTGGCTGAGGCACTTTCTGGGGCTTGGAAAAGCTTTTAACTAAGCGCAAGATGTTGATTCCTATCACAACCTCTTGCTTTTGGGGATGTGATAAGGAAATAATAAACTACTATACATCAACTTTTATTGGTGGAAGAATATCTTTTACAGGAGCATAAAGTATACATCAACCCTTTCCTATGTGTTTATTGTCTGGAAGCCATTAAGGCTAATCCATTATTGTCACTTTCTTGTTCAAGAAATCAGAATCAGGACCATATTATGTTACATTACAGAACCTTTAATTATTCCCCCCAAAAAAGTAGAGAAAAGCTTCAGTATACTAAATATAGATTAATTAATAAGACAAGAATACTTGATAGACAACTCTATACCAGCAAAGAAAATAACTAGCAGTATTAATTACATTAATAGGTGTGAGGACACTTACTTAAATAAATGGAAACAAGCTGCCCCTGTCCATACTTACTTGATTCTCTTGATTGCAGTCCTGGTGACAACATTGACACCTTACTCAAAAAGCAGTGGGATTCTATTTGCAAATCAAAATATATTCAGAGCCAAGAAATATGCATTATATAAACATCACTTTCTAATGACCTCTTAATGTTGCTGCGTTGACCAAGATACTGCATTCAGAGCCCAGAAATTGCAATCGTTTTTAACCAAATGGATGGCCAGAAATTGCAATCATTTCTAATGAATTATATAAACATCACTTTCAAATGATAGAAACTGCATTCAGTTGTTAGAATCCACAGGTTTTTTGATTGTTCATTTCTAGGAAAAAGTAGAAACTTCTCTCTTTGGATCACCAAGATACTTTGTAAAACTATAAACTTCAATACATTCACGGGTTTGACCCAATCATGCCAAGGGGGTGTTGTGCCCTAACCACATTGCACTCATTTTTATCCTAATGGATGACCATTAATTACGTAAACTAGTTACAGTCAAATCTACCTATGACAAAGTGGTTGCTTTGGTAGTTAAGCATCTCTGAGCTTTCTGAAGGGCCAAGTCTAGTTGGTATTTCTATTTTAAGACTTCTACGCTATTGAAATACAAGTTAAAAAACACAAGTATGGTAGATACTTGGATTTCTCTTCTAGAAGTTAATTCCATTCAATTTAATAACATAAGCTTTTGCAAACCATTTTCGTTCATTCCTTCTCTTTCTCTGTCATTAATTTTTCTTTCATTTCTAAATGTGTTCTAGTTACAGAAAGTTCCACTAGTTTTCTATGTATCTATAATTTCATACATATTGTCTATTCACAACCAGAGAATGTTATTTTGAGAGAATCAAACTTTAAATCCCCAAAAATGCTTCACATACCAGCACCCAAGGAAGGCTCCCGATAGAGGAATCCGTAGGTAGGCTGACGACGAAAGCTTTCTCCTCCAAAGGTGCTTCGATGGCGAACCTTAACTGGCAGCTACTTACTCGCTGTACCCATGGTGTTTCGTTGCAGGGGCTTAACTGTTGTAACCATGGTGTTTCGTGGCAGAGGAAACTCGTGGTGATTTTTGGGGAGGGAAATTTTAAGGAGGGGTTATTATTCGCGGGAGCAAAATTTTCAGGGGATTCTATGCGGGGTTGAGAAATTGTAGACCCCTCTGCGCTATTTTCACCGGTCAGCTTGGGGTCTGCTGTGCTACACATCAGGCACTCCTGTCTTCCAAAACGCAGCCTTTTGGCTGCGTTTTGGATATTTTGTATTATATTTTACATTTATTTTATTGATAATTAATTTTTTTTCTCAATGACTTATTATTCGGCTTTAAATTTTTAATATTTAATTTTATATATTTAATTTTTTAAAGATTAATTTATTTTAAATAATGAATTCAAATTTTATTATTAAAAATTTCAATATATAAAAACTATGGAAATCATCATAAAAAGCTGCATTTTTTATATTTTATATTTATGTTATTGACAGTTAATTTTTTATTTTTTATTTTTTATTTTTTATTTTTTAAAATTTAAATTCATATATTTAATCTTTTAAGGATTAATTTATTTTAAATAATGACTTTAAGTTTTATTATTAAAAATTTTAATATACATAAGCTATGAAAATCATCAAAGTTGTGTTTTGGATTTTCTTTTTCTTTTTTTTTTATATTTTACATTTATTCTATTGATAATTAATTTTTTTCTTTGTTATTTTAACTTCTTATTCAACTTTATTTTCTAAAATTTAATTTCATATATTTAATCTTTGTAGTATTAATTTATTTTAAAAAATGACTTCAAATTTTATTATTAAAAATTTTAATATACATAAGTTATAAAAATTATTATCTGAATCTTAAGTGTTAGAAAAAATCTTATTATTAAAAAATTTAACATTTGGAAGGTTGCAATGGTCAATAATGCCACTGACAAGTGTGTCAAATGTATTTTCAAGCGTGGGGGCACAACCCAAGTTGAAAATTAGACTATGTCAATATTTTGTGACATTATTAATGCGTTCTGAACATTTTTTTTACATGATTATAAATATTAGAGTAAAAATTAAAAAAAATATGTTGAAACTCTATAAACCCTACTAGCAATTGCTCAGCAATTTTCACAATATTATGCCAACTTTGTTTTTCTTTTACATTTTGGAGGAGGTGTTCTAAGCCCGATGAAATAAATATTTAATACATTCTTTTATTTATGATAATTAATATTTTACTTTGTTGAAAAAAAATTTGCCACAAAGAGGGAAAAAGCCATTCAATGGTGTTATATATATATATATATATATATATATATATTGAACTTTAATTTTTAAAATTTATCTTTATCAATTTAATCTGTTAAGAATTTATTTATTTTAAAGAATGTCTTCAAATTTATTCTATTTATAAATATTTAAAACATGCTTTATGATAACTAAAATTTTACAAAGTTAGAGTGAATATATAATTTAGTTAAGTTTTCATTCTAATCAGTTAAAAAATTTATTCAATTTCTATTAATATAGTTAATGTAAAATTATTTATATAGAAAAAATAACTTTTAAGTAATAGTTTAAAAAAATTAAACTTTAAAAATTAAAATTTAAAATAAAATTTTCAAAGATTAAAATAACAATAGAATCTTTTAATTAAATTTTATTTTTGAAGAAATTTGGTGATTAAATTAAATTAAAATAAATCCAATGTTTTTAAAATAAATAAAAATATAAAAAAAATCCAAAATGAAGCAAAAAAATAAAATACAGTTCACACATTTTCTGATGAATTTTAACTAAAAGTTTATATAGTTTTAGTAAAGATATAATTTTTCTTTTAAAATAATTAAATAAATTTTCAACATTTCTGTTAACATTAATAAAACAACAATACTTTTAAAAAGAAAATGATTTGATAAAAAAATTTAAATTTTATACAGATATTAAAAATAAAGCTTGAGCTTTGAAGCAACTAATAGAGAATTAATATCCATACTTTTTTATTTTATTTTTATATTTTTTTCATTACTCTGACATTTCAATGGCGATTAGATATAAGTCGCCAATGAAAGGCTATGGTGAATGAATAATTGATATCCTTTTGGTGGCAATGTGTTAAATTTTGTTTTGAGGTACCATTTCGATGACTCTAAAAATAGAAAAATTTTGAAACGTTTCAAAAATTTCATGGAAATAAAAGATTTTTTAAGAAACATTTCAAATAATATATTTTTTTCAATTTTAAAAGATTTTAACATAATATTAATAATATATATATATATATATATATATATATATATGTTAAAATTAATTTGAATTAATGTTTATAATTGAATAGTAAGTAAACATGCTACCAAATTCCAATAACATTTAACAATAGCCTTTCTCCATCTCTCAATCTTCTTAATTCTTTTATGGTTTCTATCTTCAAGTCTCTCTCTATTGACTATGATTCTGTTCTGTCTTTATATTTATGTATCTTTCTCAAATACTTTTTTTTCTCTTTGTCTCTCAATCTCTCTTTTCATTATTTTTGTAGTTTTCTCTTTAAAATAAAGACAATGAAGAAAAACAATGTCACACAAATAAAGAGAAAAAGTAAGAATTTGACAAATATGTTGTAACTTGAGAAAATAATTTAGTATTGGATGTAATGTGATGCTACATTCATCTACTTTCAAATTATTAATTTTTTCATTTTTCAAATTAGTTTGGTATTTTTTCATCGAAACAATTCAAAACAAGAGTATTTCTATCGAAATAATTCGAAACAAATGTATTTTCACTAAAACATTTTGTAATATAGTAATTTCAATTAAAATGGTATAATTTCTTAACAAACACTTTATTTCATTTTAATAACTCTATTTCATGACTCTGACTCCGAAAATAGAAACATTTTGATCGTTTCAATAAAAAAAAATTTAGTTCTCCGTCTAGTGGTGAGAGTTGGATTTAGGAGGTCAATCTTAGTTTTAGGGTCAATGAATAGAAAATGCAAGGTTGAAGCATAAACAGCATCAAATGGTGCTTTAAGGTCTTCTGTCATGAAGGAGAAAGAAAAGGCACGAGAAGGAACATAATGATCTTCTGCTACACAACTCGAAGGTGTTTGATGGTCCATTAGGTATCATTATGTTGGAAATATTTTCTTTAGTCGTGGAAAATTTTGATATTTTCTTTGCATTTTTAGCTTTCTAATTGACTTTGATTACTACTTGAGCTATTTTTTTTTCCTTGACTTTTGGGATTCTTTATTGTAATTTAAGTAAAAATGCAAAATGCTTGATCTGGTGAAGGCGGCTGCCTCCTTGTACAGGTACCGAGTATATTATTTCAGGAAGAAAGCCATTTAGTATTTATATATCTATATTTATTTATTTATTTTATTAGGGGAATGGGAAGAAGACAGAGGAAAACAATTTTCTCGGGTTGCATTTAGTTTATGATATCTGTTGCTTTACCACACAAGCATTACGATACTGGCTGGGTTCTTTCTATGTAATTTCAATGGCTCGGCTTTGCATTCTCTGGTCTTTCAAAGGGATTAGTGGTGCATAAGGATTTATTTAGAGATTTAGTACATTCAAGCTTAAGATGTTATCATTTTTGTTGGCTCTACTTAGAAAAGAAAATATGCCTTCACTTGATGACGGTTACTTTCTAATACGTTTGGGGCCATGTGTTTGCTTCATTATTTTCTTTTCAATCTATTGCTTGATGTACTTTATTATATTCCTTGAATTTAGTCTCATGTAAAGTTGTCAAAATTGTGGTTCTCTTGACACTGTGAGGAGTAATCATTGAATTAGATCACAAAATAATTTGTTTACAAAGTAATAAAATAGTGGTTTCTGCTCCCTAGTGATTGTAATGTAGCCTCAGTTTGAAATACAATTTAATAATGCAGAGAAGTTGTTGGTTTTTATGAGTTGCTAGTCTATTGGACGTGGAGGCCATTGACAAAAAAAACTAAAGGCATAACAGCGTAAACCGCAAGTGGGATTCTCACCTTATCCATTCCATCTCTCCATGTTATAGAACCTCATACAATTGGCACCTCAAAAATCCATGGTCTAATAACACTCACAATGGAGGATGTCTCTTCATTAATGGCAGAGAAAAAAAGATTGGAAGGTTTTACCATGACCTTCGGAAAACTAGGCTCATGTATACTGTCGTAGTAAGTCGAGTTTGGTGAGCCGACATTTGTAACAGTCCTATAAAACTTGTCCCCTAACCTTTTTTGCCATCTTCTATGGCTAGTGTAAGAGAAGGGTAGTTGAGCTTCCATGCTCTGTTGACTCTGGTGCTTCTACAAACACTACAATCACCAGTGCTCATTCTTAATATGGTGGTGTTGTAGCCTTAATGATAGAGAAAGTTATTATAATCTTACTCTGATGCATGGAAAACTAGTCCTGGGTGCACTAGCTACGCTGGATCGAGAAGACCGGATCCATGACCAAATCCTCCTCCTTCTAATATATGCCTTTTAGGGTTCGTGACAAATGATGTATTCAAATAATAAGAAGTTTAGTTAGTGAAAATTATACATTTTCTTCTCAGCAATGAATACCAATGATGTATTCATGACCAAATCCTCATCCTTCTTATATGCCTTTTAGGACTCATTTGGTAAATCTGATAAGTAACAAAATAGGATAAAGTTATCCTATTTTACTTTTATATTATGTTTGGTGGGATAATATAATAGAATAAAAGTATCCTCCTTATTATCGTATCCTGCCTCTAAGTGAAAAATTAGGGCTCATTTGGAGAGCAGGTTAGGATATGATAGTAGATAGAATAACAGAAGGATAGAATATGGGCATGATAGCTCCTATCTTATCATATGTTTGATGTGTAACAGGATAAGCATTATGCTATTCTATCATGTGTTTGGAGTAAATCAGATAATGGTAGGATAAGATAGGAATGGTATAAAATAACAAAATTACCTTCATAATAAAATTACATATATACTTATTTAAAATCAATTTTAATATCATTTTTTGATTATTTTATATATTGGTATAAATTTTAAAATTAAAATAAATATATATAATTAACAAAATAATATCCATAATATTAGTAAAAATTTATTTATCTTTATTTTTCATTCATTCCTTTACCCGCTTGTTAAGGAACTTTTTTTTTTATATAAAAAATCCAATCCTGTTTTTTGTAATTTTAATAAACTCAAACAGCAATGGAATAGCCTCTTCCATTATTTGTCATTGGATCTCAAATCAGAGTCAAGATTGATTATTATCATAATAGTTAATCAAGGTCGTCACTTTCGTATTTTCTCAAATATTTCAAAAGAACAAATTTTCACTTAAATGCCACAAATTCTGCAGCTTATAAAGAGCATTCCATCCATGAAGCATCAAAGTATCTCGTTCCATCAAACACACGACATGATATTGATAATTATATTTAAATATTATAGATGTATCATGTTGTATTCTGCATTTGTATAATATTCAAACTTCTTAACACTCCACTAATTTCATAACATTCTAAAGAAAAATAGAATATGCAAACTGATGAACTATCAACTTTATTGATAATCCATAAATTGAAAATAAATACACAGTTGCTAACTAAACTCTAGGCATGATACATTCATTGTCAACAATAGAAATATACTTGGGAGGGGTAAAAAGGAAACAAGATTGAGGGGCCAAAGTGACAATTATTCAATGACTTCAGAAGCCTAAATAATGCAACTGTCTCCCTGATCTGTGAAAACTTAATGCAAACGCTTGAACTTCAATGAAAAGGTCTTTAACTGCAACATAGGTCATTTACTAAAATTAATGACATGCTACCGAATTCACTTTCTTTTCAATGCATTCAGTAAAATAACATACAAAATTAAATACACCTAATGAAGAACACACTCAAGTAGCATCCACTTATGGTGTTGTGTTAAGATACATCCAAAACTCAGGCTTCAATCTCAAATGTTTTGGCATGAGCAACGCAAAAGGCAGAGTAACAATGTCCAGGGAAAGCAAACCAAAACTACAAATGCAGACAAAGATCATAGTAGTTAGATTCAGAACTAAATTAAGTCTCACAAAAAAGAACACCCTAATGCATATGCATCTATGAATTTGACAACTGCCATAATATACTTGTTTCCACATTTTATATTCAAGGCAGTAGATTCCAAAACTCAAGCAAGTAAAAACCAAAAAAAATTTTCGTTGTGAAATGGGTAGTGGGGGGCATGTGGTAGGGCACCAATCAGGCCATTTAACCATTTAATATTTACCCATGCCTGGACTGTAACAATGTCACCTTCTTGTATACCATCTTCACCTTCAGTCTTACATATTATCTCCATATTTAAAGAAGGTATCATGTCCAGTACCATCTCAATGTCTTGCACTTCAGCAGGTGATAACCTAGCTGATTGAATAAGCAGGTCAGCTCAATCTTGTGAGTTCATGTCCCAAAGTTCCTGAAATGTTCTCAACTTCTACATATCAAAAAGAAAATATCCTTATGTTGAAGATTAGTGGGAACAAATAGAAAATTTAACATGTGAACAGCCAATCATCACAAGGAAAAGCACACTTTATGAAGATTCTAAAAAAAATTACATATGACTTTATGGGCATTAGAGATTATGAATAAAATGAGAGCTGAAAATGGAGAGCGTAATATAAATCTAAAAGTGTAGTCCCTATAGCAATTCAAGTTGAGATATAGAAATCATGAATTGGCATACATATACAATTCAGTGACCCATTAATTGGCCCCTATTCGACCTCATCATTCAATAAATTCAGTAAATAAACATGAGGAAGACAAGTTAATAACCAAAGATGTAAAATAGGATCAAACACAAGGCATAGTATTAAGGAAAAAGATAGAACATAGATTCATAACATATTTTCTTTTACTATAATTAAAGCTTTTTCCATCTTAAATAAGTAAAGCAATTTTGATCAAAGCTTGAATCTTATGGGTAATATGTTTCATGAAGGTTGCACAATTGCTCGGTTTATATGATGAAGCATTGTTGCCCAAATGAGCTATCTAGGTCTGTATCTCTGAAACTTAGTACACTTGATTCAAATTCTGTTTTATTTAAAATGAGCAACAGGTTTTAAAAGGTGAGACAAAGCCATCGAAGGAAATTATATATGCACTTTCAAGGCTAGCAACTTTTCAATATGATGGAAGTTTATGGATTTTTGAAGTGATAGCTTAAAATTTATTAGTCATCACTCATTCTTTTCAATATGTGTTCCATCCCGTTCTATGAGTAGTTTTAGTTTCCCATTCTTCTTTATTACTATTGTACTTGCCACACAATAATGCCTTTTCCTTTTAGTATCTCATGTCAATGGAACTTTATTTTTTACTTTACTGTATTGAGGAAGTAAAATGCATATAATTGTGGACATAGGAAGGATGACATTTTAAAAGTAACCGAGTAGCAAAGGGAAAGGCAAAGGCAAAGGGTAAAGATGCAGAGACATAAATCATATGCAGGCAGAGGTAACCCAGAGCATATACACAACAAAGGCAAAGGTAACCCAGAGCATATACACAACAAATAAGCAGATACAAGTAAATCCAGAGACGTAAATCAGATGTAGGTAGAAATCATATAGAGGCAGAAATCCAAAGATGTAAATCGATACCCAAATTTTTGAATCAATGCAAGTGTAAATCGATGCATAGGCAGAAATCAAAAAGGAGAGAAAGGGAAAATCGATGCAGGCATAATCAATACCCAAAATGACAAAGAACGAAACTATACAAAGAGGGAGGAATCGATACTTACCTCGACTGAAGGAGACCGACAGTGGGAGGAAGAAGAGAAGCCTTCTCAATGGCGAGGGACGACGAGCGTTATCTGAGGTGAGGGAGGATGGTGCTCTCAGGGGTGAGACGATCGTGGTGAAGGGCTTGGGTGAGGCGATTTTGAGGGTGAGGTGCTTGGGCACTTTCGGGGATGAGAGGGTTTTGGGTGAAAAAGATGGAATCCGGTCTGTAACCTAGCTAATACCACAGGATAGGGATTTTAACTGAGAAAGGAGGATAGGATAAGGAATATGATAGTTATATCCTATCCCAGTGGCTCACGAAACTAAAAACAACAATAGGATATGATAAGTTATCCTATCCCATCTCTTCTATCAGGTGCTCCAAACGAGCCCTTATATTTGAGGAAAGGAAAGGCTGGGTTACAAATCAACTTGATAGGATAGGATAGAAAATTTTTTTTCCTCACTCTCACCCTCGACCTTATCATTCCTCATCCTCGCCTCACCCCAGCTTCTCCAAGGCATTCGGATCCTTCAGCCGTAGAACCCGTTAGTCATGGAGAAGAAAATGTCAGTGTTGGTGGTGGTGGTCGCAAGGTCATCACCAATCCTCGTTTTTCGTCTTTATGTAACGTCTGTTTTTCTTTAATTTAATTATTATTATTATAGCAAATTTGTAAGATTCGATTTACGCATTTTAAATACGTCATATGTATAAACACAATATATATGTATACATATTTATTACAGACCTCATACATGTTATAATTATACAATACAACATTTCAAAACACAATATATATGTTTACATATATATTACAAACCTCACACATGTTATATTTATACAATACAATATTTCAGTACATAAATAAAAGTCCCTATACAGCACTTCACCCTTGAAATACAAAGGGTGAAGAGGTGGTGCGGACATCGAGATCTCCATCAGTAACACCTTTCCCAGTCATTTCTCATTTTTTTTATCTAAACATAATACCATAATAATAGCAAGAACAGAGGTTCTCAGTAGATTTAACATAAATAAAATATGATGAGAAAACAAGAGTTATGTTCAGCTGTATAAGTTACAGAAAAAAAATATCAAGATTTTGAGATAAAATCATAACTTTTGTTTATGCATAATTATCATACTATATATGCATTGAAAATTCATTTTTTATTTATAATGTTCAACCATATCATGGCTTTTAATTTACTCATTTTCTATACACATAGTGACCGATCAATTACAGTCACAATAAGTGATCAGGGAATGTCAGTACATCACTTTTCTATCCCCTCACATTACCACTGTCACCCGGTTGGAGCGGCCTTCCCTTGACTCACTCTGGCTAATAGGGCGTCTTCTACTCGGTACCGTCTCAAACCATACAATTCGTCGATATTCATCCATACATATAAATGTATATATATAAATTCATATTCATCAAATACAATATATAACTATCAAGCAACTCGTCATGAGCTTTACGCTTGCCATTTAATTACTTTTATAATATGATGCATCATTTTTATACCAAATAATTAATAATCATTTATCACATACCAATATTCAATATAATTCATTTTAAACCAAATAAAGAAAAAGAGTAATTTGTGATACCAAAATCATCATTTTAAAAATATTTTTCTTAGATATATGTTTTCTAAAAATATTTCAACAAATAAAATTATTTTTAGGCAAAAAATAGTGAAAAATATGATAATCCAGCACCCAATACGGCCTGACCATATTCAAGACATGGCCATGCTTGAAAAATACTTCAAACATGCTTAAAAATAGTCTCGAAAATGGCCTACTTGTGCTGAAGCAACACAGAACACGGCCTGACTGTGTTCTGTGATCTTTCTTAACTTATTTAACTATATTTCCCTCATACGAACTCTGATTGAAGTGATTTCAAATTATATAAAAATCTAAGACAATTATCTACAACTTTTGTGTTTATCATTTCTTTAGATTCTTTACGGATTATTCTCAAAAAATTAAAACATAAACGTTTATTTTTACTATCCTGGATTCTGACCTTTGCTCAATTAATCAGTCGAATCTCTCTTGTATGAACTTCCAATTAAGTAATTTCAAAGCCTATAGATCCGTGAGACATATATCTACAATTTATGTGTTGACTATTTCTTAAAAAGCCTTGCCGAATTTTCTCAGAATTGCAAAAATAGAAGCTTCTCAATTATTCTAAAATTCAGCTTAATTTATCTTCTCCTTTGATTTTCTTTTATATAATCCCATGCACCCATATGCATGTCCAAATATTCAAAACATAATTCTATATAAATATCCACACTACATGTTATCCAAAATCATATCTAAAAAGTATATATATTTAATTTTATACAAAAATTCATTACTGGATGTTAAGCCTACATCAGATAAATCTTTAAACTTGCGTGTTTGATTCCTTCCACACAAAATAAAATCCTACATCCATACCGTGAATCAGGATATTCTTTAATAAATGATGATGAATTTAGAGAGACGGCCAAGAAATTTATCTTGATTCCCTTTTCCTCTTCCTTTTTCTTTTCCTTCTTCTTCCTCTTTCTCTTCTTTTTCTTCTTCTTTCTTTTCCTTCTCTTTCTTTTCTTCCTCTTTCCTTTGCCAAAAATCCTACCGACACTTATTCCTTCTCCTTCTTAACCTCTCATTTTTTTCCTACCTACCAATTCCCCCTTCTCCCTCTTAATTATTTTTTCTATCTACCACCTTTTAATTATTTTTCCTATCTACCACTTCTTAATCACAAAAATGTCATCCTCCATTAATTATAAAAAATGCCATCATTCATTAATTATAAAATTACCATTCTTCATAAATTACATAAATGTCATTTTAACTATTTTTACGATTTTTTTGACTTGAGTAAAATAATTTAATTTTTTAGTGAGATTCAAAATGCTTTCTGCTCTGAAGCACAAAACGAAGGTGGCGATCGACTCACGCTTTGACTGTATGTTCACTGACAAGAATTTCTTAACGTCTACAACTCTAGTTGACAAGAGAGGGAAGCCGTAGAAGCAAAATTCACAACAGAGTTCCCTGTGCCATTATTACAAAATTGAAGAAGAAGCAGAATGAGAATATGAAGAGGAAGTAAAGGAGATCAGCGATGGAGAGGATGAGAAGGAGGGAAAAGACTAAAATTGGTGAAATCAGGGGATAATGCGGGAAGGGACTCAGAATCATTCGAATTAAAAGACCTGGAAGAGGCGAGTGAGTTGGAGTCATCTATAGATTTAGATGAAAGTGCAGATGGGGAGTTTTACGATCAGGAAAGGCCTGGTATGCAGGTACTGGTTTAGAATTTCCTAACTCCAATTTGAACAGTTTACTGCTTAGAAAAATAAAAACAAAAAATGCCATAAATTCTGTCTGGCTTGGTTTCTCGTTGACTTGGAAGAAATTTATGAATTAGAAAGTGATGTTGTAGTCTGATCTCCTCAAAGAATTCTTCGTGGCTAAGTTTCTGATTGGTGTAGGTATATCGTGTGAAATGCTCCGCACTTCACGGTTATTTAATCCCTGTTTAACTTGATTCTTTCTCTGGCTTTCTAAGTACTATCATGTTGTTGTGGAATGTGACTCAAGTACCACAGTAGATTACATTTACAAAAAGTGTGATGGGCTTGAGTTTACACAATCATCTAATGCACTTGATTTACGGTTTATTCCTGACTCTATAGAATTTAAGCACCCAACTCATGATGTTACAACTGAGGTATATATCATCTGGTCTTAATTGGTCTTTACTTTTACATATATAGTATCAATATGCAATAGAGTCTGAGAAGCAATTAGTGAATGAATTGGGCTATTTAGAATCATAGTCTTCATTATTTAAGCTAACGAAATTAGAGAGATAGTGTAACCATGAATTAATGCAATAATTGACAGATAATGAGTTCTTCCTTTGTCTAGGCACCAGCAAACTATGAATACAAAGGTTTCTATACTCAAGCACTTCAGCATACTAAAGTTCAGCTTTCTTGGGATGAAGATGAACCTCTTCGTGCAAAGACGTTGAAAAGGAATTCAATGATGAGGAGGTCAGTGTGCTTTTCCGAACCTGCTTAAAATGTTGTGAATGATCTTTTTTCCTTTTACAGGAGAACCTTGTATGATGTTAGTTTAGTACTTTTGAGTATTCATCTTCCAGCATTTTATGTATTTCTACTAGTGTTCTTAATTACAATTTTATAAATGGTATAATTAGTGGATTTTTGTTTTTTGTATTATCAGTTGAAAATGTACCTAAGAATAATATTGCTAGTCTCATTTTTAGAGATGTATTGTTGTAAGTAATTCCAATTACTACCTTAATGTAATCTTTATTAATAAATTTGGAAAAGTATTAGAACTACGTATTCTTTTATTTTTGTGCAACATCTAAAACTTTAGGTTGTTATGTGCTGATAATGTATGTATATAAAGAATTACAGAACCGCATCATACATGTCTATGTACATAAAATGCATGAACTACATCTTTATATATCAATATGCATGCAAGCCTTAACAACTTGCAATACCCTTGTATTTGATACATTTTTCTGTTTGTTGTTATGCAACTGCATCGTAAACAATGAGATGGGGAAGAACAGATGTTCTTATGTATTGTTTTCATGTATAGATAAGTACATTTTTTTCTATGACGTGCATCATGCTGAAACTAGCTTCTTTTTCTCCCTTCCTCCTCTTTTTTTCTTCTCCTTTTTCTACTCTTTAATAGCTAGCTGAGTTGGAGTTGAAGGAATTCTTGGCTTTTGATGTGAGTGAAAGTGATAATGATGAGGATAACAATGAGATAAAGGGTCAACTTGATAAAAAGACTATGAAATGAGAAAAGTATCGTGCTTTACTCCAAACTGGTGAGGATGCAGATGGAGACAATGAAGAGGATGGACAGGACATGGAGGTCACCTTTAATATTAGTTTGGAGGACATAAGCAAACGTATTCTGAAAAACAAAGATAAAAAATCAGAAACAATTTGGGAAGCACATTTGAGGAAAAGACGTGAGAAAAAAATGCTCAAAAAAGTAAATCAAAGTATTCATCTGATAATGATAGTAGTGATACTAATCAAGCCTCAAGCGAACAAGCAGATGATTTCTTCATGGAGGAACCTCCTCTTAAAATCAGAAAGAAGGTAAAAAGTAAAAGTGATGGAGACAATGAATAGATGAACAATGACTTGATGAAACTTATGAATGACAATAATTTTATATAAATATATGAATGACAATGATTTGATAAAATTTATGGATAACAATGATTTTATATTATTTAACTTTCTAAATGGTTATATTACAACTAAATCAAATAACATACAATTAAATGGTTATTTTGGTTATATTGTTGTGAAATAGTCATCATTATATGATATATTAATTTATGGATATTAATTTATTAATTATATATTTTTATTTTTATTTTAGAATTTATATCAATATATAAAGTAATTAAAAAAATTATATTAAAATTGATTTTAAATAAATATATATGCAATTTTATTATAAGAGTAATTTTGTCATTTTATATCATTTATATCATATACTACTATTATTTAATTTACTTTAAACATAAAATATGATAACATAATGTTTATTTTGTTACACATTAAATACAGGATACAATAAGAGTTTATCTAGTCTATATCTTATCCTACTGTTATCTTATCTGTTATACTATCATATCCTATCCTGATCACCAAACGAGCCCTTAGAGTCCATAACTAATGATGTATTCAAAGAATAAGAAGTTTAGTTAGTGAAAAAGATACATGTTCTTTTCAGCTATGGTTATTAATTATTTAGAGTTGTTCACGACCTAAGTCCGTCTGCGGATATACTTAGTCCAATTTTGTTATCAAATTAAAATGTTTTTTAATGTAAAAGAAGGCAGTACCAAATTTATGTTGAGTATTTTATTTCCGTCCTATATACAATTAATAATGCTGTCTTCCTTAGGAAACTATTTTTAGATCATAAGATAATGCAGTTTATTATAAATTCTTCTATGGCTTCGATTTTCCTAACTCACAAATAACTGGGAGGTTCAACAATGGCTATATCCCTGCTGATTTTATTGGGACTCCTTTTTGTCTCTACTACTCCATATGATCTCACTTGACTCCTATCATACTGAAAACCACCTTTCAGATTATAAAATGCTTGTTAGAATGCAGATTTCAATATTTTTCCATGCATTATGTGCTTATAGCTAGCTAGTAGTACTTTTTCTGGTGAACGATGCAGCAGGATTCAATTAAGCCCATACCCATTTTATTTTTTATCTTCTCCAATATGATACTAAATATTTCAAGACAGAAATCCTTATTTCCCTTGTAACGATTTTATCTGTTGTCCAATCCCTGTCTGCTACCTGTCCTCTCCCTCTTTCATTATTTGGCTCTTCTCTTTTCGGTTTTCTCATTATGGGTCTTGATATCCTTTAGCTACTTCTTATCAATCTCATTTCTCATCTTATATAGTTGGTATACAGGTAGTCAAACAGTGACTAATCCCAAAATGATTTGCTCACAAATCATTGTACCAAGACCAAGCGGACATCCCTTAAAATTCTACATGTACTTTCAGTGTCCCTTAGTATTTTCCCCTTATGTTCCTCCTCTGGCAAGACACTTCTACCTTTTTTCTTCATCATGGGAATCAACTAGCATCTCCTTGTATGTTCTCTGTTAAGTAGAGCATGGATGGAAGCAACTAATTGACCAATTTCAGCAAAATTAGGATGTCACAAATAGGATAAGCCGATAAGGTATTGATTCTCAAAACAAAATAACATTTATATATATATATATATATATATATATATATATATATATATATATATATATATAATCATTATTTCCAGATTCAAGACTCTTAAGACTACTTGGGTACATTACAATAATAGATCCATCAATTACAGTGGCATGTACTTTTCTAGTACAGCATATGTTTACTGGGTCGAAAAAGATACCTACAGAAGTAGGTTGAGTAGACTATATCAGACCAGAGTGGGAATAGCAGAAATGCAAATAAGGGTATCGGTACAAATGCAAGTATGGAAATGAAGTCAGGAACCCACTTTAAACCATGGTAATATGTTACGAAGAAGGCACTACTAAATGCTATCATCATGCTTATTATGGAGATGAATAGTGCTACTAGTCCAGAAATCAACTTCAAGGGCAGTGACTTGTAAAAGTCATCCTCTGCATAGCGTGATATGAGGATAGACAAGAAAATTAGAATTGAGGTTGAAGATGAGATCGATGCCGTTGCATCTGATATCGCAAATATTAGGAATGGTGGTTTCTCCAAATAACTGGGAGTTCCTGTATTATCATCGATGCCACCTGGTACACTGAATGCAGCAGAAAACACCCCAGTAGCAATAAGAGTTGAAACAACCATACAAGAGTTAGCTGTTCTCTTCATCCAAGACTCTGCTTTCGCCAATAATTCTTCATGCTCCTTAGTGAATATTTGGCGAGGAGTCATGCCTTCAGAATTTTTCATTTCTATAAGTGATGGTAGCATTATCTTCTTCACCTCCTGCCATGTCAAAATGTATGTGACGCCATGTTTATCTAAAAGCTGTCATCATGAAGATTCGTAAAATAAATATGTCCAAGACAACTATGATCTATATGGTGGCTATAGTGTTAAGAGCAAAATACCTCAAACCATAATAACTCAAGCATCATTTGGAAAGCTGCTCCAGAAACCAAGTTCAGTCGATCTGGCGGTGGCAATTTTGCAGCCAAATGCAATAAATTGCTTTCATCATCATCGTCCAGAAAACTTACTATGAAATCCTTGATTGGGCCAATGTCATGTATGAGATTGAAGATACTAGCATGACGATGCAAAACAGCAATGTGAATTATACTCCGATTTCTTGCATCCACTTCCCATATCAAATCAGGGTAGGTACTCATAAGCTCAGCTAGGAACTCAAAATTCCCAACTTCTGCAGCATTAAATATTACTTGCGAAGGTTCTCTTATGGTTTTCATAATCTCCGAGTAATCTAGACTAAGAATTCTTTTCCAGAGACATTTAACAAGTTGAAGTAGCAGAGTTTGTTTCATACCTGGGACACAGTTTGACCATGTGGTTTAAGTGACGAAGTCATGGCTATCAAAGGTGAGGAAAACCACAAAACTATACTAAACTGATACATATTTTTCAGTAACATTATGCTCATATGGTTAAATGGCAACGTAACGATCGTCAAAACACTAAAGGAAGGAAAACCACACGACTATAATGAAGTGATATATTTTTTTCAGTAACAAGAAAATAATGCTTAATTCTAGTTATGGAACCCCTTCAGTAGGATTTAAATACCTTTGTTCAAGAGCCAAGCATATTGGCCTTATATCTCCTCTAGAATTGGCAGTTGCAAGAACCTCTCAAATTTGATAAATTATAAGGCCAATGCTGGCTCACAATTATAAGTCGAAAGAAGTACACCTAGCTTATTAGATGGTGTTCTAATGAACTTTGCTAATTAGGGTGTATATCATGGAAGGTATAGTAGAATGCAGTGAAAATTGAAAGGCTTACAGGACTTCATTAGTCGTTTTCCATATCCAGGACTTTGACAAACAGAACCTAAAGGCTTTCGAGCCAAGACATGCAATCCTGTCTCATAGTTACCATCCCGAGCGAAAGCTAACTCTGGCATCTTCTCTAGCATTCTCAAGGCTAAATCTGAAAAAAATAAAATAAAAAAACTGCTTGAGAAGCAGATTCTGATGACACCATTATTGTGTGTGTCCATCTATATCTGTTTTATACTCGCTTTCTTACTTGATTAAAACTACAGAATCCTTTAGTTGTAATATGAATTGTTGTTCACACACCAATACGAGAGAATAGATTGATATGAAATCACCTAACTCTACCTTAAAAGTTGGCTCAGAGGACTGCAAACTCATATATATTTTACTTAAAACTTCTCGTTAACCTACATGGGAATCATCACAAATGAAAATGATTGAGAAAGTTGGAAGGCTTCTCTGTATGTAGTTTTTAGATGAAGTACATTTAAACCATTCAATTATAAATCACAGTTCACACTAATATTAAGCACATGCTTCTGCAGAAGGCCGAAGACCTAACCTGGAAGAGCTAATAAATTAGCAGAAAGGCAAATCTACATGATGATGCCAACTTAAATATATAATTAGTGTTTCTGATTGTTACTGACTTCATATTTGTTTACTAAATCATTTCTACATAGCTATTTCGTCAATTATCAGATCAAGGAGCAAAGAAAAAGAACATCCTTATCAATTTTCAACTCTCAATCTATGACTACTTGCTATGTTGCTTCAAAGGTAATCTTGGAAATAATATACTTACCGTAGAGTCCTGTGTTAATACAGCTGAAGAACAGTATAATCCAGTCAGGTTCTTGGAATATTTCAACAGTTTTAGGGTATAGATACGATGCCATTTCACTTCTTCCTTGTAAAGCAGCCATATGAAGAGGAGTCACTCCTTCTCCACCCCTGATTGTTGGCAAGAATAAATTTCTTTTCCGCATTATCTCAGCAATTTGTACATTCCCACTTGCTGCAGCAAAGCAGAACGCAGTGTTCCCCTTGTAATCTTGCAATTCCAAATCATCTGGTCGCAATATTTTTACTAGCTCCTCCACAAAGTGAACATGGTTTGCTCCTGCTGCAACATGGAGGATTGTCGCCCACCCCTGGCTTATGGCTGCGCGCACCAGCCTCGGATCTTTCTCTAAGATGTGCCTAGCTGCTTTCCAATCACTTTTCAATGCTGCTTTGTGAAGGGGAACACCTAGTTTGAGGTACTTATCTCTGGCTTCTTCTGAAACGAGGTTTAATGGATGGAAATAATTAGTGGCTAACACACACTTGAATAACATCCTTTGGATATTGAAGTTAGGGAAGAGTGTGATCATTGCAATTTGGTGCAACCACTACCTTTAGGAATAGAAGTTTTATGTAGATTCATCATATAAGGGGACAGTCTTATAGTCTTGGCTTTGCAAGATAGAACTTCATTGAAGAGAGAAACTGAAACGGGGGCAAGTTTTCAGCTTGAACATGTCAATTTTAAAAAATTCTGGTTCATTTTAAAATGAGCAGTCTTTGTACTTCTTTTTACATCTCACGAGTTTCTGTATATTTTATGAATATAAAATTAATTTTATTTATATATTAAAATTATCTCTTTTCACAATAACGTTTATGAATTCTTCCATTATAAAAAATTTCAACTGCTCTTAAATTTATTTACTATTTGAATAGTAAATATTCCGAGTTACTTTTCGTATTTTTAACACTAATAACATTGCATAAACAACTCTTACGTTAACAATTCTGCACAAATATGAATAGGTGTTTCTTAGAGTTTAACTTGGAAAGGTCTAAATGAACTAGTACTGCAGAGTTGTTAATGCAAAATATAATGATAATTTTTTTGTTGCAATTAAGTTACTATAAAAAAATCATAACAGGCCTAAAAAGAAGTGACACGAACTCTAAATTCTTAATAATTATTATTGGTTATATTATATATGTGACATTTTCGAATAATTTATTTTAAAATGTGAATCGGTATCTATTTTAGGGAGAGAGAAATTACGTGTATCATCCAATAGAAGAAGGGAGGGCCTCCTAGATTGAGCCGATGCAACCTTCTGAAGTTGTTTTGGTGAAGCTGTGGAATTTACATCTGCTACAGCCATTTCTCTGTAAAGCAAAGATAGAGTATGTTAAATGACATATCTATATAGTCAGAAAAATCCTATCTGAATGAGATTTTTTTCTTACACAAAAAAATGTTATTTCAAGATTATTTAATTCACACCTTTTTTATAGCTCTCTTTAGTACCATAAATTTAATATATAAAAATGAAGAATTTTTTTTATTAATCACATTTTTTTAAGATAAATTTATAGAGTATTAATTATTTATAATATTTTGATATTTTAAATTATATTTTGAATGGATTTTAGTCAAGCTATAAAATTAAAAATTTGAGATTAAGCCATATGAATTGTTTTTTTCAAAACAGTTTCAAGAATATATTTCTTAAAAAAAAAGTCTAAAACTTGTGTTCAAAAACTATATTAAAAAGCAGAGTTACAATCAAACAGGCACAACATTACTGTTTACTTTGGTGGTTATTGACTTTGCTATCATGAGACTGATTTATCTTACGGTGAAATTTATGTAATCTGAAGAATCCATTTTATGAAAACCAAAAATAAGTTCTTTTGAAAAAAAAATATAATTTAATTACATTCCATTTCTAATTTTTACTTCTATCATAGAAAAAAATGCCAGCTTTTTTTTCCATCACTCAAAAAAAGAAAATTTATTTTGCCAACCAAACACCTTTTTAAAACTTAAGAAAGCACATAATAGAACAATCAGACATGTCATAAGATTAGATGATGTAGTAAAACTAGAACATTTTCGGCTTATCAATGTTTGGTCCATAAAGTTGGCCATACAGTCATCACTTTTTGTATCTTTCTTTTATTAATAACAAATCAAACAATTACAGACTTAAAAAATCCTAGCCAAATAAAAGACTTAATAATATATTAGTCTCTGAATTTATAAACTTACACACTTTTAATATATAAATTAATTTTTAAAATATCAATTTCATTATATATTAAACCCACATCAATGACTGAGTTTAGTATTTCACAAATTAGTAAAACAATTTACATACAACAAATTAATAATTTTAATAATTAATTTATGCATTTAAAAAAATTAAAATTAAAATAAAATGAATCTAAAAAATAAAAAAATAAAAAATATTAGTTTATTCTATTGAAATTTCAGATTTTATATCAAAACTTCTTGTATTTACGTCGTACTATTACTATATATATATATATATATATACCCGAAGTTATAAGATAAACAAGAATAAAGAATATACAAGTACAAGGTATTGGATCAAATAAAGTTATTAATAACCTTCTTCGTCCATATTATTGCTGCTGTCACCAAATAAAAATTCTTAAATTTATAATTTGTCATGCTCGCCAAATCCTTGTATATGACCAAATTTTATGTCTGCTAGGATACACCAAGTGGGTTTTAATGTATGAACTCTTATATAATCTTATTAAACAAAAAACGAAAAAAAATTATTTTATTTGATTGTTATAAAGGGTTGATTTTATAAGTTCATTTAAATTAGGGTAATTAAATTACAATTTAGTTCATGGGTATGAGCTAAAATCAAGTTCTTTTTTAAATTTAATTAATTGTGTTATTAAATCCTTATGGTTTATTTAATTAGTTACGACTTAACTATCATTTGGTATTTTCAATCTTATTTTTAACAAAAAGAATAATGTAAATAGTAAAAGGATGCACAGTTTAATTTTATTTGTAGAAATTATTGTTGAGATTAAAAATGATATTTGAAAATTAAAATATTAACATAATTTTAATAATAGTTTCAAAAAATTATGAATTCATTTAACATATAAGTTATCAAACATACTTCACCATTTTACTATTCAGGCAAAATTTAGATGATAAGTTTCAAAAGATGCTTATTTAATAAGGTAGCAATTAATTAACAAGAGGCTTGGATACGACAAGATGATTTTAAGACCAATCATATAGGAGTAAAACTATAATTTATTTTTAAATTATTGAATACAGAGTCCATAATTAATAATTTTGAGTTAGAATTTGAAATTAGAAAAAAAAAAAAGTAATAGGATATAAGCGCATCCAAAAGGCCATTTAGGAAAATGACTGTATAGGGTAAATAACTTTACATGTGTATGATGCGAGTAGGCAAACAAACAGTAATTTATGATGGGAGTTCAACGAAACACGCCGTGGTCGCCAGTCCAAACAGCGATACAGATCAAAATATTAAAAGCTGAATCTCACACAGTGAGCCTCACAGTCACAGAGAAACCAATTGTTGAAATGAGTGCGTGCCCATGACTGTATCTACAATCCAGCACACACTAACCGCACTAAAATATCAGTAACATCTCTTCGCAAACAAGAAACAACCCTAAACTGATGATGATTTCAATTAAATATTTGCAAGAACAGAACCAGAATATTATTGACAGAGCAAGATGAAGAATAAAAGAAACAATTAGGGAGGAGCGAAAGAGAGTAGGTTGGAATTAGAAAGAGAAAGAAGAGATCAGGAAGTTACGAGATTTAATTACCTGAAAATAGAAATGCTCAGGAAATTGTAATTCGCATGTTTCCCGTTAGTTCTGCATCCGAAGGCCTTCCTATTCAAGTCTATGACTTGTCAACCGAAGTCGAAGTGAAATATGAATCACAATTCACGGACCAACCAGACACCCACCTGGTCAAGTCAATGATAAATTATTAAATTAGTACGGACACCAATAATTCGAGGCATGATATAATTAAAATTTTTAAACACGCACACATATAGTCTCACTAACTTTAATTTTAACTTGACCTAATTTAAAAAAAATTATAAAATTTACACTCATATTTTTAAATTTTAAAAAATTACATTAATTTTTTATTTTAAATTTTAATAAGCATTTATTTTATTTTTAAATAGTTTGTAATGTATTGAATTAACTTGTTTATGAGTTTTTAAAAAACATATATATATATATATATATATATATATATATATATATATATATATATATATATATATATATATATATATATATATATAGTATTTACACCTTTTTATTTTATATAAACTATAAAATAGTGCTCTCTTTACTCTTCATAAACGGCGGATAACACCATGGTCTTTTTTTTTTCCTCCCTTATTTGTCATTTTCATACATAGTGATGGCAAGAGGTTTCTACCTATTAGATTAAAGTAAAATTTTAAAAATTAATGTGATGATTGAATTAGTAAAGACAATAATTTGTGATTCAGTAGTTGGATTACAGTCAAATTAATAGTAAAATATATAATATATTTTTAATTTTTTAAATTATAAAATATGAAATATCAAAACTTAAATATATAAAATCAATTAAATAAGTCATTTAATATAAAAATAATAAAATAATATGTTATTCAATAGTCAAAATAGTAATTATAATGTCATTTTTAATCACACAAAAAATTAAAATAATCAATATAAAAAAATTAGTAAAAATGACACTTTTGGAGTCAAGGAATTTTTAAAAATTAATCAAAAAGATGTTATTTTAATAATAAAAAATTGAAATTTTAAATCATTTTGATTCATCAATTTTTGATTATTTTTTCAATTTTTTGATTGATTCAATGATTTTTTTTATTAAATGATTTTAGTGAGTCAAATTAGTTCTTTCACACTGCTTTTTTAGTCTGATTGATTGATATAATATTATTTTTCCAATAATACATTTAAAATAGGTGCAAAAAGTGTCAACAATAACTAATTTATTGGATGTGTTGGTGGTGTTATGTCATAAATTTTGATGATGACAAATGTAATGATAAATATGTAATAAATGTCTTAGTAAATGTACTTATTTGATTACTATGTGTCATGATTATAATTATTAATATGCAGCATCTTCTACTTAATTATGCTTTATGCCTTAGTTATAAAATATATTTACTTGTAATATATATCCAATAAATTTTGAAAAATGTTATATATCTTACAAATTGGATATATGCTTTTATACATTTTATATGCATGATAAAATTATATACATTATAGAATATCATTAAATCATGCAAATTGTTCTTTGTATTAACAACTTAGTTTGCAAGTTAAATATGTTTTTATAGGATAGTTTAAAACAAGAAAAGTTAGCATTCACAAATAAAAAAAATATAAAATATTAATATCACACTTAACTCAAAGAAATATGCTCCAAGAATTGAAGATATAGAAGGTTGATTGTATCAACAAAGCACATGAATGAAACTTTCCAAGTCAAGGAATCTCAAGACTTAAGGTAAATCAATACTTACATATCCTATACTTAAAATTATGTGTGAACAAATTTAGAAACTCTTGAACTCAAAAATATATTTTAGAACATAATTTTAAGTTCATATGAATGAAAAGATAATGAAATATGGATTTATTAATAAAATCTATTTTTTGACCTTTGATCGATATTTTATTCATATCTCATAAGTTACAATGACTTTTGGACCAAAATTTGCTATATTGAAAATTAGACCCAAGATCTTTTTAATGATATGTCATTCATCCAAAATGAAGTTATAGAGAAGATGTAGTAAATAGGAAAAATACGATAGTAAGATATATATTTTAACTAAATTCTATTTTTGACATTTGGTCACTATTTTGTTTATATTTTATAAAATAAAAATAGTTTTAAACTAAAACTTACTACATTAGAAATTAGATTCCTAGAGCCTTTTAATGATAGGTCATTCACCTAAAATTGAGTTAAATAGAAGATACAGTAAATAAGCATTGCGAGGTAGTAAGATATAGTTTTTAACTAAACTCTAATTTTTATATTTGATCATTGTCCTATCCATATCTTAATATAAATCATTTTGGACTAAAGTCTATTGCAACAATCTTTGTATTGATAGGTTATATGTCTAAACTGGATTTAAAATAAGAAAAATTGAGTATAGTTAGCTGTTGATAGAATAGTAATGTTGGTCGACTAGACGATCTACCTGTAGATATTGGAATTAAGCTAATCGATTGCCATGCTACACTAGTTGACTATCCAGTACTAAAACTTGAAAAAAAAGTCGTTAAATGCACACCAGTCAACTGCTACACCTGCCAATCGATTGCCACTTTTATTGATAGCAAAAATACAATAGTCCAATGGCTAGTTTCATGTCCAATCACCTCTTAATAACCCTTAATGGCTATATTGGATAAAACTCTATAAATACAAAGGTTCATTGAGGAATTAAGCAAGAGATTATAGCTTCCAAACATATAAAAATTATTCTTCAACTCATTTGATTATATATCCTTCCTAGATAGTGCTTCAATTGTATTCATTCTTATTAGAGAGTTTATTTTGGTTCTCAACCTTCTATTTTATTCTTTTATTGATCGAGAAGTTTAAGAGAAGGGTCCCTTGAAGTTTTAGTGTGTAAGCATTGATTTTAAGTGATTGTAAAAGGACACTATAAGAAAAATAGGTTTTAGCGACGATTTTTTAGTGGTTTTAACGACGTTACAAAAATCATCGTAGAATCGATGATTTAATGATGGTTTTGAGAAATGTGGGTAATCCATTGTTAAACCATACTTAACGAAGATTTCGGAACTGTCATTAAATTTATTTTTGTGGCGATGTTTTAGCTGCGATTTTTTAGCGACGATTCAAAACCGTCGCTAAAACTATATTTTACTTTAATGACAGTTTAAAAATGGTCGCTAAATCCTTTTATTTATTTATTTATTTTTAAACGAAATTCAATAGTCAATCTTTCAACTATGGACAAATATTAGGTTACACCTTCTTTATTTCGCTTATAAATTGTCAGTTTATTTTTATTTTTTATTTTGATATTTTTTAATATTTTTATAATTGTATACAATAATAATAATATTCATAGAAAAAGTAATTCAACGATAAAAAATTAATTAAACTTTAGAATTAAAAATAATATTTAAATTGAGGGAAGATGAAGGAGAAGCATTGTTTACAAAAAAATGGAGAAAAGATTAGGGAGAAACATTCTTCACAAAGACTTGCATCATTGTTGTTTTTTCATAGAAAAAATAGAGAGAAAATAAAGAGAGAAGCATTCTTCACAAAAAATTTAATAGCACAATAGAAAAGAGAAACCTTCTCTAAATGAAAAATAATGGAGGGAAGATGAGAGTGAAAAATAGGGAGAAGATGTGCGAGGTATATATAAAAATTGAAGTATTTAGCGACGATTTTTTAAAAAATTTCGTTAAAAACACGTTAGAAATATTGCTAAAGACTGACAGATTTAAAAGGTGAGTCAGAAATTACAATTTTTAATGATGATTTTTAAAAAATCGTCATTTTTTAACAACGGTTTTTAAAAAATTGCCCCTAAAAGTTGACAATTTTAAAAAAATAGCAAAAATTAACTATACTTAACGATGGTTGTTTAAAAAACTATTGCTAAATAGTGACGATTTTTAGAAAAATTGTCGCTAAATAACTACAGTTTTAAAAACCGTCGTTATTTTATATTTTAGAAAAGATTTTTTTTAACCGTCGCTAAAATTTTGTTGTTAAAACTTATTTTTGTTGTAGTGGGAGAGAATCCGGTTATCAACTTTTAGAGTTATGGATGTTGTCGTGGCTCATAAGTGCCAAATGTAAATTTGTTGAGATAATAAAAAAATTTAAGTTTTTGTTTGGAGACTAAATGTAAACTCAGATTGAACTAAATCAAAATAAATCATTGCGTTTGACTTTCTCTTGTGTGCTCTTTAAATTGCTACAACATATTTTTTGATGCATATATATATATATGCTTTAAATTGTTCGTATATTTTGCTTGAATGTGCATTACTTTTTACATGCTCACTTTAAATGTTTAAAGTGTGTATTCATCTTTTATAGCACCAAAAACTTTTATTTTGAGCTTTGCCAAAAAGCTTTCATGACTTCTTGAATCACTCAATTTATCCGCTCTGGTGGCCTTACATAACAGTGGCCTTTACCAATTATGACACTATGATTGACCAAAAGAAATTTTCGAACAACAAATGTTTTTTTCTATTAATTCAATATTTTGTCAGTAAAATAATCATTAATTTCATTAAATTAACGGAACATTAAGTAGCCATTATATAAGAAAAAACAAATATAAGAGTGATGTTAAAGAAATGGTTTACCAAATGTAACTTTTTTTTCTATTGAAGATATCGTATAAAGAAGAAAGATTCTGAAATTAAATCTCATGTATTAGAATCTTTTGACACTTATAAATCAGGAACTGCCACTTGACCTGATTAAAAAAAAAGTTAAATAACACTAAACGTTAACTCAAATATATATATTGCCTTAGAAATTTTTATTAATTATACTCACGAAGAGAGTTAATAATTTTATTAATTACGTATATATTAAATTTTGCAACCAAATTTATTTAACAGTATGTAATACTGTAAAATAAATAAAATAGCAGCACGTTTCAGATACATGGAAAATTTGCTCCAATTATATAAACATAGATGTATTCAAATTATTAAAAAAAATTAAAATGAGTATATAATCGTTATATTTAATTATAATTAAAGTTGAGTACAAAAATAAAATGCTTCTGCTTTTAATAGCTCAACGAGGAATTCTTATCTTCAAGAAATTAATTTCGACAATGTTAAATGATAGAAAAATTAATTAAAAAAATTAATAAAACAGTTATGTGCACGTGGCAAAAATAAGTCCTACAAAAAAAAATTGACATATCTAAATTAAATTATAATGGGTTTTTTCCTCTTTCTAATTTCTTGGAGTCTGTTTTTTTACTTTAATTATAAAAATAAATTGTGGATAAGTACCTAATAATTTAAAATTTTTCACTATTGTTTATTCTTAAAAATTTAAAAATAATATAAATATAAACACACACACACACAAGTGTGCTGGAGAGAATTCAGTGTCTTTTGGTGTGGGAGAGTGATTTAGTGTCTTGACATAGGAGAGAGGTAGTTATTGAGTAATTTATGATATATTATTTAATAATAAAACAGTAATAGGTAGTTATTTAAAACATTGTAACTTCTCACTAATCATTTTTTCATTAGTTCTAAAATTTTAAAAATAAAGTTATTCATAATTATAAAAAAAAATTACAATTCGCACACTTCTTTTATGCTATTTGTCTTGGATCGCAATAGCTCCATTGAGGGATTTCCGAAGAAAAATTTTGAGCTTCCCAGGATCGTACTGTATAGCGATCATGCTTGCCATGATGTCAAACTAGTTCATCTTCATTACTCGAAATTCTTTCTTTAAAAATATCCTCAGCCAAATTTGAGTCGAAGACCTTTCTAACTTGGAGTTACATCCCACAGCCTAGCGGCCTCATCAATTAGTTTCTTAAGCACCCAACTCCTCCCCAGGTTGGTAAACAGGTCCATGTAATGAGAATGGAGGATTAATGTCGTAAGCCATTGGCAACCAAATATGTTCAAGACTGAATTGATTCCTCTTTTCCATAAAGCTCCCGTCTGTAACGTAGTCCTTCGAATAAGCAAGTTACGCCAAGTCTAAGAAGGGTTGTTTCTTGGTCAAGCTTGAAGAAAGTGAGATGTAGGAAAATATTTTGATTTGAAAAATCTAGTTAAGAAGAAATTTGAGTCAGTGGATAAATGCCAAGCTCGTTCTCCAAAAAGAACCAGATTAGTTGCCTTCATATCTATGAAGCCAAGCCATGTTTCTTACTTTTGCACAATTGTTTCCAGCCTACCCAGCATATTCTTGATCAGAAATATTATTTTTTGACCAGAAATTCTGACCATGCATGTAATGTCATTACAGAGTTTATTAGTCAGAAGAAAACAAGACATTGCATAAATAGGAAGGGCACATAAAAACTTATTTAATTAGCACCATTTTCCCAATAGTTGATAAGGCTCTGCCTTTAATACATTAATGTAAAAACATTTAACTTAAGAAGCCACTTGGTATAGGATATATAGCTTTGATCGCAGATGCAATCTAGTCGTGACCTTTGCAGGCGTATGTAGCTTTAAGGTTAATAATAGCCTAAAGGTTGTAACAACGAATGAATACAAAGATAATAGTACGTTGGGGTCCAAAAATGTAACAACATAGTAATGCTACTACAATATATATATATATATATATATATATATATATATATATATATATATATATATGTAATAATCCTAAAATTTAAAAATTATATTTTATTTAATCATATGGTTCATTATGAATGTTTACACAGATTATTATGAGTATCCATATGATTTATTAAGAGGATTAAAAAGGAAGATGGTGTGATTGAAAATTTTGGGATGAAAATATAATTTTTAAGAATTTTGAGGCCAAAGTATAAATAACAAAAATTTCAAGGACATTCCCTGACAATTTAGAATTTTCTTATTGTTCCCTCTACAAAATTAAAATCTCTTACCATGGCAGATTTTTCTAAAATTTATTGTTTATCCCTTGAACTATTCACGCTCTTACTCTACACTTTCTCACTCTAGAAATTGTAGCACTTCTTAGCCTCTATTTGCAACACCACCAGCATCAACAGATTCAGAACAATAGTGACTACAAGTCTAACTAAATAATTTCACCCAAATTGTTTGAAAAACTATCAAAAAGTGGAATTGAGAAAGCCTAAAAGAGAGATGGGTTCTAACACTACAAAAAAAATTGCATTTAGCTACCGAATTTAGCGACTGAACAAAGTCAGTCTCCATTTGCGATTGATCGGCCACCATTTGCGACTGAATTTGTCAAAAAATAATTTGACATATTCTACAACGAATATAGCGACAGATAATGGGGTGGTGAACATTTTCGGTGACAAAAGCTTCGCAGAGTGGTGGCAGATTAGTATATTGCGACGGAATTTTGCGACTCTTAATATCGGTCGCTAATGGCGACTGAATTGCATCCTTTTGTCACCGAATGTGTGTTAAATCGATTTTAAGATGCCTGGCATTAGCGTTTCGATCGATCTATGCCCTAATTCCCAAATTCCGAGTGTCGTCTCCTCTATCAAGCCGGGCCTCTTCTCTTCTCTGTGGTGTGAGAATTCTCCTCCTCCGGTAGCCTCCAGCCGCCGGTTACCATTCTCCAGTCACTTATATTTTATCGCCATTGCCTATCGTGCAACTTGGCTGAATGGATTCTGTCGTTCGTGCCTCCATCGAAGCTCCCAGCTAGGTTAGTTTCAAAACCTTGGAACTCAAATCAAATTGGTTGCAAAGTCTGTCGAGTCAAGATCCAATTATATATCCTAGTATCACACTTTGCATACATGTGTCCCTTAATCCATTTAGTCATTCAGAGAAAAACAATGACAGATATTTGCCGTATATGCTCACTTTTTGTTCAACAAATCTCTTTGTCCTGATGTTCTAAGCCTTTAATTCCTTCGGGTTTATGTTCTCCATTTATTAAATAGTCAATATGATGATTACAATTTTTGCTCTCTGTATGTATGCGTGAACCAGTGATGCTAGAATTTCTGATATGTTGCCCTGATGTGGTTATGGATGTATCTTGAAATATATAAATACAAGGGTTTCATATTTTTTTAAATAAATTCAGGGCATGGTACAGAGAAACGATTTCTCCACATATTTATGTCAATATCCTGAAATTATTTACTTGGGAATTGTTTACATATATAGCCTATGCTCATAAGGTCTTGATAAATTACCTGCAACCTGCCAAAAGTCTTTTAGGGGCATACATAATTGAGATTTAGCTACTATGGACTATATGATGCATCAATCCTACAACCTGCCAAAAGTCTTTTAAATCATCTATTTCCATCCCCACATGACCTTTATTTTTCTCACCTATCCTATTTTTATTACCTTGCTCATTGCCATTACCTGGGTCTCTTTTTTTTTCTTTTTAATTTCAATTTCCTCTTATCACACTGGGAATGCATTGAAACTGCAAACTGAAAGGGGCCCAAGCTCTCTTGTAACACATTCCATCTCCTATCTAATTTTGTGTTCACTAATATTGTATTGACACTTCTTCATTTAAATTCTCGTTGAGAAGAGCAGCTTTGATGGCATTTTTCTCATTCCATACTAGCATCCTCATTCTTCTATTTGCCCCTTTTTAAGTAGTATTAAGGGTTTTGGGAAATCTTGTAGGTTAAGAATAGAGTTCCTGGTACTACACCCAAAGTAAAAGGTATAAGTGTCTATGTGGTCATTTTTGTAATATAGAGGTTGAGGGGTTAGTGTTTTGCACACTGTCATTGAGTCTTTCAAAAATGTATGTTGATCGATACTTTCTGTTTATCTTGACTTTTTCTCTCCCTATTTTCTCAATAGTCTTTAACCCTAGTGAGAAAAAAGAAACGGAATCTACTTCTATTGAAGTAACCATCATTTTAGAAAAGTTAGAGGATTGTTTTATGGTACCAAATTGACTTAGATGGGTTGCATCAAAAAACATGTCTGAAGATGGTCATGTACTAGATTTGAGATTTGTGATCTTACAGTTCCTATGGAGATTATGAAGTGGACATTTCCTCTATTTGTATGATTGAGGGGAAGGAGATTTGTTCTGTGGAATTAAGTTATATAACCTTCAAATAGTTCTAGGAGGTGTGGCATGATGCAACTTTCCTAGCTGTCAATGGCTTGTTATTCATTTCCTTAAAAAAGACTCAAAAACCCATGAGTCCTAATTCCTGCTACTTGCATTTTATTAATTAAATCCTTCTCCAGTTGGTTATCACCCATTTTCTATCTTAATAAAACCCAAGTGTATAAATATTATTTGAAACTGACTATGTTCATTTACTTTATCTGTCACTATATTTGCAAGAGTTTACTAGTTGCCATTTATTTTATTAGTTAACTTTGAAACCAACACAAGGAGCTATTGAGATCTGAAATCGCAATATGTTAAATCTTAAAGATCTTTTGCCATGTCATCTCCTCCTCCAAGACTTCTAAGAACAAAGAAACAAAGGAATATAAAGCTTTTTTTTTAAATACTGAGTAGATCTAAGAAATAGCAAAACTGGGAGAAACAAGAATCCAGTCAGAAATAGAAACACTATTTAAAATATCAATTGTATACTCCTGGCAAGTTAAATAGAAGAAAGGATCACACTGGACAATTAGATGGTAACAAGGTTGGACTGGATGGAACAAGTGGCACACAATGTCACTTATATTTAAAATATGTATTCTTAGAAATTTTAATTTTATAAAAAAAATTACGAGTTTGCTTTTCCTATAATTCATTAAAGTATATAGGATTTTCAGAAAATCATGTGGAATAACAAATTACTTGTGTATGAGTTTGAGTTTGGACAGACAAATGGTAAACGTATAAATGAAATAGAAAACCATGCTTTCTGTCTTCTTCACTTATAGCTTGTGAGTATGGGGTTTGAGCATAAAATTTTCTCCATATAAAAATGAATTTTATTATTTTATTTGAAATATTTTGATAGATAGCTGGATTCTTGTCTTACGGAGTTTCCAAAGCTTCTTAATTCATTTTCTCTTTAACTTCTTAAATCAATATACTAAGCTAAAAACTCCTCTCTCCATGTTAATAGAGACATCTTACAACAGTAGCATGTCTACCCAAGGAGCCACATATAACACTGGCTAGCTGATGTTATATATGGGCCATATTTTTTCCCCAAACACACATAGGGAAAAGAGTTGAAGGTCTACTCAATTATTGAGTTTTGTTAATTGTGATGATGAAGTTCCCTTCTTCTATTCAAGAAAGGAATGAAAGAGAAAACCTTCTAGACAGCATTAGATGGTCTTCCAACTTTCCATCATCCTTATCATCATAGCATCTACGACCAAGTATTTATAGCCCATAAGATCCTAGCTTTCTTTGGTTTAGACACTTCAGAGAGATAAGAAAATAACAACGAAATCATGATATAATTTCTGTGGCTCTTATATTTACATAATAGTATCATATGCAATAATTCCTGTGTCATTATCTTACTCTTTACATGCCTGTTTTTCATTACAATATGTGGATTTATGAAATACTATCATAACTTATCTACTGATAGCTTGTCCTACAGTTGGTTATCAGAATGGAAATTTCAGAAAATCGAAGGTGGATGTATAATAGGTTAAATGAGAAGAAGTCTAGAATATTGGATGAGTTTGTGGATGGAGTTGGTGAGTTCATTCGTTTTGCTACTAGTCAAAGCAGAAATAAAACAGCTGATTTGATTAGGTGCTCTTGTACAAAATGCAAGTGTCAGTCATACAAGACAGTGGATGATGTTAAAGTTCATTTGTTTAGCAAGGGATTCATGCCAAAATATTATTGGTGGACAGCCCATGGAGAAGCATCAGCACAAGTGATGCCAATTGTTGGTGAAAGCTCGCACTACGGTGAAGATGGACAAAGGGAAGAATACAATGTCTATCAGAAAATAATTATGGATGCAGCCGGACCTGAAATTGGTGCTTAATTAGAATTTGGTGAAGCCGTGATTGAAAATGTGGAGGAGGATCCAAATCCAGCCACTCAAAAATTTTATGACATGTTGGCTTCTTCACAAGCACCGTTGTGGGAGGGATGCGAGACTCAATCGGAGTTGTCAATGTCTTTGTGGGTTATGAGTTTGAAGTCAGATTATAATATGTCCCAATGTTGTTTTAATCGAATGGTTAAGGATATTGGCAGTGTATTACCAAATGAAAATAGTATGCTGGATAATCTTTATTATGCAAAGAAGAATGTTTCGTAGCTGGGAATAGGATGCGTTAAAATTGATTGTTGTCCAAAAGGTTGCATGTTATTTTACAAAAATGATGAGCATCTTACACGTTACAAATTTTGTGAGGAAGAACGATATAAAAGAACTTGTCGAAATGGCAACTCAAAACAGATCCTTAAATCTCGAATGTGGTATTTTCCTATTGTTCCAAGACTCCAAAGGTTGTATTCATCAATGTCTACTGTTGGTCATATGAGATGGCACAATGAGAACCAGAGAGAGGATGGTGTATTGTATCATCCATCTGATGGAGAGGCATATAAACATTTTGATAAAGTGTATCCAGAATTTTCACATGATCCTCGCAGTGTGAGATTGAGGCTATGCACTGATGGATTTAATTCACATGGGCAATATGGTAAAACATATTCGTGTTGGCCTATGATTTTAACTCCATATAATCTTCCTCCATGGATGTGTATGAAGAGAGAATTTATGTTTTTGACAATCATAATTCCAAGTCCATCGAACCCTAAGAGTAAGATAGATGTTTATATGGAGCCGCTCATAGATGATTTGATGATGTTGTGAAATGAAGGCATTGTAACTTACGATGTATCCTTAAAGAAAAATTTTGTGATGAAGGCAGCATTGATGTGGACTATAAATGACTTCCCTACTTATGGAATGTTATCAGGTTGGTCAACTGTAGGAAAACTTGTTTGCCCAATTTGTATGAATCAGTTGAAAGCGTTTTATCTTAAGCACAGTCGTAAGGTAACATTCTTTGATTGTCACCGTAAGTTTCTTCCACTGAATCATCCTTATAGGAAGAATAAAAATTCATTCAAGAAGCATTGTAAGGAACACTCTCCCATTCCAAAACGGTTTAGTGGTGAAGAGATATGGGATATAGTTAGAGCAATACCTACCATCCAAGAATCTCAAGGAACCCATATACCCGGGAGTAATAGGGATCATAATTGGACAAAAAAAAGTATACTTTGGAGTTTACCATATTGAAAAACACAACTTCTGCCTCACAATATAGATGTGATGCACACAGAGAAAAATGTGTTTATGAACATATTTAATACAGTAATGGACATAAAAGGTAAGACAAAAGATACATGTCAAGCCAGACTTGATATGGGTGAAATTTGCAGACGTAAGCAACTTGAGATGCAAAAAATTAGTCATGATAAGTACATAAAGCCCAAAGCAAAATATATTTTGAGTAAATCATAACGGTTAGCAATATGTGAATGGGTAAAATATTTGAAGTTGCCAGATGGATATGCATCCAATTTCGCCAGGTGTATGGATATGAAAGAGGCAAAGTTGCACGGTATGAAAAGTCATGATTGCCATGTGTTCATGCAATGCTTGTTGCCCATTTCGTTTGACGCATTATCAAGGCCTATTTGGAATCCACTTGTTGAGCTTAGCTTATTTTTTAGGGATTTGACCTCTACAATGTTAAAGATAGATCATTTGAGGAGTATGGAAAAAAATATTCCTATTATATTGTGCAAACTTGAACAGATATTTCCTCCAAGATTCTTTGATTCAATGGAGCATCTTCCTATCCATTTGCCTTATGAAGCTTGGATTGGAGGTCCAGTTCAATACCGATGGATGTATCCTTTTGAAAGGTGTGTGTCCATTTGCCTAAGTAATTTAATTTATGTATCTGATATATGATTTACACTACCTAATGACCTTATTGATTATTGTTTAGGTTTTTGCGAACTTTAAACGAAAAAGTAAAAAACAAAGCTCGAGTGGAGGGGTCTATATGTGAAGCGTATTTAGTAGAGGAAATGTCAACATTTGCTTCTTATTATTATCCATTGGATGTATGTTCAAGAAGGACTAGAATGTCACGTAATGATAGAGGTGAAAGTTCTTCCTCTCACAGACCTATGTCAATTTTCAACTGTCCTGGACATGGCAGTGGGAAATCTCAATCTGTATTCCTTGATGACCATGACATGAGAGCTGCTATTTTGTACATTCTTAATAACTGCGAAGAGGTTCAACCTTACTTAGAGTAAGTGCAAGTATAAAATTTACACATTCCTGCTCATTGTGCACGTACTGTCATATTCAAAGTCAACTTCACAATTCATTCATATTATATTTTGTAGGATGTACCTTGAATTTTTGAAGGAGTTAGTTCCTAATATATCAGAATCTCAAATTGACTCTAAGATTGCTTCCAATTTTCCTATGTGGTTTAAAGAATATGTAAGTATTTTACTTAACTATGAATTTGTTCTTGGCTCATATGTTATATAAGATAACATTTTTTTTGAACTAGGTGGAAAACCCAACAAATAATATTGAATATCATATTTTACAAGGTTTAGCTTAGGGTCCACTTACGAAGGTTGAATCATGGCCATATATATAATTAATGGATATAGGTTTCATACTCTTAATCATAGCGAATGCAAGCAAGCTTTAAATTATAGTGTATGTGTACGAGGTACTAATGGACAAATAGAAGATGACTTCTATGGGATATTGACTGATATTTTTGAAGTAAGTTTCATTGGTTGGCCTATCAAAAGAGTAGTTCTTTTTAAGTGTCAGTGGTTTGACAATACTCCTAATCAAGGGACAAAGGTATATCACCAATATGTACTTGTTAAAGTAAAACAATCAAGAAGATACAATCGGGCATACGATCCTTTTATACTTGCACAACAAGCTGAACAAGTGTATTATACACCGTATCCAGAAGGTCATAATGGTTGGTTGGGTGTTATTAAAATAAAGGCAGGTAGTACAATAAATGCTCCTAGTGCTCAACAAACTGAAAGGGATGTTCCGTATCAACATGAAGTTCAAGATCTTCCAATGATACAAGTTGACACAGATGTATATGAAGATTCACTTGTAGATGAAGATGGTGATGTAGAGGAAATTGGTGCGGACATGATTAACTAAGCAGAAGTAGATACGTCAAGTGAAGATGTTTATGCTTCTTTAGATAGCGAGGGTGAATTTAGTGATTCAGAATCATCCGTTGACTAGTTCAGGTTAGATTATAATATATTGTAATGACCTTATTGCAATAATAAAAGGAGTTATGATTACTATTATTTTGGTAATTTGCATTAATTATGAATTTTTTTTCTTTTTATAATTTACAGATGGGTGACACAGGTCGAGGACGTGGTCGAGCCACTAGGGCTCGTGGGAGAGGATGTGGTAGAGTGACTTATTCCACTTCCATTGAGGATGATTCCACCCAATCCACCCCAGTCATTCAGGGATCATCAGCACTATCCACACAGCCTTGTCCTGTCACATTGGGTACTCAGGCACTTTTATCCGCTCAGCCTGATGAACCACATGATGGGAGGACTTTGATTGCTCCTGGAGATGTCCATTTTGATTAAGTCAATTGCGTTTATTAGCATGTTAGTTTGTATAATTAATTTGGAGATTTATGCTAACTTACATTATTTCTTTGAAATAAGATTTGACATTACTAGATGACCATCAGATATCATTGCTGATGCCACCAGGTCTCACTTCACTGGACCTTGGACATGTTGGAGTGAGGTCCCTGAGCGTGAGAAGACTGTATGGTTTGCAAAATTTCGTGTAAGTTTATTTTTTGAAGCATATTTTTAATTAGTATGCAAGTGTATTTTATAATTGTTAACTAAATAGTTCTTTTATTTGCAGGAAACATATAGATGGCTTCCTGCTCATTACCATACAGTTTGGAGGCTTTTTGACCATAAGGGTCAAAAAGGCCTCAAAAACCTTATGAACAAATTCAGAGCGGGAAAAGGAAAAATCAATTGGGTGCATCCATCTGTTAAGGAGCAGTTGAATCAAAAATGGAGGAGTCCCCAGTGGCTAGAAAAGAGTAGCAAAGCCAAGCAAAACCGGTCAGTGGATGCAGGTGCTTCATTATAAACTGGTGGGTCGATCTCTACAGCTGAGCAGAGAAAGAGATTGGTATGACTTTATAGCAATTTTGTTTAATTCTAATTTTTCGTGTTATTTTGTATCACATGTATTAACATTTTAATAATGAGTTTGTCGCAGAAAGATGACCTGCATAGAGAGCCTACTGCTTTCGAGATTATAGAGCGGACCAAGAAGTTAAAAGATGGACACTGGTCTTGTCAGAAGGCTAAACGTGTTGCTGAATGTATATAATTTTTAATATGTAAGGTTAAATATATATCTTTTTATGTTCAACTTGTCATTTTTACTATTAATTTTAAATGTGCAAACTGAGTATCACCGGCGCCGGGCTCAATCCACAAAGAGTGAGGGAGAGAGCTCATTAGCATCTGATAATGCTCTCTACCTAGAGGTTGTCGGAGAACCGGGACATAAGGGCAATGTCTTTGGGATGGGCGAGTTAGGCCTTATGTTGCTCACTTTAACACGTCCTGCATCATCTTCGCAGGCACCTGATAGTGCAGAGTTGGTCTAGTTAAGGGCCAGGGTTGCTGCCCTTTCCATGGAGCTCATGGGAAAGGATGCTATTATTAGTGAAATCACCGATTGCCTCCCCGAAACTAAGAGGGCGACACGGTTTTTATTTTAGCATCTTGGAGTTCCTATTCTTCCAAGTGCCACTTCAATGCCAGATCACTAGCCTTCTGATCCTTCAGTTCATAACCAGTAGTCTGATCGTTCACATAATCAGACCTAGCCAGCTTCTCCTAAACATCATAATGATGCAAATGCTGCTGATGATCCGTCTTAAAATAAACTTGAGCTGTATAAGTTTAATTTGAACAATGTCTAATCAAATTTTTTAAGTTCTTTTTAATTAACTATTCTAAATGTTTTTTAATTTTTATTTTATAACATGTTTTTATTATTAATTGAATTGTTGCATTTATGCCATTGGAATTGATTTGTTGGATTGTTGATTCTGATCTGATTTGTTTTTGTAATTGAAATTGGGGAACAACAAAAAATTGTTAAATTATTTGCAAATTTTTTAGATTTTGCGCGACTACCAAATCGATCACAATATATGATTTTTTTCCCAAAAAATTGCGATTGTAATTCATGTGAAATAGCGACGGATTTGAAAGAAAATTCGGTCGCAAATTTTTGCCATCATCATAATCGATCACTAAAATTGTTGCGACCAGCATTTCTGCTACTTCCATTAATCGGTCTCAAGTCAGTCGCTAAATTTTTAGTGACCGATATAGTCCTTTTTGAGACCGATTATTTCGGTCGCAATATTGCTTTTTTTTTAGTAGTGTAAAAGTCCTACTTAGAGTATTCAAAATAAAAAATCAATACTATACATGGATTTAGGAGTTGCCAAATCCTTAGAAGTTAAAATTTCACGACCAAACAATACATTTTTTCCCCATAGTGAATAGTAATTCAAGTGAATACGTGAATAGTGCCTTAATTCATTGATTGACCTCCTGAAATTTGATTTTCGTACTTTTAATGTGTTTGTTAGGTATATTTTGACTAAATCAATTTAGAAAAGTGCCCTAGGAAGTCACCCAATTTTAAACTGAATGTTTTGTGAGTAAATAATAAACTCTATAACATGTTTTACTGTATTGTTAATTTTTAAAGTATACTTTTAATTATTTCCTCTATATATATATATATATATATATATATATATATATATATTGTTTTTGAATCCTTCACAAGCTTATTGTTTAATTAAATAATTTATTTTATTGTTAAAATTTGCACAATTTAAATGTTTTCATTGTAGATCCATTAGGATAAATGACAAGCATCAATTACAAGTTGTAATAACTGTAAAATTTAATAAAAATTTTAATTAAAGAAAATTTAGAATAAAAGAGAGAATTTCGAAAATAGGGATAAGAACCGTAGAAAATGTGTATATTTACTACATGGGTTAAAAGAAGTACAAAGAAAATATGAGAATGTACATTTTGGCGCGTAAGTTTTATTTTTAAATGATAGTATTTTGTTATAAGCAAATATATTAAAAATGATTATGTTTTGCTAAAAGTACGTAGATTTTTAATTAAAATAAGTATTGTTTTGCTTAAAATAATTATATTAGCCTCTAATGAATTTTTGTTGTATTTTTAGAAATATTCTTTCTTTTAATATGTAAAAAGATATTTATTTTGGGATATGTTTTATTACAATTTTTATCAAGAAAAATCATGATTTAAGAGTTTAATCAAAGTTTTATGAGAATGTAAATTTTTAGAAAATTTTGGGAAATTTTATGATGAAAAATGGAATTTATATGAATTTATATAAAAGAAAATTCTATTATTAATTATTAAATTATTATTATTATTATAAAAAAGGGGAAGGGAACGCAGAAGGGAGACAGCACCCGCACTTTCTGCAAATTTCGGTTTTAAAAAAAATCGAGAAGATAAATAGTAACTGAATAGTGAGTAAATAGTAACTTTTAACTTTTTCTCTAGATCTGGAGTGTCTATTGGTTTTCAATCTCATAATTGAGAGTGTTACTGAATTTAGGACAAAGAATACTACAGTTTTGACTGATCAATTTTTTAAATCCGTCGTTGAATCGCCGTAGATCTGAAGTAAAAAATATCAGAAAAAGGTAAATTTTGAAACCTTTACTTAGAGACCTCCAATTGAAATTCTGACACCCTAGATGGATTCAGGAGCTCGATAAATCTTAGGATAAATATATTTTTGGCCATTTAACAGTCTTTTTATTCGTCTTGAATAGTGTTTTTCAGGGGGTGAATAATATTTTCCGGTGAGTGAATAGTATTTTCCGACGGTGAATAGTGACCAAGTTCTCGTAGTTGCTTTTTTGATTTTTGGACCCTTCGGATACGTTTTCAAGGTCTATTTGATCGAATTGAGATCAGAAAGTACATTTTAAGGCTATCCAATCTGGAGCCCTTATCTTGTGAGTAGATAATTCTTCCTATGGCTTGTTTTTACTCTTCTTGAACTTTACATTGATAAATGAGCATGTTTACAAGTTATTTATACTTTTATATATTCTTGAAATGGTTTAGAATATCTGAAATGATTGAAATATGATATCTGGTTCAAGAAGAGTGGCTTTTGAAATGAATTTTGAAACACATTGAACATGTGATTTTTAAATGTATTTTTCATTATATGACAAAGAATATATGTTATGCATATGATATTGATTCATACAGTGATATGTTTGCCTCGGATCTAGGCATGTATACATGATTCCCCTGAATGGAAAGTTTTGACAGATGAATATACAGAGACTGAAAGTCTGTATTATATTGAGAATTTTATACTGGATGATATGGCATATATGCATGTGATATTTTCTGTGGAAGAATCATATTGGAAACACTGCCTACTAACAGTAGGTGATGTTAGCCCTGGTACGCACCTTGATTGCCTCAACTAACAGGGGGGTGGTGCTAGCCTCGTGTGAGGGCCAACACACGAGAGATGATATGTGATGGAGAGCGGAATGCCTCCTATATATGGGCAAGATGCCAGTTATATGAGTTATGATTTGCCTTCCCTTGCTGTGTACTTGGGAAATACCCATATAGAGTCCCTTCGCTTATCCTCTTGAATGGTAGTAGGGCAAATTTCAGCGGGATGCCGAGTTTAGGCAAATCCTATACCAGTAAAGTACGGAAGGGGAAACTCTGATATGGTGGTTCTGATATGGGATCCTCCAAATGTTTTCATAAGAATTATGTTGATGCATAACATGATTTTGTTACTGTTATTACAGCATTATTTCTGAATTGAATATGAATATGAATATGAATTTGAACAGAGATTTTTTTGAAATGCGGGTCCCATATGGATATACCTCTGATATGTGATTTTCAATGTATAAAGTTTTAAAATAAAGAGTACATCCACATGTTGACCTAAGAGATCATAGGAAGTATTATCTGCTCACTAAGTTGTAAAACTCACCACACGTGGTTGACATATTTTTTAGATAAAGACCTAGAGTTTGGTCTTGCTGCTTCTGGATCGACTAGGTGTCGTACTTCCGTGGTGAGCCTAAATTGTTTCTGGGCTCTCAGTGTATAAATTGTAATATAAATGTACTTTAGAGTTGCTCTGAACGTCAACACCAAAAATGCAATTCGCACAACACAAAAAAAGAGAGTTGCTCTGAACGCCACAGGCAGAATCTTTGTTTCCGCTGTAAAACTGATAACTGTAGACTTGACATGTATAATTAGTTATTTTGAAATTTGTAATCGTGTCATATTATCCTGATGTTCAATAATATGAAGTTGATTTCAAATAGATAAAGATAAAGTTATCGGATAGTAGTGTTATTCGCGTTCCTAAAGTAGGGGCGTGACAAGTTGGTATCAGAGCATTAGGTTTCCCTGTGGCTATCAGAACAAAGAATTCTTTAGTAGGACCTTTAGTATCAATATGAGCTTGATATATTTATACTTCAGGTGCTGCTGAGGGATTCTATAGGATATTCACTTCCTTCCTATTCCAAATGTGCTTAAATTCCTAGTGTAAGGTTTGAATACATATGATAGTATCTTAAAAAGGTATTTTATTCTGTATAGTAAATGATACCACCAAGAACTAGAGCGGTCACTAGAGAAGAAGTTGTAGATCATGCACCCTCTACTGAAGAGTCTACACAATCTACAATTCCAGTGCAAAGAGGTCGTGGTAGAAGCCGGCCTAGAGGAAGAGGTAGAGGTAGAAGGCGTGCACGGGGTCTGAGAACCCCAAGACAAGATGAGAAGGCCCATGTATCTGATAAAGTTCCTGAGGAAAGAGTAGAACCCTCTCAGGAGCCACATGATAGAACCGCTAATATAATTTCTGGTATACATAGGAGTTTAGAGACATTGGATGGATTTATAGTGGAATAGGGTAGAAGGGAAGGCCAGCCAGCAAAAAATGCTCCTGAAGTACAAGAACTGGGAAGAACAGTTGAGCAAGAGGATAAGCTTACAGGGATTGAGGTGTAACTACTGCAATTCCTTAAGTTGAAACCTCCGACTTTTTCTGGGTCAGATGTTCAGAAAGACCCACAGATATTTATTGATGCTGTGGAATGAGTCTTCAGAGCTTTAGGATGCTCTAGTAAAAGATCTGTTGAACTGGTGTCTTTTCAACTATCTGATGTGGCTCAAGTATGGTTTGAGACACATGTACAAGGACGAGCAGTTACTTTACCACCAATGGAGTGGGAAGAGTTTAAGGAAGCATTTATGAACCGCTTTCTGCCGATGAGTGAAAGAGATAAAAGGGTTAGAGAATTTGAAGAATTAAGACAGACACCGAACATGACAGTATCTGAAAATGACATCCGTTTTACTCGGTTGTCCAGATATGCACCATATTTGGTCCTTACTGAAAAATATAGAATTAAGAGGTTTGTTTCTGGATTGATACCTCCATTATTTAAATCGGTGGGCCCTCAGATGAATCACTTTTCAACTTATTCAGTAGTTGTGGACTGCGCTAGAATGATAGAAGCACGGGAGCAAGCATATATTGAAAGTTTAAAGAGAAGAAAAAGAGAGCGAGATGGTAATACTCAAACAAGTTATAATCCTAATGTTAGAGGATCAATATTTTAAAATCTACTGCGTTTCACTCAAACAGGAACCAGTAGCTCTAATCAGATATCAGTAAATATCAACAAGCAAAGAATGAATCAAAGAGATATGAGACCTGTTAGCCAACAAGATTCAAGATCAATTCCACCATGTCCTAATTGTGACAGGCCTCATTCTGGACAGTGTCATAAAGAAACTGGTGCGTGTTTTAAGTGTGGACAAATGGGTCATTTGATGAGGAATTTCTCCCAACTACGAAGTTTTAGTCAAGTATAAGTACAACTAGCATCACCTCCTGCATCTGTGCCAGCACGACCAAATAGAGCAGCTTCAGTTCAAGCAAGTAGTGGTGATACTGGTAGAGGATCAAGAAGTCGAGGCCGAGAACCGGCTCTAGTTTTTGCTTTGACACGACAAAATGCTTAGGCTTCGAATGCAGTTATGACAGGTACATTATCAATATGTTCCCATAAAGAATATGTCCTGTTCGATCTTGGTTCTACTTATTCTTATATATCACCATGCTTTGCTAAGAAATTGGATAGAGATCCTACTAGTTTACATTGTTCTTTTATGGTTGCTACTCCAATGGGAGAGTTCTTACTGGTAAATGATGCGTATAAATCGTGTGAAATTTCGATAGAAGATAAGGAGACTTTTGTAGATTTGATAGTTCTAGATATGATATATTTTGATGTGATTCTGGGAATAGATTGATTGGCATCATGCCATGCCATTCTGGATTGTCATCGTAAAGTGATTAAATTTAATGTTCCTGGAGAATCTTCCTTCATGATAAAAGGAGATTGTAGTAAGGAGTCTAGTAATTTAATCTCTGCTTTAACAGCTCATAAGCTGTTACAAAAAGGATGCCAGGGGTATTTCGCAATAGTCAAAGATGTTGATATGAAGTACACCAGTGTAGAGCAGGTTCTAGTAGTTAGAGAATTTCTTGATGTGTTTCCTGAGGAATTGTCAAGATTACCACCAGAGCGAGATATTGAATTTAGTATTGACCTCCTTCCTGAAACACAACCAATATTCATACCTCCGTATATGATGGCACCTGCAGAACTTAAAGAATTAAAGGAGCAACTACAAGATTTACTAGATAAAGGTTTTATTCGACTCAGTACATCTCCCTGGGGTGCTCCTGTCCTCTTTGTGAAGAAAAAGGATGGATCCCTACGCCTATGTATTGACTATAGGCAGTTGAACAAAGTGACTATACGAAACAAATATCCTTTACCCAGAATAGATGATCGGTTTGACCAGTTACAGGGTGCCCAATATTTTTCAAAAATTGATCTGAGATCTGGTTACCATAAACTGAGAATTAAGAAAGAGGATATTTCGAAAACTGCTTTTAGGACTCGGTATGGGCACTACGAGTTCTTAGTAATGCCTTTTGGTTTAACCAATGTCCTAGCTACATTTATGGATTTAATGAATAGGGTGTTCAAACCTTTTCTGGATCAATTTGTCATTGTATTTATATATGATATCTTGGTGTATTCAAAAAGTTCAGAAGAGCATGAGTGGCATTTAAGAATAGCATTGTAAACCCTGAGGGAACACCAGCTGTATGCTAAGTTTTTAAAATATGAATTTTGGCTTAGTAGTGTTACCTTCCTAGGGTATGTGGTTACCAAAGATGGTATTCAAGTTTATCCTAAAAAGATAGAAGCGGCGCAGAACTGCTACGCCCTACTACAATTATAGAGATTCGTAATTTCCTTGGTTTAGCAGGCTATTACTGTAGATTTGTTAAAGATTTTTCAAAGATAGCTGCTCCTTTAACAAGGTTGATAAGAAAGGGAATAAAGTTTGACTGGTCAGATGAATGTGAAAGAATTTTCTAAAAACTCAAAGAATGTTTGACTACGGCACCAGTATTGGCTATACCTTCAGGTACTGGAGGATATACAGTATACTGTGATGCATCGATAATTGGATTAGGATGTGTGTTGATGCAAAATGGTAGAGTCATTATATATGCATCTAGACAGCTTAAACCACATGAGCAAAACTATCCAACTCATGATTTGAAAATGACGGCAGTCGTTTTTGCTCTTAAAATTTAGAGGCATTATTTGTATGGTGAGACATGCGAGATTTATACAGATCATAAAAGTTTCAAATATATTTTTCAATAAAAAGATCTTAATTTGAGACAAAGAAAATGGATGTAATTACTTAAAGATTACGATTGCACAATACTATATAATACAGGTAAAGCCAATGTTATGGTTGATGCTTTAAGTAGGAAGTCTATGAGTAGTTTGGCTCATATCACAATGGTAAGAAAGCTGTTGATTAAAGAAATGCATAAACTGGAAAGTGATGGAGTAGTAATGGAAGTAAAGGAGCCTGGAATATTGTTAACTCATATGCATTTTCAATCATCTTTGATCGATCTGGTGAAAAAGGTATAGAGAGAGGATGCCTATTTGTACAAGAAAATGGAAGAAGTGAAGAATGGTGGTGAAATGAAATTTACTGTAGACTCTGAAGGAATTATGAGATTTGGTAAGCGGATTTGTGTACCTGATAAAGAAGAAGTTAAGAAAGAAATTTTAGAGGAAGCCCATAGATCCATGTATACAATTCATCCTAGCATAACTAAAATGTATAAGGATCTAAAAGAAATATATTGGTGGGAAGGTATGAAGAAAAATATAGTGGATTACGTGTCTCGATGTTTAACCTGTTAGCAGGTAAAAGCAGAACATCAAAGGCCTGCAGGACTACATCAGCATATTGAGATACCTGAATGGAAATGAGAAAGAATAACTATGGATTTGTTACGGGGTTACTGAGAACACCAAAAGGTTTTGATTCAATATGGGTGATCATTGATAGGTTGACTAAGTCAGCATATTTTCTACCAGTATGTAAGACTATATTTGAATGAAATAGTGAGGCTTCATGGTGTGCCAATATCAATTATTTCTGATCGAGAACTACAATTCACGGCTCGTTTCTAGAGAGCTTTCCAAGAAGCTTTGGACATGAAGTTGAATCTCAGTACTGCATTCCATCCTCAAACATATGGGTAATCTGAGTGAACCATTCAAATATTGAAAGACATGCTTCAGGCTGAATTTTCTTATAACAATAGCTATCAAGCTAGTATACAAATGGCTCCTTTTGAGGCATTATATGGCAGGCATTGCCGTTCCTCGATTAGATGGTTTAAGATGGGCGAAGCGAAGGTTTTAGGGCCTGATATGGTACAGGATGCACTGGTTAAGGTAAAAATAATTAAAGAAAGGTTGTTAGTAGCTCAGAGTAGACATAAGGCTTATGTTGATAATAGACATCGCCCATTGAAATTTACTGTAGGTGAACATGTTTTTTTGAAAATATCTCCTATGAAGGGAGTAGTAAGATTTGGGAGGAAAGGGGAATTAAGTCCACGGTATATAGGACCATTTGAAATTCTTGATAGGATCAGTCCGGAAGCTTATCGTTTGGCTTTACCTCCTGAATTGGGTAATTTTCATCCAGTTTTTCATGTGTCTATGCTACGGAAATATTTACCGGATCCTACACATGTTATACAGTGTCCACAGATTCAGTTACAAGAAGATTTAACCTATGAGGAACAACCAATAGTAATAGTGGACAAACAAGTAAAGAAGTTGCGGTCAAAAGAAATACTTACAGTGAAGGTGATATGAAAAAATCACTCTTATGAGGAAGCTACTTGGGAAAGAGAAGATGATATACATGCCAGATATCTGCATTTGTTTAAACAATGAGGTTAGTAATTATCTGCAACTATGGTGATGAAATTCGGGGACCGAATTTATTTAAGGGGGGAAGAATGTAATAACCATAAAATTTAACGAAAATTTCAATTAAAAAAATTTGGAATAAAAGAGAGAATTTCGAAAATAGGGATAAGAACCGTAGAAAATATGTATATTTACTACATGGGTTAAAAGAAGTACAAAGAAAATATGAGACTGTACGTTTTGGCGCGTAAGTTTTATTTTTAAATGATAGTATTTTGCTATAAGCAAATATATTAAAAATGATTATGTTTTGCTAAAAGTACGTAGACTTTTAATTAAAATAAGTATTGTTTTACTTAAAATAATTATATTGGCCTCTAATGAATTTTTTTTGTATTTTTAAAAATATTCTTTCTTTTAATATGTAAAAAGATATTTATTTTGGGATATGTTTTATTACAATTTTTATTAAGAAAAATCATGATTTAAGAGTTTAACCAAAGTTTTATGAGAATGTAAATTTTTAGAAATTTTTGGGATATTTTATAATAAAAAACGGAATTTATATAAAAGAAAATCCTATTATTAATTATTAAATTATTATTATTATAAAAAAAAGGGGGAAGGGAACGTAGAAGGGAGATGGCACCCGCACTTTCTACAAATTTCGGAAGAAAAAAAAAATTGAGAAGATGAATAGTAAGTGAATAGTAACTTTCAACTTTTTCTCTAAATCTGGAGTGCCTATTGGTTTCTGATCTCAAAACTGAGGGTGTTACTGAATTTAGGACGAAGAATACTACAGTTTTGACCGATCAATTTTTCAAATCAGCCGTTGAATCGTCGTAGATCTGAAGTAGAAAATTTCATAAAAATGTAAATTTTGAAACTTTTACTTAGAGACCTCCAATTGAAATTCTGACACCGTAGATAGATTTAGACGTTAGATAAATCTTAAGATAGGTATATTTTTGGCCATTTAACAACATTTTTGTTCGTCGTGAATAGTATTTTTCGGTGGGTGAATAGTATTTTCTGGCGGTGAATAATGACCAAGTTCTCGAAGTTGCTTTCTTGATTTTTGGACCCTTCGGATACATTTTCAAGGTCTATTTGATCAAATTGAGATCAGAAAAGTACATTTTAAGGCTATCCAATCTAGAGCCCTTATCCTGTGAGTAGATAATTCTTCCTATAGCTTGTTTTTACTCTTCTTGAACTTTACATTGATAAATGAGTATGTTTACAAGTTATTTATACTTTTATATATTCCTGAAATGGTTTAAAATATCTAAAATGATTGAAATATGATATCTGGTTCAAGCAGAGTGACTTTTGAAATGAATTTTGAAACACATTGAACATGTGATTTTTAAATGTATTTTTCATTATATGACAAAGGATATATGTTATGCATATGATATTGATTCATACAGTGATATGTTTGCCTCGGATATAGGCATGTATACATGATTCCCCTGAATGGAAAGTTTTGACAGATGAATATACAGAGACTGAAAGTTTATATTATATTGAGAATTTTATATTAGATGATATGGCATATGTGCATGTGATATTTTCTGTGGAGGAATCCTATTAGAAACACTGCCTGTTAACAGCAGGTGATGTTAGCCCTAGTGCGCACCTTGATTGCCTCAGCTAACAGGGGGTGGTGCTAGCCTCGTGTGAGGGCCAACACACAGGAAATGATATGTGATGGAGAGCGGAATGCCTCATATATATGGGCAAGATGCCAGTTATATGAGTTATGATTTGCCTTCCTTTGCTGTGTGCTTAGAAAATACCCATATAGAGTCCCTTCACTTGTCCTCTTGAATGGTAGTAGGGTAAACCTCAGCGGGATGCTGAGTTTAGGCAAATCCTATACCACTAAAGTACAGAAGGGGTAAACTCTGATATGGTAGTTCTGATATGAGATTCTTCAAATGTTTTCATAAGAATTATGTTGATGCATAACATGATTTTTTTACTGTTATTACAACATTATTTTTGAATTGAATATGAATATGAATTTGAACAGATATTATTTTAAAATGCGGGTCCCATATGGATGTACCTCTGATATGTGATTTTCAATGTATACAGTTTTAAAATAAAGAGTACATCCACATGTTGACCTAAGAGATCATAGGAGGTATTATCTGCTCACTGAGTTGTAAAACTTATTACACGTGGTTGACATATTTTTCAGATAAAAACCCAGAGTTTGGTCAAGTTGCTTCTTGATCGACTAGGTGTCGTACCTCCGTGGTGAGCCTAAATTGTTTCTGCGCTCTCAGTGTATAAATTGTAATATAAATGTACTTTAGAGTTGCTCTAAACGCTACAGGCAGAATCTTTGTTTCCACTGTAAAACTGATAAATGTAGACTTGACATGTATAATTAGTTATTTTGAAATTTGTAATCGTGTGATATTATCCTGTTGTTCAATAATATGAAGTTGATTTCAAATAGATAAAGATAAAGTTATCGAACAGTAGTGTTATTCGTATTCCTAAAGTAGGGGCGTGACACAAGTTATTTCTTTAATTCATGAAGGACCAAGTATAAACTAGAACTCAATTTTGAACCATTGGATTAATATTGAATTTTGAACTATTTAGATTAATATTGAGTTTGAATCAGGTTATTGATATGTGTTATCAAAAGTTATATTTAAGTTTTTTGAAAGTAAATATCTGATTTGATATTTAATTGGTATTTTGGTTATCTAATAACAGAAAAAAAAAAAGAAATGACTTGATGTACTATGAGTTTATAGTTTTAAAAAGGTATATGTTGTATCTAGGAATTTGAAAAATATGATCAATCAATTATATTAGTGTTAATTATTAGAAAATGTTTTGGACATATTATAGTTTATAATATATTGATATGAATTACATACTTTAAATCTTTTTTAAGGTGAAAAACCTTACTGAAAAGTGATTCGACTAAAAGGCGAATGAATGTGCCTATTGTTAAATTTGGAATTCTAAATTGATGAAATTGATATATGATATTGTTTACCAAAATGATTATAGAACTATTTAAGTGAATTTGCTTTCATATGATGATTTCTGTGAGAAGAGTTTTTTCAGAAACATTGTTAGCTAATAACAATAGATGTTAGTTTTGATGTACCTTAAAATCTTAACTAATAGAGATATTGCTAGTCTTGTGAGTTGGAGAGCACAAGGGATCTATTTTTCTTACTATAAAGGAGTCATATAATGCCTCATATTATTATTGTTATAAGGAATAATGCCTTCATTTATTTAGGCATAATGTCTTCTGATTGATGATCACAATTTCTTACTGTGTATTTGGGATTAGATTATGATTTTGATATGAAATTCTCCTAGCTAATTTTTAACTAAGAATAATTTAATTTATTTCACTTTCATAATAATAAAACTTCTTAGACTTATTAAATTTTCTATGAATTAAAATATCACTCTCTTTTTGTCAATTAATTTGATATTTAGGTTTATTAATTTGTTAAACTATAATTGTTAACATTTATGATTTTTGACCATGATTCTTTCTTGGAATATATTTTATATAGTATAAAAGTTATTGAATTTTATTGGACAATCTAAATCAAAGGTATTTTCGTGTATGATAGTTATGATGTAATTGATATGAATTAAACAATTGAATTTCATTTTAAAAGAATGAGAAACTTTTGAAGTAGGAAGTTCAGCTAAATTATATTGACAATGATATGTTTTCCTATTATGATTCTTTCTAAGGCTCTAACTTTATTATGAAAAACTCATGCCTATAGCTTGTTTCATTCCATTATAGTGTGTGTTATTTGCTCACTGAATTATAAGAACTTACTCCATTGCTTTTCATGTTTTTCATATCAAAATATAGAATTAAATTTATAATTTGTAGCGCAGTGAGCCATTGATTTATTTATTTGGGATTCCAATTCTTTTTAATGGGTTTAATATTGTTATTTGTCTGTACAATATAATTGTACTCTAAATTGTTCCATTTACTACAAGTAAGATATCTATTTTTGTTGTGTATCTCTTATGTTTAAACTATGATTGTTAATATTATATAAGAACGAGAGTGAAGCTCTCGATCACAAATATATATAGCCTAAATAAGTAAAAAATTATGTTACCTTTTTTTTCTATAGCCTACAACCAATTTTGGCCACACATTAAAACTTCTAATGCCTTCTGATGCAGTTCATTACAATGAGGAGTCACCAAACTACCACTTGCATTGAAAGCATATTTAGAAGAAACAATAGACACATTGGAATGGCTAACAAGTCTCTTGCAATTGCTTGGTGATGTGTCTCACATCTGTTAGTGAATGAGGTCTTAGAAGCTTTATGTATATGAGTTCGCAATGCTCCCTTTACTAGTTAAATTTTGAGTTAGAATTAGATGAATTCATATTATATGTATTAGAACCTATTCTCGATTGAGTAGTGGGCACATGTAAAAGGATTCTTTATCATTTGTGCAGGTTAACGATAGAGTTAGCACAAAGACATGCAGTCTAAAAATTTTGAGAATGATGTATCCCACATTGGTTAGTGAAAGAAATTTTAGGTGTTATATAGATGAGTTCACAATCTTCCCCTTGAAAGTTATCATTTAAGGTAGAGTTAGGTATATTCATATTAGTTTAAGAGTTAGATATTTAACACCATGTAATTTCCACCAAAGAAAAATATCAAATTTAGAGCTTCTTGGCAAGCATATTCTTCTAAGTAATGATCCAACTCTATTATAACATAAGCAGTTCTAGATCACTTTTTCTTCCTCACAAACAAATCATAGTCATTCAAACTATCATTTGTAGACTATGTGATTGACTGATTGGCTATAAACATCACAATCATCTCCCTTAAATGGTGAACTTAACTTAAGTTGATACTCACTTACTAAGTCATAACATAGTTGACAAATTCTTTCAACTTGATTTGAAAATTCATGATCATAAACCATTGGAAAGTAATACTCAAGAAAATCCATCTTATATCTTGGATCTAAAAAAACCACAACACCTATTATGCCATGAATTATGTTCCAATACTTCTCAAGCTTCTCTAACATGGATGATGCCATATTTCTAATCGCCTCAATTGAAGAGACTAGCTATTGTTCAATAATAGCTTAACCCCACAAATTTTTGGAAAGTACATATTAATTGTGGGATATTTTGTCCCTAAAAATAGTTCAGTCACATTGTAAAATATTTTTAACAAGGACTGCATATTTCTCTTGCAAATTCCCATTCTTCATCACTAGGCAAGGTCTTGTACATGGAGTCATGTTGTTTTAAACGAGTATAAATATCTTCATACATTATAGCAACTTGAAGCATTAAGTATGTTGAATTCCATCTTGTCACAAAATCAAGCACAAGTTTTTGCAAAAAAAAGAACTTGCAATTGTTTAGCTATCTCCTCAAGCTTTTCCTCTCTCTTAGGTGTTGCACACCAATACACCATACTATCACATGTTTTTTCAATCCCTACTTTAATTACCTCTAATCCATCTTTCACAATTAAATTTCAAATATAGGCACAACAATGCATATGAAACAAATGGGCTGAACAAATTAGATGATTAATTTATAGTTTTTCCATCAATAAATTAGCCCTAACATCATTAGTGGAACAATTTTCTAAGTAATTGCAGATAATTTTGTATCTACATTCTAATCTATTAAACAATATGTTAATGCTTCAAATACCACTTCACTTGTGTGTCGGCAAGGAACTCAAATAAGCCTAAATAAAAATAATAACGAAATTATCAATATAGTAAAATTTCATGCTCACTAAAAAATCAGACTAATTATTATTGGAACCTAATTCAATATAAATATTTAGTAAATAAGTTCGTGGAATATTCAAGAAATGTACCTCAATATTTGACTCTATAATACCTAAGAGCTCTCAATAAAATGTGTTGTGATAGTCATGAATCCTCTCTTTTGATTTGAAATCCACATGTCAATTGTTATTGTTAAATAAGGCAATCAACACTCAAAAGAGGATCAATTGAGTGTTTCAATGAAGTATGGAAATTTTTCCTAAAACTAAAAACAAAAACTTTTGCTGCTATAAAAGATGAATGCACACTTTAAGACGTTTAAGTAAACATGTAAAACTTGATGCATATTTAAGTAAGATAGCACTCAGATAAAGCTATACAATCAACAAAGCCAAAGACTAATGCAAAACCATATAAAAAATATGCATGCACTATAAACCAAAAACTTATAAACAATAGATTATGCATCTAAGCAATAGAAACAATAGCTTATATCAAAGAAGATTATATAAAAAGCCAGGGCAAAGTATTTAAGAAAAACCTCAATACAAAAAAACATATGAAAAAATATATATGTGCCAGAAAGTATGTTACATCAATTTAAAGCATAGAGGAGAGAAAAGAAAAGAAAAAGGATTTATCTTAGCTCAGCTTAACCACTAAACCTATATATAATTTTCAAGCTGCAACTTGAGATTTTTCACTATCTCTGTAAGTTTACGTTGGGCGCTTAAGCCACTACAACATTCACAACTCTACTGAGTTGGTAATCCTATCCCTTTACAATCACTTGCAAGCAATGTTACCACACCAAAACTTCAAGTGACCTTTCCTTTGAACTTCTCAATCAATAAAAAAATGATGTAGAAGGTTGAGAAACAAAATAAACTCTCTCATAAAAGTGAATATACAATTGAAGCACAACCTAAGAAGAATATATAATCAAACGAGCTCAAGAAGCATTCTTAGATATTTGGAAGTTTTAATCTCTTGATTAACACCTTAATGGATCTTTGTATTTATAGAGTTTTGGTCAATATAGCTATTGGGAGTCATTGGGAAGCGATTGGACATGATACTATATATTTTATGTCAGTAAATGCGATAGTTAAATGGTACACCATGGTAGTTGATTGGCATGTGTCTAATGACTCTTTTATGAATTTTCATCACTGAGGAGTCAATTCATTATTAGGATAGTTAATTGGCTTAATTTTAGTAGTTATAAGTTGAGCAATTGGTCAATTGATTCTATTGTTTCATCAATAATTAAGTATACTCAAATTTAAATGGTTATTTTTCTCATTTTAAATCTATTTTAGACATATTACCTAGCAAAACAAAGCTTGTTGAGTCTATTTTTCAATGAAATATGTTTTAGACTAAAATGATTTGTATTATGTAAGATATTGATATAATAGTGACCAAAGGTTAAAAAATAGAGTTTAGTTAAAAATTATATCTCATTAATTTAAAATGCTATTTACTACCTCTTCTATTTAACTCCATTTTGGGTACATAATCTATTATCGAAAAGCTTTGGGAGTTTAGTTTTCAATGTAGTAATTTTTAGTCTAAAAATTTTTGTAGTTTAGGAGATATGGATAAAAGAGTATCCAAATGTCAAAAAATAAATTTTAGTTAAAATTCATATCTCACTATTTTTTCATTTATATGATCTTTAAAATATGTTATGAGATAGATTTTTGAGTTCAAGAGTTTTTAAGTTCTTTCGCACATGATTTTAAGTTTAGTATACCTAAGGATTGATTTATCTTGAAGTCTTAAGGTTCCTTGACTTTATAAGTTTTTTTTATGTGCTTTGTTGGTACAACCAAGTTATTATATCTTCAATTCTTGAAGCATGCTTCTTTGAGTTAAGGATGATATTGATATTTCATATTTCATTATTTCAATGCTAATTCTTCTTACTTTAGACCATCTTATAAAAACATATTGAACTTATAAACCAAGTAGTTAGTCTAAAGAACAATATGCATTATTCAATGATATTTTATAATGTAAACAATTTTGTTATGCATGTGAAATGCATAGAAGCATATATTCAATTTATAAGATATATAACACTTTTCAAAACTTACTAGATATATATTACAAGCAAGTATATTTCATAGTTAAGGCATAAAATATGATTAAATATAAGATATTTACATATGAATAATTATAATCATGCATAACATATAATAATCAAATAAACATATTTACTAAGATACATGATACACATTTGTCATCATATTTATTATCATCAAAACTTATGATATAGAACTCCATGTCTAACAATTATTGCGACTTGCGTTCATTTTTCTCTGACAACTTTATGGATTTCACTTTTTCATACTCATAATTCTTCAACATTTTCCTTTCGTACGTAGTGTTTTAAGATGGGACCTTAAATAGAGGTTAAAGGGCTTTTGAATACCTTCAAAATTCTGTGTTCAACCATGTTAAGAGGTATTCATGCATAATAATCATCTTGGCAAGCTCTTTTCTTGAATTTTCTTGGTAAAATATGCTAACTTTCAATTCTTTTCCATTCTCTTTGGCAAAGTTGTTTGTGAGACATGTTTTCCTTGAGTCTCTATCTCCTTTTTTCCTATATCTTTCCAAGTGAAAATGAAAATACTTTGTTTTGTTCTTTGTATCTCTAATTTGCAACAGTAATTACATTTTGCTTTTCATATTCCATTAAGTTTCAATCTAGTGAAATGCTACCAAGCAATAGTTCTTAGTTTTGAACTTTTTTGTGACATAAACCCTTCTTTTGTAATTTATCTTTGTTCTTTTATTTCATGACTTGTAATAGATTTACCATTTGCAATACTTTGTTCAGTGCTATTGACCCTTGAAGATTTTCAAGAATTAGGATCCATATCCATTTTTACTAAAAAAAATTAGATAATAAGGAAGCAACTTGAAGCATATGTATCAATCCTTGTAAAACACATTCTTGAATAATACATGATTATATTTCGATTCAAGATTCTTGTCATGGATGAAAATATGCTTTTCTGTTACAATCCACCATGTTAACATATTCTCCTTAATAAATTTGTCTAGTTGTGGCTAATTGTTGATAAAATGTTATTACAATTCTTGTTTTTTGACGATGTAAAAGGAGGGAGTTTAAATTGTCAACCGTCCCTATTCTCTAGTATAGCCACTAAATTTTAATAAAAATAAAAATTTCTAAAGAGATTAACAATAATTTTGAGATTATTAACAAATATTCCATATATTAAGAAAATTACATAATTAACATCTAAATAATCCTATTAATAAAATCTTAAAACTAAACCTTCAATTACATTTAGAAGAAATCAAGTTGCTAATTTAAAATTTTTTTAGTGGCGGATAAATAAGGTCGCTAATTGTTTCCGAAATTCTAAAATAATTATAGTAATGATTGTAACTGCTACTAAATGTTAGGAAAAATGTAAATTTTTTTTATAGAGATTAACTTTAATTTTGATATTATTAAAAGTATTCAAAATATTATGAAAATTCTTAAATTTAATCACATGTAGAAGAAATCAGACATTAAGCATCAGTTTTTAATCAATGTATTTTTAAAATTTTTTTAGGGATGGTTAACTACCATCACTAATTGTTTTAAAATTATAAAATAATTATAGTTGTAACCTCTGCTAAATGCTAAGAAAAATTAAAAAAAATAGAAGAGATTTACAATAATTTCTAGCTTCTCAAAATATATTCTAAATATTAAAAAAATTACATGACTAACATTTAAACGATCCTATTAATAAAATATTAAAATTAAACCAATTAACCACACGTAGAAGAAATCAAGCATTTAGCATCCATTCTCTACCATTGCTAGTTTTAGAAAATTTTAGTAAAGTAGTTGTTTGAAAATTGTAAAACAAATATAGCAGCGGTTGTTATCGTTGATAATGTTAAGAAAAATAATTTTTTAAGAGATTAACAATAATTTCGTTATTCCTAAAAAGTATTCTTGGTATTTGGAAAATTAATAAGTAACTATAAATATTTCTATAAATAAAATCTTAAATTTAAACTTCTTAGTAGAGATAAGGTATTTACTAATTGTTATTTATAAAAAATTTCAACGGAGGTTAAATACTATCGCTAGTTTAAAATTTTTAAATATTGCATATATTAGAAAAAATTAAATAATTAACTCTAAATAATTTTATTGATAAAATTTTATATTTAAAATTATTAATTACATTTAGAAAAAAAAATTTGTAGCTATTTATAGAAAATTTTAGCTAAGGTTAAATACTACAACTAATTATTTGACATTTTTACACCAACTTTAGCAGCGGTTATATTTGTTGCTAAAATTTTAAAAAAATTTCTTTAAAATAGATGAACAATAATTATGAGATTCTTAAAAATTATTCTATTCATTAGGAAAATTACATGATTAAAATCTAAACAATCATATTAAGAACATCTTAGTTTTGAATTATTAATGGCATGCTAAAGAAATAGAGCATTTAGCAACAATTTCTAACCGTTTCTATTTTTGATAAATTTTAACTACTGTAGTGTTTGGAATTCTATAACAATATTAGACAATAGCCAAATGTTAAGAAAAATGATATATTTTTACTTAGAATTAACAATAATTTTGATTTTCATAAAAAGTATTTTGAATATTAGAAAAATTATGCAATTAACATATAAACAATCCTATTAATAAAAGCTTAAGATCAAACTTGTTAATCACATGTAGTTGTAATTGCCATTGTAACTAACTCTAAATATTTCCATAGATAATATCTTAGATTAAAAATTCTTAGTAGAAATCAAGCATTTAATTGTGGTTTTCAAGAACTGCCATTTATAAAAAAATTTAACATAAATAACACTGTTAGTTGTTTGAAATTTCTAAAATAATTAAAACAATAGTTATAATTGCAGCTAAATGTTAAAAAAAGAAGATTAACAATAATTCCAAGATTATTAAAAAATATTCCATATTTGAAGAAAATTACATAATTAACATGTAAACAATCATATTAATAACATCTTAGCTTTAAGCCTATTAATCATATGTAGAAGAGATCAGGCATTAAAAGTAGCAGTTATTTTTAGTAAAATTTAGTTGCGGTTTAATACTGTCGCTAATTGTTGAAATTTTTTTAAACAATAATTGCAATTGTTTTATTCGTCGCTAAATATTAAAAAAAAATTCTTGAAAGAAACTAAAAATAATTCTGAGATTCTTAAAAAGAATTTCAAATATTAGGAAAATTATGCAATTAACATGTAAAAATTCTTATTAATAAAATCTTAAGATTAAACTAGTTAATCACATGCAGAAGATATTTTTAGATATTGAAACACAAAATAAGTTGGTTCTAGTCAAAATAGCAGTCAAGCACCTCGAGCTACCCATTTATGTGCGCATGATATGTAGTATTGTAGTGAAGGGATGTGCCACTTATAGCCATGACTTAAGATAACGAAGCACTTGGAACTTGGAACCCAACCTCGCAAGTCGGAGGATGAGAGGAGATTCGCCCTTCCCTCAAAAGTTGATGAGACAAATTATCTAAAGAAAAGAGGGGTGAGTCTTCATTTGCCATTATCAGGCTTGGAATGTAGTCTTAAAGCATATTGATGACCTCTTTGAACTAGCGACCTCCTTGAACAGATAGAGCAAAGACTTCGCTCTGAGTTCAAGGGCTTGGTTTAGGGCCGAAGTGATTTGGATCTGCTCTTGGTTTGCAATAAGGCTACGAGTGTCAAATTTCTTAATAATCCATAATTCGTAGAAACCTAGCTCTGCATCGTTTATGAAGGTACCCTTTTATTATTGATGGTTTCAAATCGATTGTTTTGTGTTCAATAGAAACCACGATGACTACTAGATTTATCGATTAACAATCGCATGAAGCTTTTCTGATTTAAAAAATCGTCGATCCCAACACTAGGGCCTTGCGCCATCAAATTCTTACTTCACGTGATTTGAAGGATCAACATTGGATTCCCACATATGGTACCCAAGTGACAATTGCAATTTTAGGTCTTAATCATCTTATTCTTGCGCAAGTTAACCCAAGTTATTTATAGATAAGGAAGACATGATTCATCACCCTTAGTAGGGGTAACCACCCAACATCTGTCCAGTGATGATTAATAGAGGTTATGGAGTGCTAAGGTAGTTGTTGACAATTGCTGTTCTAGAATTATCCATAAGAATCGTGCAGGGGAAGTTTAGTGATGGAGATTGAATTTTACATATTGACGAGCCTTCTAGAGACACTAATTCTCGATCAGATAGCTTATGGGTGGACGATCACAATCTCATTGGGCTTTTTATATTGTGGGGTCTCTTCTGGAGACATTAAGACTCAATTAGTCCTGATAGCTTATGGGTGGTCGACCTCACTCTCATTGGGCATTTATGTTGTGGAGTTTCTTAGAAGCTGATATAATTATGCTATTATTAATTATTTTATTATGATTAATTTTTATATTAATTGCTTATAAAAATAACTATAATTGTCAAAAAAATAATAATTAACCTTTAATAATTAATAAATTTAATTTGATTTATCTTAAAAATTTATTCTTGCTTGAAAATTATGATAAATAATTAAATATCATCATTTTTATGTTTTCAAATTTAGATAATACAATAATAGAGTATGTCATAAAAGAATATTGTTTATTGTCATATTCGTCACTTGAATTTCTTTTCTCCATAAAAAATCCGTAGCTAATTGAAGGTCAAGCTCAAGAAAAGGAATCGTTAAGACGGATTGAAAGCAGGAACGGAAAAGAAGATAACAGCAAAACTACATTGACGTGTACCCACAATTTGTTTATTTTTTTAATTTTATTTTAAACAATGTCGAAAAATTACGTTTAAAAAAGATAACTTTTTCGTATATATCCTCATCATTGTGGAGTGAACTGAATCAAATTTAGCTGACACTCGGATTACTTTCTTCAGCTAACAATAGAATTAAAAGAAACAAAGTGGTGATTCCACCCCCTCCCCGCGCACTTTCTCGAAGGGGCTATGAACCATGGACAAACGATCTAGGAGAAGAAAACCCAAGCACACTTCCCGTTCCTCTTCTTTCTTTTCTTCCATGGTTCAAGCACTGTTCTTCGCCGTGGCGCGAAAATCGGTTTGTAAGCTATTCTTATCCACTTTCCTCCTAGTCTTGTTCTTATACGCACTCTTCAACGCCTTGTTCCACCCCACTGATACCTCCAAGCACTTTCTCCATTTTCCCCTTCAACTCCGACACCACTGCCTCCGTCGTTCGTAGCTAAGTTTCAGGCGAAGATTTTCCCGGAAAATCCCTCGTCAAAGTCTACCTTTATGACCTGCCCACGAGGTTCACTTATGGAATCATCGAGCACCACTCCATGGCGCGTGGTGGTCACCCCGTTGAAGATATGTTTAGTCTTAAGTACCCAGGTCATCAGCATATGGGAGAGTGGTACCTATTCTTGGATCTTACTCGACCCGAGTCCAAGCGTGTGGGTTCACCCGTTGTTAGAGTCTTGAATCCGGAGGAGGCGGACCTGCTCTATGTGCCCTTCTTCTCTTCTCTGAGCTTAATTGTCAACCCAAACCGCCACGCTGGTGGGTCGGACACAGAGAAGCCAGTTTATAGTGACCAAGAGAATCTGGAAGCGTTGGTGGAGTGGTTAGAGAAGCAGGAGTATTGGAAGAGGAACAATGGGAGGAACCATGTGATTATAGCTTCAGATCCGAATGCGCTACACGGGGTCATCGATAGGGTGAAGAACAGCGTACTTCTTGTGGTGGATTTTGGGCGTTTGCTACCGGACTAGGGGTCCATTGTTAAGGACGTCATTGTACCATACTCACACCGAATCAAAACGTATGAGGGTGATGCAGGTCTTGATAATCGCAATACTTCGTTATTTTTTATGGGCAACCGATACCGCAAAGAGGTAATAATTATTTTGTTTCTATATATGGTGCATTTGAATTTCACTGGCAAATATTCTGCTTTGAGTTTTAACTGTATTTGGATATTTGGTACCTTAAGTACGAGGGAACAAAAAAGGAAAAGAAGAAGAGATATTTGGTACCGAGGGTAAGGTTTATAAGGTTGTTAGTTATTTGTAGAATTGATGTGCATGCAGCATGCCATATGCGAACTATCATATAGCTATGAGATTGGCCCAACGAAACACGGACACTTCGTTTTAAGGTGTGTTGATGTGTCGGACATCCTACGGATAACGACATTTCTTAAACACTCTTATACACGTATCCAATACCTGGCTTGTGTCTAAATTTAAAAAAAATATATATATAAAAAAAAATTCGTGTCGGACACATTTTTTATCGTGTCCGATATTTATTTAAGACATTCTAGGCATAAATCATCTATCTCTTTTAAATTTTTATTTGAAGTTCAAACACAACACTGACGACTTATGTAATAATTTATTTATTTATTATTTATTATACAATATACAGTTCACATATACGTCATTAATCAAAACGTACGTATAACAAAATCAAACACATAAATAACTACATCTTATTTATTCTAATTGACTAATTTTGGAGATATAGGTGCGGGTGGTTGCACTTTCACTGGGATCTGAACCAACTCGACCACAAACATATTATTTGATTCTGTGATCTGTCTAACATAAAATAACTCAATCCAACGTACACTAAAAGTTAGAGTCATAAAAAAATTTGTATAACTAATTTTCTGAACATGATATGAAAATATAGTGAGAATTAAATCTAGTAAGTTCAACAATAAATCATCATCAATATAACTCATCACGTCATGTTCAACTATATAAACTACAGTAAATATCTTTGGTCACATGTATGCACTATATCTATACACATGAGAATCGTACAATAATGACATGTATGACAGGATTAATTATTTTCAGAATATCATATGATGACTATCAATTTATTCTCATATCAAGTTACCTCGGTAAGGGTGAGTATTTTCTACTCTCCGGTGCGGGTTTTTCTCGCTCCGTTCGACATGATCCACTTTCTCTTTCTTTTCTCATTAACATGATCATAACCGTTGATAGGGCGTCTTCTACTGGTGCACCACACAGATTGCCATGTGATCGTACTCATTTCTTTTCTTTTCACAATGATAGCCAAAAATATGCTTTCAATAACAAGTATGTTTATCAAAATATAACTATTTTAAATATCACTTTATAAAATATTTTCATGTTAAAATTTTATACTTAAGATGGTAAGAAGTTCATACAATGGAAATGGCTATGGCATATACTAGTCATTTATTATTTTTATTTATAAGATTCTTCTTCTTTTTTAAATATTAATTTTATTTCTTTATTTTCTTAATGCAGGTTTTCATCTTATCTAACCTTCTCTTACTAATCAGAGTATAATTCCCTCAATTTAACTTCGATGTAGGTGATCTTGGTGTCAATTTCAAGATAAAACAATTATTTAAAACTATTATGTTGAACAGTTTAGCGAAATATTAAGAAATCAAGGTGATATTACTCCCTCAAAGTACATGTTATTTTTTCTCGGATAGGTTCTGACCTCTACCTACTAATCTGTCTATATTTTCCTCATAAGAATTTCAAATTAAGTTATTCCAGTGGGTAAAAATCCGTGACACATATAAAAATAATTTTTATGTTAATAATTTGTTTTAATTCCCTACAGAATGTTCCTAGAAATTAAAACACAGAAGTTATCCTAAAATATTCTTCCTTGATTAACCAATTTCTGACCACTGCATACTAATCGGACCATATCTACCTCATACGGACTTTAAATTGAGTGATTCTAGTAGCTAAAAATCTGTGACACATATATCTATAATTCTTATGTTAACCATTTATTTTAATTCCCTACAGAAAATTTCTAGAAATTAAAAGCAGAAGCTATCCTAACATATTCTTCCCTGATTAACTATTTTCTGACCACTGCTTACTAATCAGACCATATCTACCTCATATGGATTCCAACTTGAGTGATTCCAGTGGCTAAAAATCTGTGAGACATAAATCTACATTTTTCATGTTAACCATTTGTTTTAATTCCTAACCAATGCTTCCCAAAATATTAAAAATAGAAGCTTAAAAGTTTGCCATCCATAGCCATACCTATACAGAACTATCTACACTAGACTAAGTATTCAAACATACATAATATGTAACATGATATAGCAACATCCATGATCAATCATCAAAGTTCTAAGATCAAAATCTCATATAAATATTATAAGTTTCAAAAATTTTTTTCAAAAAGAAATATTGTTAAACTTACTTTACGTACTTAGTCCTCTAGACTTCTTCTTCCTCTTTCTTCCTTTCTTCCTCTCCTTTCCTCACTCTACCTTGCTTCTATTTTTCCTTTCCCTCACTTAGACGAAAATTCTAATGTTATAGGGGTGGGTTTTGCTTAATTAGACCACCAAATAATTCATCTTTCATGATCATTGGTCTACTTTATCACAAATAGTATACACTTGGTTGAATTTTTAGAAAACAAACAACTTATGTTCTTATCTTCCTCTTCCTTAGTCAATATATGCATAGCAAAAGAGATTTGTATTTTGAAAATTATGATAATATGTTTCTAAGATAAGGGATAAGGTCCCTTTGATTTAGGGATTCATTTTTTTTTTCTTTTGTCTTAATCAATTATGATAGGTTTGCTTTTTTAGGTGGCAAAGTTCTAACCCTTGAATCTTCCTTGCTTAACTAAAATTATTTGTGTAGGATAATGATGTTTTGTCATAATGCTATGTATTATTACCCACTTGCTAAAATTATGAGTGTAGGATATAGATGTTTTGTCCTAATGCTATGTATTATCATACCACTTGTTAAAATTATGAATGTAGGATATCACATCACTTGCTAAATTTTTGTTTTAATGCCATGTCACCTAATCTTGATTACACCATTATTTCATCACTTTATTTTATTTTTGTTTTTATTTTTCCTCTTTGGTTTGAGCTCATTCTTGCCCATTTTCTTTACTTTGAGTAAAATTCTACCTTTCATAATGGGTTTAGTCACATTTTTATGATTTTTGCTCTACCGGTCCAATTTCTATATCTTAGTCCAAGTCTATATTTTATTTCTTCCTTGGACTATCCTATTGGCTTGCTAAAAATTCATGTGAAATAGAAAAACTCTATATGAAGTGTTCATAGGTGAAAACCCAATTTATGGGTGGAGATACTAAATTTAGTAACTTTAACTCTTAAATTAGGAAAAATTACCTTAATTTAATCTTCTTGAAATTTTAATACCTCTATTTACTTCACAAAAATTTATCTTTCTTACCCAAGAATTTCACCTTTCTTTAGTATATTTATTTTTAATTTTTCCTCTTAGATTTTCTCTCTTTACCTATTTCATTAATGTTAGAAATTTCTATGCATACATGTAAGGTGAAGAATTTTTAAAAATTATATTTCCTTAAATATCTAAAAATTATCTAATAAATTTTATTTTCTTACGGGATGTTACAGCTTATATCCCGGTCATAGCAACATGTCTTCCATTGAAGTTGAATTCTTATCATTAACTTACATCCTAGTTATCACATCTCTATTGTTTGTTTTTGTCGATCATTGACAGTAAGTTTCTCTTATTGAATTTGTCTGTGTGTATAGCCATGTACATATTTCTTTTCAACAAGATTTCGAAGTTTATTTTTATGCAAGCATAGATACCTATTCAAAAATTTTCTTTTGGGGTTCAAGTTTTTTTATGAAGAAAAAAAATCAAATTCTTTTAATTTTTGTGTTGTCTCTTAATGGCTTACATAAATGCAATGACAAAGAACTAAGATAGTTTTTGTCTATGGTGGGAGAGTTAAATTATAATAATGCACATATAATTGTTTTTGGAGTTGCTCTCTTGTTTTTGTTTTTTGTTATTATTGTATATGTACATAATTTTTGTATTTTGTTACTTTTTTTTGTTGTTGATGTTGGAATTTTATCAGTTATAAATCTATCTTTGAATAATTTAGAATTAGATCAAAGATGAAGCAAATGAAAACAATAGCGGTGATGAAGATGAATGAATGTTGATTGTATTATAAATTTATGATAATTTTTTTGAGATTAAGTTGTGAAGTGAATTGTAAATATTATTATTTTTTGGTTATATATATATATATATATAATTTTTTATTTTTTAATTCACGTGCCTTCAATGTGTCGTGTCCTATATTCTTTTAAAATTTACGTGTCTGTATCCGTGTTGTGTCGTGTCTCGTATTCGTGTCTGTGCTTCATAGGATTTGCCAGTTGTTGTTCTTGAGATTATGTGTATCTGATATGAGATTTAGAATTTGAAAAGAAATATGAAACTTTTGCATTGTCCATTTTATTAGTTAAATGACAGAATTGTTGCTAGTGCTATAGTAGTCTCAAATTTGTATTTCCAACTTGAAAGGAGGACAACATGATACGCTAATTTTTATGAGTCCAAAAATGATTAACTATCCTTATAATGCTTCGCCATGAGTTTTACATTGTGATAATTAACTAACCCTATTGTTCCTTATTTGTCAACTTAGCAGTTTTGGGCTAACCTTGCTAAAGTGCAGGTAGAACCATTACTAACAACTACTATACATTTTCATTTAAAACAAAGGTCCTTGATTTGATGAGTGATATTTGAGAATGGCAAAGATCCCTACCTAGAGTGTTCTCTACGGTATTTATAGGCACAACACCTAGGAGCAATATGGTAATTGTGGTTAGTCAACACGTGGCAATTAGGTGTCATGTGTCCATTGGTCATTGGTTGGTTGGCATATGTTGGCTAGGTTCCATATACCCATCAATCATTGGCATCGGCCCCTGCATTACTGTCAATAGAATGGTGCGGCGTCTTTGTAGATTGCCATTTTAGGAGACCATGGCCATACATAGTTTCCCACTGAGGGAGTCATATGGTGTGGGTGATCTCAAAGTGCACTCTGCCCAATAAGATATGGAGGCCATAATGGGCCTTGCCATGAGTCGGTGAGGTTGGTTGGCCCTATCTAGATAGGAGGCCCAATCATTGTTAATTCCTTTTGGTGTCCTTTATTGATGTTATTTACCTATTTGAAAGGCCTTTGAAATTTATCTTTAGAGAAAATATCTTCCTTTCAATCTGCTTCCAACTCTTTTTGTGAGTAGATTTTGATTTGAATATTATGATTTTGTTTATATTGAATTTTCTCAAATAATTGATGACATTCATCTTTTAGTTACTGATAGGTGCGTGTAGTTTTCAGTTGTTAATTTTATAATTACCAGTTTATCAATATCAGGTTTAGATTTCTTTTCACCATAGTTTTCTTTATATTAATGGTACAGTCATCAAACTGATATTTACTCCTTACTTAGGTAGTGCTATACTTACTGGAGATGTACTACTATTTAGTATCTACAAGGAATCCAAAAAAGAATTTCGATTGTTTTCCCTTTATATTCTGCTGTAAGCTTTTGATAATCATATTGTGACACAATTATGCATACATAAGCTCAAACTGCTGGAAGAAAAACTGCTTTGGTGCAGACCCTTTCTTCAGATATCTGCCTTCCTGATATATTGAGTTTTTTTTTTCTAACTTTTATGTTCTCATCTCTTTATAGGGAGGTAAAATTCGTGATATTCTCTTTCAAATTCTTGAAAATGAAGAGGATGTCATAATAAAGCATGGAACACAATCCATAGAGACTAGGCGGGCAGCTTCAAAAGGAATGCATACATCAAAGTTCTGTTTACATCCTGCTGGAGATACTTCATCAGCCTGCCGACTCTTTGATGCTATAGTTAGCTTGTGCATTCCTGTGATTGTCAGTGATAGTATTGAGTTGCCCTTTGAAGATACTATAGACTATAGAAAGATTGCAATATTTGCAGAATCTGCTGCTGCTATAAAACTGAGATATTTGGTGTCGGTGTTGAGAGCGGTAACCCCAGATAGGATCCTTGAGTATCAGAAGGAACTAAAAGAGGTTAGGAGTGCTGGCATAATTTAATTTTGTACATTCTGTACTTTGGGTGTAATTACTACTGTTACCTTGCATGTGCTGCATCTGTTGCTGGTATGTACTCTTTAGTAAGGAATTTTAAAATAATTCAACAAAGAAATGGAAGAATTAAAAATGGAAGGTATAAGAAGTGATTGCTTATGGAAAATATGACAAATTCAAAGCACAAAATGTAAAGAGCCTCATTGCGTCATAGTATTCCTTTTTCTTACTCCTCCCTCTATCTCTAAGTTCATTTGTCTTCATATACATTTAGTATTATATTGGGGAAAATACATTTTACTCATTGACTTATGGTAACTTTGGTACATCAACTAACAAAACACCCCTCTAGTCTTTCACAAAAAGTGAAAACATTGAATTCCTATGACCTTTTAACATCTTAATTATACGGGAAGAGCACGTGGTCTCATAACTTAACATCTATATGTGGGTTTTGCCCTCAATTTATTTTCCTTTCCACTGACTAGAAACCAAATTTGAAGAATTCCTATAAAATTGGAGCAATTTCCTTGAAGATTGAATTTGTCAAGTGCTGCTAGTGCTAAATTGTAGGTGTAAGGGAAAAAGTGAGGGCAAACCAATGTGTAGGTGTTAAGGTAGGAGCCACTTGATCCTCATGTATTATGGGACGTTAAAGGTCATGTGGATTTAATATTTTTACTTTTATTAAAGACGAGGGGGTATTTTGTTACGTTTTAAAGTTGATGATAAAGTTGTAATTAGGCCATCGTCGGAGAACATGGTCATTTTATTGTTTTGAGTCTTTTAATCAATGTAATTGTTCATTTTTTTCCATGAGAAAGGGTATGCTAGTTAATCATTGATTTTCTGTTATGCTAGTTATACGTGTATTTTGTGAAGTTTGATAGGAATCTATTACTTAGTTTACACCAATCTTCATTTTCCCCAACCCCTTCTCTGGTCTTCTTGTCTTTAAATGCATAAGTACATTGTTATAAATTATAATCTTTGTGTGCAATTAGACATGGTGATTGACATTTACATGATTTGTTTCATATTAAAATAAATTTTACATTTTTCTAGCTGCTTAATTGACATGTCATACAAGGTTCTTTTAGCTACAATTTTTGTCGTACCCATTCTCTGCTGAGTGTGCAAAGTCAATCTGAACTGTAAATGCCTTTATTAAGTTTTAACCTATTACTTGGATTGGCTGTTTATAATTATGAAATTTTTATTTGGCTAAGATACATACCTATGTCACATTCTGTGAATCTTCATATTTCATTATGTTGTAGTTAATGAATTATTTAACAGTTTAAGGGAAGGAATTGTTGTTTGCTTCAACTTAATTTTTCTTTTGTTATGAGAAGACATCAACTTAATCTATCGGGTCTTAGGTGAGACGATACTTTCAATATGGAGAACCAGATGGAGCAGTTAATGAAATCTAGGGCCAAGTTTTAAAAAAGCTTCCCTTGATTAAACTGATGGTTAATCGTGACAAGAGGCTGATCAGAAAGGAACCCGACTGCTCTTGCATATGTACAAACAAGACTGCAATTAGAACCTCATAGCACTTTTCTCAAATGATGTGGGATTTGACATCTATGAACTATGAAACCTGTGGTTCTGTTTCATTCAATCAACGGGAAGATGGGAACATTCCATTCACACTCCTAATGTGGTGAGGATTGACTTGTAATCCGATATATTATGAGCTTGAGTATTTTTTGTTACTTCTGGAGGGCTCATTGGCCATGGTATGAGTATTCCTAGCATCTATTTGGTTGTAGATTCCATACCTACAGTGTAAATTTATGCATTGAAGTCAGGTAAAGACAATCTGAGGTGTACCACGATTTATTTGTACAGGTGAGAGAATTAGATTCTTCAGGTTTTAAGCTTTGGTACATGGGCAAGACGAGAACTAGTAATGGTGTAGGTATAATAGTTGATAAGGAGTGGAGAAACAATGTCGTAGATGTGAAAAGATTAGGAGATAGGATTATAGCTTTAAAGATTGTGGTTGAGCGAGACACTTTTAATGTGTTTACTGTATATGCACCCCAAGTTGGATTAGAGGAGCATTATAAGAGAACTTTTTGAGAGGATCTAGAAAGTTTGATTCAAGAAATACCTTTGGGAGAGAAGATTTTCTTAGGAGGGGATTTGAATGGTCATGTAGGGAGGGAATCGAAAGGATATGAGGGTATACATGGAGGTTTTGGATTAGGAGATGCGAACGAAGAGGGTAAAACTATCTTGGATTTTTCCTTAGCCTATAATTTTACCATAGCAAATACTTGCTTTAGAAAGCGGATTGAACATCTTATCACATACAAGAGTGGAGAGGAGCAAGTACTCAAATAGATTTTTTCTTGGTAAGGAAATCAGATAGAAAGTTTTGCACAAATTGTAAAGTCATACCCGGTGAGAGTTTGGCTACCCAACACAGAGTTTTAGTTTTGGACGTACGAGTTATGAGAAGAGTAGAAAGAAAGAGTAAGAAAACAATTCCTAGAATTAGGTGGTGGTCTTTGAAGAATGAGCAACAAAGGAATTTTCAAAGAAGAGTGGAGGAAGAAAGGCTTTGGGAGATCCAAGGAAATGCTAATGATATGTGGGACGAGATGGCCAAAGGGATTAGGTATATAGCAAGAGAGACACTTGGAGAATCAAGAAGCGTTGGACCTAAGGGTAAAGAATCTTGGTGGTGGGATGCGGAGGTGCAAGATAGGATTAAGTTTAAAAGAGAGTGTTATAAGGAGTGACACTTATGTAAAGATAAGGCAATTTGGGATAAATATAAAGCGGCTAAGAAAGACGCTAAGAAGGCTGTGAGTGAAGCAAGAACTAGAGTTTTTGAGGGATTATATCAATCTTTAGGAACTAAGGAGGGAGAAAGAAAAATTTACAAGCTTGCGAAGGGTAGGGAAAGAAAGACAAGGGACCTAGATCAAGTGAAATGTATTAAAGATGAAGAGGGTAATATTTTGGTAAGGGAGCATGATATCCAAGCACGATGGAGGAGTTACTTTCAAGGACTTTTTAACGAAGGGCATGAGTTGACCTACAACTCTGACAGACTTAATACTGCAGAAGAAGACCGTAATTATACTTTTTATCGTAGAATCCAAGAGTTTGAAGTAGAGAAAGCTCTGAAGAGAATGGAAAATGGCAAAGCAGTAGGACCTGATAATATACCTATTGAGGTGTGGAAAAGTTTAGGAAGGAAGGGTATAAGTTGGCTCACTAAATTGTTTAATGTGATAATGAAATCTAAGAAAATGCCGGATGAATGGAGGAGAAGTACTTTAATTCCTATATATAAAAATAAAGGAGACATACAGAATTGTTCCAACTATCGGGGGATTAAACTCATGAGTCACACTATGAAGTTATGGGAGAAGATCATTGAGCAAAGATTAAGACAAGAGACTCAAGTTACAGAGAACCAGTTTGGATTTATGCCAGGAAGGTCAACTATGGAAGCAATTTATTTACTGCGGAGATTGATGGAAAGGTATCAAAGCAGACGGAAAGATTTGCACATGATTTTTATTGATCTGGAAAAGGCATATGACAGAGTGTTAAGAGAGATCCTATGGAAGGCTTTAGAAAAGAAAGGAGTACGTATTGCGTACATTCGAGCAATCAAAGACATGTACGACGGGATAACGAATTGCGTGAGAACACAAAATGGGGATACAAAAGATTTTTCCACAACTATTGGACTACATCAAGGGTCTTCTCTGAGTCCGTATCTTTTTAATTTGATTTTGGACGCAGTTACTGAACATATACAAGAGTTGGGCCTCAATGCATGATTTTTGCAGATGATATAGTCTTAGTTGGTGAATCGAAAGAGGAAATAAATATGAAGTTAGAGTCATGGAGACAAGTTTTAGAAACACACGGTTTCCGGATAAGTAGAAATAAAACAGAATATATGGAATGTAGTTTTAGTAAGAGACGAACAAATACGAATGTCGACGTGAAACTTGGAGACTATATATTAAAACAAGTTACAAGTTTTAAATATCTTGGGTCCATTATACAAAATGACGGTGAAGTAAAGGAGGACGTAAACCACAGGATTCAAGCTGGATGGATGAAATGGAGGAAAGCTTCGAGTGTCATTTGTGATAAAAAAGTGCCGCTCAAAGTTAAAGGAAAATTCTACCGTACGGCTATAAGACCTGCTATATTGTATGGTACGGAATGTTGGGCGGTTAAAAGACAACATGAAGATAAACTCAACGTTGCAGAGATGAGAATGTTGCATTGGATGTGTGGACACACCAGAAGAGATATGATTAGAAATGAGTGCATTAGAGAGAAAGTTGGAATAGCACCTATTGTGGAGAAGATGGTTGAAACTCGCTTAAGGTGGTTTGGCCATGTGTGGAGAAGACTTGCAGAAGCCCTAGTGAGAAGAGTTGATCGGATGGAGAATAGTCCAATAATTAGAGGTAGAGGGAGGCCAAAGAAAACAATAAGTGAAACTATTAAAAATGATTTAATAGTTAATAACTTATCTTTTGATCTCATCCATGATAGGCCACTATGGCGCCGTTTGATCCATGTAGCCGACCCCGCCTAGTGGGAAAAGGCTTAGTTGTTGTTGTTGTTGTTTTTAACATGTTCTCTGTGTTTTGTATATATACTAGTAACTCTAGTATTTAATTATCACTCCATTTATGATAAACTCATATGACCATCAACCATGTTGCTGAATTTCCTCTTTCCAGCTGCTCATATCAGCTTGCTTATCACGGTTCAATTAAATGTAAATGGGAAGGAATTGGAAACCTATATTTGGTTGCACAATAACGAAGTGTTCAATGCTTGGCATAGTAGATGGGATCAAATCCTCTTCTCACAAACCTGCAAATTCAATTCAGAAATAGGCTAAAGAAGGACTAAGATTTTCTGCTTCATTTGAAGTTCCTGCTCAGCTCCCAGTAGCAAACTACCTTGGTGGTGTTAGATCACATTCTCAGAACAAGATAGCTAGGCTGCATCTGCTGCAGCATATTCTAACTCTTAGTATTACAGTTGGTACTTAGTTAAGGTCGCTTGAATTGTTGTGATCTGTTATAGGGAGGTTAGCAATAGTTATTCATTATGTATTTATTAATAAATACCATTATGTAAGCAGTATTGAAGGAATGAAAATCAATCACTTTCATTTTTCTGTTCTCTATTAGTGTTCTCTGATCTTCATCCCTTTGCATTTCTTTGGTTGCTTAGAATTCTTTCATGGTATAAGAGCCTTGCTCTAGATAATGGAGCAAGGTCCTTGAAATCCTCTGGCTATAAATCAGAAGCAGAGTTTGGTTACCTTTTCTCACTCAATTTTCTTTTGTGGAAGTAGCAAGTGCTTGCTGCTATTCGAGGTCATAACTTGAAAAATTTATCTTTGGAGCAGAAGCAGTGCCAATAAGGTTCAAGAATTATGGAGATGAAGAAATTGACAGGTTGAGTAAAGAATTTATCTAGTGGCAGAAACAGGATCAGTTTCTCTTATCCTGACTTCTTTCGTCTATGTCCAAAATTATGCTAACAAGAGTTGTTGGCACTAATTGCAACCATCAGGTTTGGGAGAGGATCCTAGCCTTCTTTGCTTCTCAGATGATAGCAAAGATACAGCAGGTCAAGATGCTATTGAAGTCAACTAAGAAAGGCACAATGCCTATGAATGACTATCTTTTGAAGATCAAAGGCATTGTTGATGCTTTAGGTGCAGTTGGCTTTCTAGTTTCTACCTATGATCATTTGAAGGTTTGTCTAATGAATATGATGAATTTATTACTTCTGTATCAACAGAATGGATCTATATACTGACAGTGACATTGAGTCTCTGCTATTTGATCAAGAAGCAAGAATTGAGAAGCATTTGAAGTCTACCGAGTCAATATCTATTAATCCTGCACACAACGGAAATTTTAACAATGGTAGAGGTTCTGGTTCCTTTTCTAATTTTCGTGGAAATCAAAACTTTCGTGGTTCAAATAATAGAGGTCGTGGTGCATCTCATGGAAGACACAGAGGCAGAGGTTTAACACTGGTAGATCATTTGTGATTTTGTCAGCTTTGTAGCAAGCAAGGGCACACTGTGTGGAATTGTTTCTACGAGTGCGATGAGACTTTTGAAGGTTTCAATTTTGGTAAGAATCAAATCTCACACTCACTTAGGTCACAAGGTCAAATGTCTGCAATGTTAGCCACACCATATGTGGTTCAAGATGAGGCCTTGATTCTGGAGTCACAAATCGTGACTCCAGATTCAGAAAATCTTATGCATAAATCAGATTACAATGTTCAAAAACAGGTTCATGTTGCCAATGTAGTAGGTTTGTTTATCAAACATATTGTTTTTCGTACACTTAAGTCTCTATTTGCAGCATCTCTCATATCTCTCAAATTTATTACAAACCTCTTGAGTGTTTCAAATTTGCTCAAAATAAATGATAAAAAACTGAGAAACTGTTTATATTTCACACTTTAAAAAATGTATAAAGCAAGTCTATATATATATATATATATATGTAAAAAAAAATAACGGCTATATCTCGAGAATTAAGATATATTAAATTAATTTTCTTAAACTTAAGAAGATAATAAAAAATGTCTAATTAGAATATTTACTCCTAAAATTACTACAATAATTTATAGAGAAGATATTTTTCACTCTTCTTTAAACTGGCGAATAATTATCCTTCATTCCTAATTTAAAAGTGATACTCTAAAAGGTTGAACTATTTAAACTCTTGGTAAGCACATTTGCAAGTTGATCTTGAGTAGATACATATAGTGTGCAAATCAATCAATTTTATAACTTTTTTTTAATGAAATGTATGTCTATTTCAATGTGCTTTGTTCAATTGTACTAAACGAGGTTATATGCTATGCTGATCGCAAACTTGTTACAATATAGTCTCATTAGTCTATCCCATTTAATCTTCAAATCTTTTAGGATGATCTTCAATTAAAGCAACTCACACACCTCTTAAGCCATTGCTTAGGATTTTGTTTATGCACTAGATTGTGCAGTTACACCTTGCTTCTTATGTTGCCATGTCATAAGATTTCCATCAAGAAACATACAATATCCTGTAGTTGGTCTTTTTGTCAACAATGGGCTCAAAATAGTTTGCATTTGTATATACTTTGAATAAAAAAACCTTCATTCTTTTTAAACAATATACATTTAGTGTTTTTTTGAGATATTGTAACACTCGATAAGTTGCTTGTAGCTAACCACACTGATTGTGTAGACTATATTTAGTCGTGTGTGTGATAGATAAATAAGTCTTCCCACCAATTGTTGCTACATTTCTCTATTCATTGTAGTGTCTCCTTATGGTTCTCCCAGTCTATGATTAGATTCGATTGGGGTACTTACAGGATTGCATGCCGTCTTGTCTGTTTCCTTGGGAGATCTGTGACATATTTTTGTCGAGAGATAAATATGCCTTTCCTAGAGTGACCCACTTTAATCCTAAGGAAGTATTTTAGTCTTTCTAGTGCCTTGATCTTAAATTCTTTAGACAAGCATTAACTTAGGGCCAATTTTTCTCTATCATTATTTTCTGTCACTATCATATCATCAACATACATTAACAGAGTTGTGACTCTCTCTAAGGATGAATGTTTGATGAGTAATGTATGATTCCCTTGGCTCTGTCTATATCCCATGGTTTTCATAACTCTTACAAATTTTCCAAACCACGCTCGAGGAGACTATTTGAGTCTGTATAAAATCTTTTTTAATTTACACACTATATAAGCAGTTAAGTTATTCTCATAATCTGGTGGTATTTCTATATAGAGTTCCTCTTCTAGATTTCTATTTCTATGCAAGAATGCATTTTTAACATCTAACTATTATAAATCCCAATTAAAATTGGCTGCTAATGACAACAAGATCCTGACAATGTTTATTTTTGCTATCGGGGCAAAAGTCTCCAAATAATCAATTTCATAGGTTTATGTATAATCATTTGCCATCAATTTCGCCTTATATCTCTCTATAGATCTATCTACTCTATATTTTACTGTATAAACCCATTTATACATCGCTGGCTAATTTCTTTTTAGGTAATTTGACCAGCTCCTAGGTCTTGTTCTTTTCCAATGCATTCATCTCTTCATTCATAGCTTGTTTGCATTTCTCATCAAATAATGCCTCAAATAAGATGGTAGGAATGGAAATTAAGTTTAGGTTAACAAGAAAGGTCTTGTGAGATAGTGAAAAATTCTTGAAAGACATAAAATTTGAGAGAAGGTATAAATGTCGTTTTGTGCATTCTCTAGTTCCTTTCCTAATGGCAACAAAAAGATTTTGGTCTCTATTATCCATATGGGTTTCGGTCTCATTTGCAATGTAGGTTTAAAAGATAACTCATTTCCAAGATTTGGATTGAATTCTTGAACTTACACAAATTTTGAAACAACATTCTTCCTTCTTAAAAGCACTTTGTCATATCTTACATCCTAAATAATAGAACTCAACTTTTCTAGCATAGAGGGACATGGGTTTTCATGGGAACTTGAGTTTGAGTGTGAATCAAAGGAGTTTAAATGTGGTGGGGATGATAATGAAGGTAGATAAAGTGGAAGAGCAAAATCAAAATTCTTCTTATCTTCCATAATAAAATTCTCCCCCTGAAGATAAGAATGGATAAAATAGAGTTATTGTTCATTAAATGTAACATCAGTTGAGATATAGAAAGTCTTGGATAAAGGATGATAACACATATCCTTTTTGAGTTAGAAAGTAACCCACAAAGATACATTTTAGAGTCCTTATTTGTGGTTTTGAAGTCAAAATATAATGTAGAGAAAACTTCCATTGGATTTCTAAACCTCAAGACTTTAGAAGGCAATTGATTGACAAGATATACATTAGTAAGAATAGCTTTCCCTTTAAAAGATTTTGGCACTTTTTTTGAAAAAGTAAGGTGTGGGTTCACTTAAGAAGATGACTATTTTTCCTCTTCGCTACTCTATTTTGTTGAGCAGTGTTTACACAAGAAGACCTGTGTATTATCCCTTCTTGTTGAAAATATGGAGTTAAGATTTGATTAAAATAGTCTTTGGCATTATTTGACTGAAAATGTTTGATGTTGATTCTAAATTGATTTTTAATCATGAAATAAGAGTTTGGGAGGACACAACTAACACTAAATTTGTTCTTAAGAAAAAATTTCTAAGTAACACGAGTATAATCATCAATGAATAAAATAAACTATCATGCTATAGAAACATTAGAAATGGTAGAGGCACCTCAAATATCACTATGAATGAGATAAACAAGAATTGAATATCTTTTATTACTTATTAGAAAATGTACACATTTGTATTTAGCTGATTCACACACCTCACAATGAAGATTTTCAATATTCGATTCCTTAAACAAAGAAGGAAATAAAATGTTAATGGTCCTAAAAGATGGATATCTAAAATGCTAGCGATAAAGTCAAACTTTTTCTTTATTAGATAAATGATATTCAAAAATAAAGGATCGAGATAACTTACTCTAAGTGATGCTTGAATTGTTTAGTTTCAAGTTAGTAGAGGCCATCTCGTTCTCCAGTATGTCCAATCCTCCTCTCTGAATTCTTGTTTTAAAAAATACAAAATCATGGTAAAATATCACATTACAAGATTAGTCCCAAATGGGTTTTTGAATAAAGACAAAATTAGTGGATAATTTAAGAACACGAAAAACATTTTTTAATTTGAAAGATGGGATTATTATGACATTTTCACTTACTATAGTAGTTAAAGATTCATTGACTGTGACTATTTTTGTTGTTGCTTGGGCAAGGAGAATATGTCATATGGTTAGTGGCACCAAAATCTATGACCCAAGAATCAACAAAGGACTTATCTAAGACATATAATCCAACATAAATAGGGAACTCACATGCATATGCCAATGAACAAGTACATGAGAGTTTATCAAGATTGCCAATAAGGATTCTCAACCTTTTTACCTCATTTTGATTGAAACTAACTGACTCTTGTGGTGTTGCTGTAATGTGAGTTTGACTGTTATTCTTTACCTATCCTTCTTTCTACCCCCATTATCGACTTGGAGGTTTTCTATGGAGTTTTCAACATTATCCTTAACATCACTTTTCTGTGCTTTACATTGATTAGATTTTCCAACAATTAATACTTGCTTTGAGTTAGCTCTAATTTTTGCCACTATAATTGAACTATCAGTACTTGGTGAGATAAGCATTGATCCTCTTATACTTTGTTCACCACATACTATTGCTACCACTTCATTGAAACAAGAAATTTCGTGTCTTCCAAGTATTTGAATTCTTACTTAGTCAAATTTTGGATTGAGTCCAACCAAAAAATCATAGGCTCAAACTTGTTAAATGAAATTCTTTAGAATAGAAGCATCTTCAGGGTACTTTGTTTTTATCACCCATGATCAAGTTCGTAACATAGAGATTTTAATTCATTGACATATTTAGTAATTGATTTGCTCTCTTGTTTAGTGATTATTGTCTTTACTTTCACCTTCACCTTGTATACTTGGGTAACATCCTTAACTTTTGAATATGTTTGTTGCATAGCATCCCAAATATCCTTGGTAGTGTTCAGGAACACACAAGTATTACTAAGATGAAGAATTATTGAATTCTATAACCATGCCATAATCATTGAGTCGTCTTCATCTCATACTTCAAATTTGGGATCACCTGGCTTCAGTCTTGTCCCTATGAAATAACTCAACTTACCCTTATCTTTAAGTATGGTGTGGACAAGTTGAGACCATTTAAGATAATTATTTTCATCCAGTTGATAGGCAGCCTGAATGTTTTATAATTCTCCAGACTATTGGGTCCAACCATTCTCTCTTAATTCAACTACTTCTAACATTTTTTTTTTGGAAAAAAAACGTAACTGAATGGGTAAAAGAAAAAAGGAGCAATCAAATAGGGACAACAGAAGACAAGATACAGAAGGAACAGAGGTTACGTAGAGGAAACAAATCGAATACAAAAGGAATAGAGGTTGCACAAAGGAAACAAAACTGAGCTACAGAGAAGGGAACAAACTGGAACAATAGGTACTGGGAAAAAATGAGTAATGGATTTTGGTAGATTTGAGCGATGAGCTGTGATGGTTTTAGATGACGGGTACAGGACAAGAAGGACAAAGGAACTGGGGCAGAGTAATATGAAAGAGGTTAAGAAACAGAAGTAGAGAACAAATACAAGAGGATGGCGATGAAGCATAAAGGAATTTGAGGCCAGATATAAACGATGGATTTATAAATGAAGGTTGGCCAGAAGCTACGATATAGTTGGGTAAGGGCGATTAAGGCCCAGAAGACTGCAAACAGAGGCCAAAGAAACCAGTGATGAAGGCTGGGTGATCAGGCAGAAGCTAAAAAAAGTTCAAAAGCCAACCTGCTCTAATACCATGATAAAAACTGAGAAACTCTTCTTGTATTTCACACTTTGAAAACTGTATAGGGCAAACCTACATATATATGCAAAAAGGTATTGGCTATATCTCAAGAATTAAGGGATATTAAAACTGATTATCCTAAACTTAGGAAGATAATCAAAACTGTAAAATATTTACTCTTAAAATTACTACCACAATTTATGGAGAAGACATTTTTCACAATAACTTGGTTTTCTTTGAGTTCACCCTTATGTCAAGGCATAAGATAGCAAGGTGGTACCTTTGGAAGGGAAAATTATAAATAGACTCTATGTTTTTTGACAATTTCAAGCTGGATCATCTTAAGTAGAAGTCTTGGCAAAATTTTAAGCAGCTTGCAGTTTGGTGTCATATTGCTGCAGTGAATACAAGTTCATCTAGTTGTGATATGTTGTCTTCTTTTACTCCATGGCAAAATGGACTTGATCAACTTTGATAAAGTTGTAAGCACAGTGCTTAAGAATTTGTAATATGCTTGTCGATAATAAAGATGATTTTGACTTTTGCTTTGTGTTGTTTAGGAAAGGCTCACGAAACTCCATCTTATCCTTCAACTACTGTTCATAGTAAACATTTGGAGCTGGTATATACTGAAATGGGGGCTTGCAACCATCAAGTCATTAGGTGGCTATTCTTACTGTATTTCATTTATAGATATGCTTATAGCAAGTACATATGGATTTATATGCTTAAAGCCAAGTTTGATGCACTTGATGCTTTCATCAAATTTAAAGCCATACCCGAACTCCAATTTCATCACAAAATCAAGTGTCTTCAATCAGATAGGGCTGTTGAAGAATTGCTTCGTGAGTCACAAGGTACATTTTTTGGTGGCTTTATGAAGAAGGTTGATCACTTCATGTCAATAGCACACCCGGAAGCTTCGGATACTATAAAAGGAGCCGTTTTGCTCGAAGCCTTCTTCTCTCCCACGTATTCATAGAAGGTGATCCAGATGGTTTTCAGAGACGCGAGATTGAGTAGAGATGGCTTTAATTACTTGGGTCATTTGTTGTTTGAATTGCATGGTTTTTCTTCTTTCTTTGATAGCTTTCTCGTGTCTTGGATACCCCGTGAAGCCAATAAGGCTGCTCACACTTGAGCTCATTTAGCTAGAATATGTCCAGTGATAGTATTTGGACAAGTGACCCATAAAGAATATTTTGTCTTTCTTTAAATAAATTGTATATTTAAATTGGATCTAAACACCTAAAAAATATTTTATTTAAATTAACGTAATGAGCATACCACTATCTAATACTGATATAATGAAATATTTAAACATTCTCTAGTTAGAGATTATCTTTGATTGAGTGACATTTGGTCTTGAACAATTTTTTAGGTTACCCTTAATCAAGTGAAAGTTTAATTACTTTTTATTAATATGAATTAGGCAAGAAAAGATCCACACTTTGTTGTTGTTGTTGATGGAAGTCTTCGTACATTATATTATATTTTTTTAAAGTAAAATTGAATTTTATTTTTATTTTTTGAAATAAATAAATGTAAAAAAATTGAATTTAAATATTTTCGATAAATTTTTTATACTTTTTTTATTTTTTATAAATTATTTAAATCTTTTAGTATTATATCACATTTAGTTACTTCAATAATTATATTTATTTAAAAATATTTATAAATTCAACTAATTAACAACTTTTAAATTGCAAGTTAAATATCCTTTTATCTATAATTGTACATATTTAATACATATCAATTTAGTAAATTATAATAAAGAATTTGAGATAAAATTGTTTTCATTAAAAAAAGAAATAGAATGTTCTTGGACATACAAGAAGGCAGCTGGCGTAGGGGTTGTTCGAATTGTACTGATGTTCTCTAAGATATCCTGGGCGAATCTGTCCTCCAAGAATTCCCTTGCTCTCTCTTCGTTTTCCTACAAGGTATCATGAACAAAACTCTGTGTTCCGCTTACGCTCGAACGTAAGACATTTTATTGCTTCCAATTCTTCTTGTGTGCATTAGCTGCTGATCGAAAGAGAAATTAAAACAAATAGAGGATCTCTAAGCTACTCTTCAGCTTTAAGTTAACATTTTAACTGTGATTGGCAGTGATGAATGAATTTCTCCTTCTTCTTTTTTTGTAATTGTTTTTCTCTCTGTGGAATCTGCTTCTTGGGAAATTTTGGAGCATCGGTGAATACTGCCATAACTAATAGGCAAGGTGGGAATTCTTGTCTTTCAGAGCTGACAAGAATTCAATTCTAGAAGATCGTGCCCTCGAAAGATTTACCCTTTATAGATTATTCAGCGTTTACAGCTGATAATTAAAAGCTTTTCTGGGTGGATCGTATATTTGAGTTTGCTAAACCGGGAAATCTCTTGTTGAGAAGATGATCTTTCTACAGAAAATAAACTACTGGAAATTTAATTTGAATAAATTCTTGTTTGGATGCTAGTCTGAACTGAATTAATTCACACATGAAAATTCTTTAACCTGCGCTTAGTTTGAATGGATTCTAGAAATGTATCAAGACCTTATGGTGTCAAGCTATATTGCTATTAATATTTTCCATATTCTCATTTTCCACCTATCCATTTTCAATCCAACCAAGCAGAGCCTCAAGAAAAGAGTTTCCTTAACTACGGAGTGAACTGAATACGAGATCTTTTTGTAAAGCAAAAAGTAGAAGTGTAACTAGAACTTGTTGTCTACTTACATGCTTCTTTAATGAATTCTATCTGAAGTCATCGAGTATGTGGGCGCTGTAGGCATGCTATATAAATTAAAACAGATCAGATCTTGAACTAAGTTATAGCATTCTGTTACTTCAAAAATTATTGATTCTTAAATTATCTACTGTGTAGCCTATAGTTAACATGGCGAGATCTGCACTGGATGAGATGTCAGACTCTGGTGCTTTTATGAGAACTGCTTCCACATTCCGAAATTTCATTTCACGAGACCCAGATTCTCAATTTCCAGCAGAGTTGGGAAGGTATCATCTGTACATATCATATGCATGTCCTTGGGCTTCCAGGTGCCTTGCTTACTTGAAGATCAAAGGACTTGACAAAGCCATCAGTTTCTCGGTTAGTGAGCTTCATGATGTATTTTTGAATCTAATGGTTGGACTAATTCCTAATTTTCCTATCTCACACGTTTGAATAATCAGGCAGTCAAACCCATTTGGGGAAGAACCAAAGAATCAGATGACCATATGGGTTGGGTTTTTCCTGATTCAAAAACTGAGGTGTCAGCATCTGAACCTGATCCCTTGAATGGAGCAAAGAGTGTCAGGGAACTTTATGATATTGCAAGTACAAACTACACTGGAAAATACACAGTTCCAGTATGTTTCCTCTTTATGATGTACTGGATCTTAATTGTATTTATATATACTTAAATGAGCAGATATTTATGGTCATTTTGATGAATTTATATCTGCATAGGTTTTATGGGATAAGAAACTCAAGACAATTGTTAACAATGAGAGCTCAGAGATAATCCGCATGTTTAATACTGAATTCAATAATATAGCAGAAAATCCCACCTTGGACTTATATCCCACTCATTTACAAGCCCAAATAGATGAGACTAATGAGTGGATATACAATGGTATTAATAATGGTGTTTATAAGTGTGGTTTTGCAAGGATGCAAGGGCCATATGATGAGGTAAGTAGTTTTCATTATGTTGATGAATTTTGGAGTGATTGACAATTTATTGTTCACATCATTGAAACTATTTCATTGGACTTTCTTCAGGCTGTAAAATTATTGTATGAAGCTTTAGAAAAATGTGAAAATATATTAAGCAAACAACGTTATATTTGTGGCAATACACTGACTGAAGCAGATATCCGGTTGTTTGTCACTCTTATCAGATTTGATGAGGTATGAATGTATATTAATGTTCAGTTACTGTTAAAGTTTGGTCTTACCGTTTGGTCCTTCATGTGTATGCATATTATCTACTCAAGAAGAAACATCATCATGTTGACCGAGGACCTTTTAGGGACTAGAATTTAATTCACCCTGTATTTTATACCATATTTTTAATACAATACAAAATTTCTCTTCAATTTTCTGTTTCTTTTTTCCTTGAAAACCCACAATTGTTTTTTCTTGGTCTTCCAATGGTGCAATTTTAGTAGTGCCTTGAATAAAATGATGATAAACTGAAGATCTACATGCTCAGTGATTGACTTGACGACTCTTTTGCAGTCATATATTGGATACATTTTAATTAGATTTTTCCTGCTCTCTTCCTTTCAGCAGTTAAAACAGGCTTTCATCAGTCAATATCTGTACCAACTCTTGAACTATTTTCCTATTTTCACCAAGATATCTCTGATATTAGCCCCATCAACTTAGACCAATCCTGCTTTCCTCCTGTTCTCCACCCTCAAAAAAAAAAAGAAAAAGATCCTTCCAAAATGTAAAACTGAGTTTGCCATAGTTTCGTTGTGTTAATTTGTCTACTTTTCCTGCATTTTATTTTCTGTGAAAATTGTGACTCTTTGGCTAGTGAAAATGAAATTCAACATAATACCAGAGTTTGTTCCCATGGCTTTATATTTTCCATAGCTAGTACAAAAATGTAAACTCTTCAATTTTTTACTTTTTATTTTATTTTATAATTTAAGGTAACAGTATGAATAATAGTGATCACCAGAAAGCTTGTTGCAGTTGTTGTGTTTTAGTTGAATAGTTAATGTTTTACCATAAAACTGAGATCATGGAAAAGGGAAAAGCTTTAAACTGGAACTGGAATTTTAAAGGATTTTCTTTATTCTTTCTGTTTTCTTTCATTATTGGCCTACGAAGCTTGATATTGTTGTTTATTGAATACATAATGTACCTAGTAACGAAGAACAAAGCAAAAGATGGACTTCCAATATTTTTTTCTGCATTATTTCTGTTCTTTTATAATTCTACTCCTCAAGAATTTGTTTTGGGGGTATGCACAAGAATGGGAGACTGTCTCATTGCATGCCTGTTGGTCTTGTCATTAAGTGTTCTTTTTCTGGTAGGGAGGCTTCTGATGTCAAGTATTGTTCTTCTTTCCTATTTTGAGATTTAATTTGTATCTGTCCATTCCAATATTCTGAGCAATTAGCCTGAACTGTAACTGTAGGTTTATGCAGTTCACTTCAAGTGCAACAAGAAGCTATTAAGGGAATACCCAAACCTCTTCAATTATTCTAAAGATATATTCCAAATTCCTGGCATTAGTAGCACAGTAAACATGGATCATATAAAGTGGCATTACTATGGAAGCCATCCTTCTATCAATCCATTTGGGATCGTTCCTGTTGGGCCAAATATTGATTATTCTGGTTCTCATGACAGGGAGAGGTTCTCTGCATAGGTTGTTTATTTGCGCTAATGTAAGAGATTATGATAAATTTTATGTACAAGGGTTTTACTTAAGTTTGCTGAAACAAACATCCAATGAGTGATTATACTTGTTCAAAATAAAGTGTGAGAAATGTGTGTAGATAAATAGATATACTTCTAAGTATAATAAATAGCATGTTGGGTTGGATTGAAGGTGAAGTTGGGGCCTGTTAGTTTTTAAGGGGTTACGGGCGTTAAATGTGCATCTTGATTAGGGATTTCTTATAAACATCAGTTACGAGGACGGACAGGTTTACTGCAGTTAAAGGGAGGCCGACTCCGTGGTTGATAGGCGTGCACCGGATGCATGCAGCAGACCACTTTGGTATAGCAGATGAATCACTTGCAGTCTCATTTTGCTCATTCATGTTTATATAGGGACTTGACTATACAAGGCTACTCTATACTGGAAACTTTTAATGTTTATTTTACATGATTTTGGTTGAGTATAGTGTCTAAAGTTTTCTTCCAAAAAGGATTTCCTGAATCCGAACCCAATCATTATGCGGAAGAGTGAAATGAACACATGCACCGTCCTCAGCTTATATACACTTGTCAAAGTGGTGAAGTAATGCTATTCTACAAAAATTATAGGGTAAAATGCACATCACTGCTCTGATCTGTTGGTTCAATTACATTTTTCTCTTTTTTTTTTTAATTTGAACAATGTCCCCTTTGTCTTTATTTTTTTTTCAACTTACCATCCATCAATGCAAAACTTGAAAAAAATATCAAAATTGTCCCTAATCTAAAAACATAAATAATATTTTTTTAAAAAAAATAATAATTATCTTTTTTAAAAATTAGGAATTAAGAAATTCATATTTTTCTTTTAAAAATTATTTACATAATTCTTAAATGTTTTTTTTTTCTTTTTTTGCCTACATCTACCATCTATGTACAGCTTCGTTCCCCTTCTATCGCGACGCAAGATTTGGACTCTAGTCTTCGAAGCTCTGCCCACCATTGGCAAGCGACTTCACTGTGGGCAGTACGTCGTGTCTTGGCCGACATCAACGTGAGCATTCAAATAGCATCTGACAGTCACTCTTTTTTCTCCATCTTTTGCTACTCCACAGGTTTCTCTTGAACCCAACAGTCGCAATTTTGGCTGTCGTCGGAGGAGCCACCATAAGCAACCCAATGCGAACAGGTCACCGGCGAAGACATCTTTGCGAGCACCTCCATCTCGAAGCCACATTCTAATTGAGCCATTATTGGATCTTAAGAAGTAGAACAAAGTTGTGTGTAGATGCAGGAGAAAGAAAATACGTTTAAGAATTATGTAAATGATTTTTAAAAGAAAAATATAAATTTCTTAATTTCTGATTTTTTTTTAAAAAATTATTATTATTTTTTAAAAATATATTATTTATATTTTTAAATCAAGGACAATTTTGATATTTTTTTTTCAAATTTTGCGTTGGTTGATGGTAAATTGAAAAAAAAAATCAAAGTTAAAGGGGGATATTGTTTAAATTAAAAGAAAAGGAGAGAAAGTGCAATTGAACCAATAGATCAAAGTGGCAATATGTATTTTATCCAAAATTATATTATAAAAAGTAACAAGAATCTATATAGATCATTGAACGCCCAATAGGTTGTCAAATTAAGATTCTATGGAGGCTTTTGAGACGTAGGTTAGTTGTTTTATGTCTTATTTACTCAAACAAACTCAATTTCATACAAAATTTAATGCCACTGGATTAAGCTATGGACACCGGATAAACTATATTAGCTAATAGACAAACGTGAAACTTATGAGTTTCCAGAAGCAGTAGGGGCCTTTACATTGATTAAATCCTATCTTTTAGCAAGTCAATTAATTAACTAAGTTTTGAAATTTTAAATTGTCATTATTGACACTTATATTATGAATTTAAATTGCAACTATCTTTTTTTTGTTTGTTGATCCTGACTTTGAGGTTTAAAACAGTTATAGAAGGCAGAGGTTAGGCTTTTTTCTCTGCTTGAGAGCATTTCTTCTCCTTTGCGTGAGGGCTTCCTTCTGTGCGTCTAGTTTCACTATTTCTCTTCTCCTTCCCGTATACCTTTCCCTTCTCTCTTCCTCGTTTTCTTTGCCCTTCTTCTCTCCCCTCCTTTCTTTCTGCCTTTTTCAAGCTCTTCTTTTCTCTTCTCTTTTGTGTCATTGGTGCGTGTATGTTGGTTTTTTTGGAGGTAGGGAGGGAGAGGTGCACCCTTTCAAAGAGGTCAGTAATGGTGGTTTGGAGAATTCTTTATGTTTAGAGTCGGATGAGAGTAGTGGAGTGGATGCAAGCCGGAGAACATTGATTGGAAAGCTTATCACAGAGAAGCCCCTTAATAAAGTTACAATGAAATCCATGATTATGAAGATTTGGAACCTTTACAAGGGAGTGTCTTTCAGAGGTAGGGAGCAATATGTTTCTCTTTTGGTTTGAGAAAGAGGATTGTTATCATATTCTGTGAGATATCCCCTGGTGTTTTTGGGTTTCTTTTTAATGTTAGACTGTGGTCTTCGTTGAAAATGTTGGAAGACGCTGCTTTTTTTTTTTTTTTTTTTATCTCCACCTCTCCAACTGGCTGAGCTAGCCTCAGGCATGAGGTTGTTGAGTTAAAATTATAATGGCTAGACTAATGCACATATCGACTAATAATATAATGGATAAATAATAGATTGTCTCCTTCATAAAATCTTTAATTTCAATTAAGTATCACACCATAATTTCTCTAATTATATTCAAGTGATTAATTTAAAGAATTTAGAAAAGAAAACAATAAAAAAAAATTAAGTACGATGATAATTTTATTTACTAAATAACTTAGGTATTTAATTTCACTTAATTACTTTATCTAATCTTCCTTTTTTCTCTTTACTATGTCTAACATCTTAAATTATTAATCAAAGCCTTAGAATATCTTTAATCCTTTACTAAGAATGTATAGAACTATTTATTCAACATAAAGCCCTTTCACCAACAAGTAACTGAAAAATAAGTTAGATAGCATATATAAGCTCTTTTAGTTTAGTAAAGTATAAAGGGATATCATTATCTTTTACACAAATTAACACATTTGCTTCATAACTAATAGAGATTAAATTTACTTTGCACCATTTAAACAATAAATTATCTCAATTCAAGTATAACAAATTTTCTCATATATAAACAATTAATTGATTATCAAACAATCAGAAGTATTAAAAATAAAATCATATAAATGACTCAGTAGATGTCATTCAAAAAAAAGAAAAAGAGTTTAGAATTAAACTATATGAAAAAGATCTATTGAACTCCTAGAACTAAAACTTTATTCCATAAAAAATAAACTAAACATTCTAAATATTATATAAGAGTTCATCACAGTCAAAGAATGAGAATAGAAGAAAGAATGAGAGAATTTTCTAATTCTCTAAACCCTAGAAAAAAAAACCCTAAATTCTTGATTGAAAATTCCCCTTGCGTTGTGTCATTTCTCCACCTTAAACAAGCTCTTTTCAGAGTGCTTTTTCCTTTGAATGAAACCCTAGGGTGCCCTTTTATAGCCCTTGGTCACATGCACATGATTTTAAAAAGGTTTTGAGTAATCTTTGTCATAAAGGCGGCCATGAATCACAGCATTGGTATTTTTCACGTTCAGCAGAGCCATGGTTCACAATAAGGATCTCTCAACTTCAAATGCTTATAACTTTCTCCTCGGTTGGAGTTACAAGGCTCATGATATACCGCTAGAAAGATCTTTTCAACCCTATAATTTTATTCAAATTGTCCCAAATTTGAGGTTATATTTATCTAGAAAAACCTACTTTTCTTCTCTGCTATCAAGTATAAGTCTATGTGCTTTTAACTCCTAAGACTTTATCACTTATTTTCTCATTTCTTAGCATAACTTACACAATTAAACAATAAAGAGTTGCCTATTTCTCATTTAAAAAATTTATTAACTAAAGATTAGGAATTAAGCTTGAATTAACTGAAAAGATATGGCAGCTAGAGTTGGGTTTGTTGTTTTGGTTTAAGTTCCTTTAAAGGATGAAAGAGTTTCTCAAAGCTATGTCCATGTAAGAGTCAAAATTGACATTAGAAAGCTTTAGATTACCAGCTTGTGGATTTTAATGTAAAATTTTCCTAGATTGTGGATCTTTGCCAAATATGAGAAACATTAGTAGTATTGTTATTCTTGCAGTATTTTGGGACATGAACTTAAGCATTTTTTAGGGTGTAGAATAGGGGGAATTCCTTATATGGGTCTTGGTTTGGTGTTCTGTGTCGAGGGCCATCCATAAGGTGGTGCATGTGGGAGATATAAGGGAGGGCTGGATAAAGCAGGAAGAGGACGTATATGTTTTAATTAGCATTTCTCCCAAGAAGTTAGTTAGTATATCTAGGTGCAGTGAGGAGGCAAGGTGGCAAAGTGGTTATGCCTTAAGGAATGACATGGCACATATCCAAAAGTCTAAACTTATGGGAATCATCGGTCTCGTAGGCTGGATCTAGTAGATCAGTTGGGTTGAGTTGATGAAGTGGATCTTCTACTAGTAGGCCTTCTTCTGGTGACAATTTATTAGGTCCTCCACCTCTTTCTGTCTAGTGTTAGGATTTTAGACCAAAAACCATAGCTTAATGAAGATATTATAAGGGTTGAATCTAGCACAAAAAGGAGTGAGATATTTGTACCTTCTACATTTTTTGGAGCTAAAAAAGATAGGTTTCCTAAAAAATTTGGTGTAGAACCGAAGGGAACCATAGTAAAGAACTTTTCTAAACAAAATTCAATAATCGATAATGCAAGGCAAAGAAATAATAACCACATATACTACTACAGAAGCCTGAATCAACTAAAAGGCCTAAACAAATATAATAATGATTATCCAAGAATATGAAAAACTGAGATCCAAAAAACTTAACTAACTAAACCTCAACTCCCAAATCAAAAAAACTAATTATAAAAAAATTAAGAATAAAAAAACTAAAGAAAATATAACACATCATCTGTATTATTTTTCCTCTCTGAAAATAACTTTTCTCTAGAGAGTGAAAAGATAGTTAAGCCTCCAAAAGAAAAGGATCACAATGCCGAAAATTATCTGCAATAATCTAGGTTGCACCTGACTTTGGATGATTCTTCCATTTCATCAAGTAGTAGAATAAAGTAGATGAAGATCCCATCTACTCATCATCAAGAACTGTTTCAATTAGATATGAGGAAGATGATGGAGCATGAGGAACTTTGGGTAGTTATACAAAATTTTGACTTGTTGATTTAGTTGGGGGACAACACAAGAGGCTAAAATGTGCCTAGGTAAGGAAACAAATCTTTTACATAAAAAGTATGACTAATATGCATATGAGCAAGTAAATCATGTAAATATGCATTAGGACCATGTTTTTCTGGGATGTGGAAATGACTAGTAGCTCTAGCATGTTGCTTTTTAGATTAGTGTTTAGGTAACATTCGAGTTGAATGGGGGTCATAAAATTTTGAGCCGTACATAAACAGCAAGTTTATAATTAACACTACTCATAGCAATTTTATGCCTAATGTCAGTATGTAAGTCACAAATACGGGAAGCAAATATCTTATTGTATAAAAAAAGTATGAGTAGGTAGGTAAAGGCATAAAATCAATAGGCTAGCAGGGGTTAAAGCCTTGAACAATCTCAAAAGGAAATTTACCTATAGAGTAACACTAAGTCTCACGCTTTTCTCCTACCAGATGCCTAAGCAAATCACCAAAACTATGATTAACAACCTTAGTTTGACCATTTGTTTAGGGTGAAAAGTATATATGAATTTTAATTGGGTGCATTAAAGTATCCATAAAATTTCCTAAAAATAGCTCATAAATTTAACATCCCTATAAAAAAAACAATAGAAGATGATAGCCATGTAAATACACAATTTCCTCAAAAAATAGCTTAGTAATGTGACAAGCATCAGCAATTTTAGTACAAGGAATAAAATAAGCCATTTGGAAAAATATATCAACAACTGTAATAGAATTACAAGCTCTAACAATATGTGGCAAACCAAGGACAAAATTTATACTCAAATCATTCCATGGTTTCTCAAGAATAGAAAGGGGAGTATATAAGCCAGTGTTTTATTTCTTAGCCATAGAAATTTAACAAGTATGCCACTAGAAAACAACCTGGGCAACATCCATTTTAAGAAATGGCCAACAAAACCTATTGTCAACTAAAGTGAGGGTTATCCTTACTTAAATATCTAGCTAATCCACTTGCATCCATTTTCCAAATTAATAAATCATGTAAAGAAGTAGGAGGAATGCATAACTTGGTACTTCTAAATAAATAACCATTATGAACAATGAGTTCAATATAATTTTGATGGTTACCATCTAGCAAGTCTTAACAAATAACTGTAAAGTCAACTACAACATTCATTTTTCACCCTATCAAATCCTACCACCCTAATACTCAAAATCTTTTGTGAATGCAAATATTTCAAAGCTTGATGATTAGAATATAAAACAAATTCCTAGAGAAGTAAATAATATTGCTAGCAAGTAAGGGATCTCACAATAGCATAAAATACGGTATCATATGTAGAATATATTTTTTTTTGCATCATTCAGTTTTTCATTAAATAAAGCAACAAGATGACATTCTTGACTTAGGACACCTCCTATGTGTAACATCCCTAATTTTGTTTCATGTATTAATAAAAGTACAAAAGTATTCAAAGTAACATCTCTCATTCCTTTTCTTTTATTAATAAAGGTACATAAATATTTAATTAAGGAAATAAAATTTATTAGACAATTTTTAGATATCTAAGAAAATATAATCCTTAGAAATTCTTTACCTTATGTGTATGTATAGAAATGTTCTAATATTAATGAAATAGGTAAAGAAAGAAAACTTAAGAGGAAATATTAGAAAGAAGCATGTTAAAGAACTTAGGCAAGGAAGATAAATTTTTGTGAAGTAAGTAAAGTTCTTAAAATATCAAGAAGATTGGATTAGGGTAATTTTTCTTAATTTAAAAGCAAAAGTTACTAAGTTTGTATCTCCACCCATAAATTGGGCTTTCACCTATGGACACTTCATATAGAGTTTTTCTACTTCACATAAGTTTCTAGCAAGCCCATTGGATAACCTAAGTAAGAAATAAAACATAGACTTGAACTAGAATATAGTAATTGGACCGATAACCTAAAAAATTATGAAAATATGACCAAGTCCTCCAAGAAAGGTACAATTTTATCCAAAGCAAAGAAAATGGGTAGGAATAAGCCCATAATGGGTAGGAATAAGCCCAAATCCAAGAGAAAAAATAAAATAAAATAAATTAGGTGATGATATAATAATGTAATAATAATAAAGATTAGGTTACATGGCATTAAGACAAAAATTTAGTAAGTGGTATCCTAATTGTGATAAGGTAGACCCATGATCATGAAAGGTGTATTATTTGGTGGTCTATTTAAGCAAAACCCACCCCTACAACATTTTAATTTCGTCCAAGTGAGGAAGAGAGAGAAATAGAAGCAAGGTAGAGTGAGAAAAGGAGAGAAAGAGAGGAGAAGAAAGGAAGGAAGAAGAAAGATAAGTTTAGAAGGCTAAGTACTCAAGGTAACTTACCTTAATCTCCACTTGAATCCATTTTTCGTCTTCATCCTTGAGGTTCAAAAACTCACCCTCCTTCTCTTACCTAAGCTGCTAGAAAAGCTAAGAAAAGGGAGAAATCTTGCTACTTCTTTCAAGAGGAAACAAGAAAACCAATTCACTAAGTGAGCTAGGGAGATTCTTAGGTAGGTTTAACAATATTTCTTTTTGAAGAAAAGTTTTGAAATTTGTAACATTTATATGGGATTTTGATCTTAAGAACTTTGATGATTGGTCATGGATGTTGCTTTATCATGTTACATATTATTCTTGCATGTGATGTATGTTTGAATACTTAGGCTGGTATAGATAGTTCTGCATAGTTATGGCTATGGGTGGCAAAAAATTTAGTTTCTGTTTTTGAATTTTTGTGACTATTCTATAAGGAATTAAAATAACTTGTTAACATAACAATTATAGATATACGTCTCACAAATTTTTAGCAACTGGAATCACTCAATTTGCAGTCCATATGAGGTAGATATGGTCTGCTTAGTAAGTAGTGTTCAGAAAATGGTTAATCAGGGAAGAATCTGTTAGAGTAGCTTATGTTTTTGAATTTCTGGCACCATTCTGTAAGGAACAAAAATAACCTGTTAACATAACAATTATAGATATATGTCTCACGGATTTTAAACAACTGGAATTACTCAATTTGGAGTCCATATGAGGTAGATATGGTATGATTAATAAGTAGTGTTCAGAAAATGGTTAATCAGGGAAGAATCTGTTAGGAAAGTTTCTGTTTTTAAATTTCTGGGACTAGCTTGTAAGGAATTAAAATAACTTTTTAACATAACAATTATAGATATATGTTTCACTAATTTTTAGCAACTGGAATCACTCAATTTTCAGTCCATATGAGGTAGATATGATCTTCTTAGTAAGTAGTGTTTAGAAAATGGTTAATCAGGAAAGAATTTGTTAGAGTAGCTTCTGTTTTTGAATTTCTGGGACCGTTCTGTAAGGAATTAAAATAACCTGTTAACATAACAATTATAGATATACGTTTCACGGATTTTTAGCAACTGGAATCACTCAATTTGGAGTCCATATGAGGTAGATATGGTCTTCTTAGTAAGTAGTGTTCAGAAAATGGTTAATCAGGGAAGAATCTGTTAGGAAAGTTTCTGTTTTTGAATTTCTGAGACCATTTTGTAAGGAATTAAAATAACTTGTTAACATAACAATTATAGATATACGTTTCACGGATTTTTAGCAACTAGAATCACTCACTTTGGAGTCCATATAAGGTAGATATGGTCTTCTTAGTAGGTAGTGTTCAGAAAATGGTTAATCAGAAAAGAATCTGTTAGAGTAGCTTCTGTTTTTGAATTTCTGGGAACGTTCTGTAAGGAATTAAAATAACCTGTTAACATAACAATTATAGATATATGTCTCAAGGATTTTTAGCAACTGGAATCACTCAATTTGGAGTCCATATGAGGTAGATATGGTCCAATTAGTAAGTAGTGTTCAGAAAATGGTTAATCAGGGAAGAATCTGTTAGAAAAGCTTCTATTTTTGAATTTCTGAGAACATTCTGTAAGGAATTAAAATAACTTGTTAACATAACAATTATAGATATATGTCTCACGGATTTGTAACAACTAGAATCACTTAATTCGGAGTCCATATGAGGTAGATATGGTCTGATTAGTAAGCAAATGTCAGAAAATGGTTAATCAAGGAAGAATATGTTAGGATAGCTTTTGTGTTTTAATTTTTGGGAACATTCTATAAGGAATTAAAATAACTTGTTAACATAAAAATTATATATATATATATATATATATATATATATATATATATATATATATGTCTCACGGATTTGTAAAAACTGGAATTACTCAATTTGGAGTCCATATGAGGTAGATATGGTCCGATTAGTAGGCAAAGGTCAGAAAATGGTTAATCAGGAAAAAATATGTTAGGATAGCTTTTATGTTTTAATTTCTGGGAACATTCTGTAGGAAATTAAAATAAATGGTTAATATAAAAATTATTGATATATGTGTCACAGATTTTTAGGCATTGGGATAACTTAATTTGGAATTCATTTGAGGGAGATATGGACAGATTAGTAGGTAAATGTCAGAACCAATCTGAGAGAAAATAATCTGTACTTTGAGGGAGTAATATCACATTGATTTCTTAATATTTCGCTAAACTGTTCAACATAATAGTTTTAGATGATTGTTTTATCTTGAAATTGACACAAAGAGCACCTACATCGGAGTTCAATTAAGGGAGTTATGTTCTGATTAGTAAGAGAAGATTAGATATGATGAAAACCTGCATCAAGAAAATAAAGAAATAAAATTAATATTTAAAAAAGAAGACGAATCTTATAAATAACTAGTTTATGCCATAGCCATTGCTATTGTATAAACTTCTTACCATCTTAAGTGTGAAATTTTGATATGGAAATATTTTATAAAGTGATATTTGAAATGGTTATGTTCATGGCATGAATACCAATGATTTTTGGTAATAGTTATATTTTAATAAACATACTTGTTATTGAAAGCATATTTTTGGCTATCATTGTGAAAAGAAAAGAAATGAACATGGTCACATGGAAATCCGTGTGGTGCACCAGTAGGGGATGCCCTACCAACGGTTATGATCATGTTAATAAGAAAAGAAAAAGAAAGTAAGCCATGTCGGATGGAGTGAGAAAAGCCCGTGTCAGAGAGTAGAAAATACTTACCCTGACCGGGGTAACTTGGTATGAGAATAAATTGATAATCATCATATGATATCCTAAAAAATAGTATTTATGCCATACATGTTAGAATTGTACAATTTTCATGTGCATGGATAAAGTGCATTCATGTGACCTAAAGATATTTTCTGTAGTTTATACAGATGGACATGACATGATGAACTATATTGATGGTAAATTTATGATTTATTGTTGAACCTACTGGGATTTAATTCTCACTATATTTTCATATCATGTTCAGAAGAATAATTATGCAGATTTTCTCAATGACACTTACTATTTCCGTACGTTGGATTGAGGTACCCTACCTTGGACAACTACCAGTTATATCAGATGTATCTGTAGTAGATGTGACTGAGATTCTGGTGGAGGTGCCGCCACCCGCACCAGTGTCCCCGGAAGTAGTCGACGTAGATGATTAGAGCTAATATGTATCTTTGTACAAATGTTTGTAAAATAATGGTGTGTATGAAAACTCAGTATTGTATCACTGTTTATAACAATTATGCTTGGTTAAAGTGATTATTATTACAAGTTAAGTGGTTAGAATTAAAGCAGTAATAACTTAATGGAATTTTACAAATATAAAAAAAAATTTGTTACATTTACATAAATGGAGTTGTTACATAATTGGTATCAGAGCAGGTCGATCCTAGATGGCCAGTGGGTGGATGGTTATCTGAATCGATCTTATAGTATCTTGTGTATGTTGTGGTTGTGCTGTGTAGGGGATCAGTTATTCATATAGGTAAGAAATTACTAGTGTTTCCTATCTATATGCCGAGGTGGTGTTATGACTGCTATTAAATATTTTTGAACTAACTATTGGGCTTAATCACCTCAATAGCAGCAGAACTTTGTTTTTGCCACAGTAGGAAATGGCACCACCAAGGAGGAATCCAACAACCAATGCAGAAGAAATCTTGCACAACCTGGCCACGGCAATTCGAGACCAAGTCATGACCACCAACCAAATTTTACAATATCTCCAGAATGCTAATGACCTAAATGGTGAGAATGGTGCTAACAACTGGATGGCTGGAAAAGATAATGGCATATCCAAGTTCCTAAGGACTAGACCACATTGTTTCCAAGGTGGCTATGATCCAACGGTAGTCGAAAGGTGGATAAGGGAATTAGAGAAAATCTTTGAAGTGATGGGCTGTACTGAAGAGCAGCAAGTTATTTTTGCTGCATATATGTTAAAGGATGAAGTAGAATACTAGTGGCGTGGAGTTAGAGAACTTTTAGCTCATCAGGGAAGACAGATCACCTGGCAAGTGTTCAATGACATTTTTTTTGAAAAGTACTTTCCAAGTACTGTACGGGCAGAGAAAGAGATCGAATTTTTCCAACTCAGGCAAGGCAGCATGACCGTGGACCAGTATATCGCAAGGTTCGAGGAGCTGTCTAAGTTCTCCTCTTATTTGCGATATAACCTAGATGAAGCATGGAAGGCGGTTAAGTTTGAAGCAGGACTAAACCCGGAGATAAAAAATGCTGTTATAGCTATGGAGATCAGGGAGTTTGTACCTCTAATAAATAAATGCAGACTCCTGGAAAAGAGTTTAAGGACAGTGGAGGACGAGAAGTAAAGGCGAAACCTATGGAAGAGGAAGAAAAATTTTCCTAACCCTGGAAAGAACGTGAGAAGAAGTGGATATGGAGCTGGTAAGAGGCCATTGACTGCGGGTCCTAGACCTTTTCAACAAGGCTTCGCCCCAGTCAAGTGCGTTAAGTGCGGACGCATGCATGGTAACCGGCCATGCTACATGGGACAAGATGTCTGCTTCAATTGCGGACATAAGGGACATTTTGCAAGAAATGGCCCACATAATATGGGGAAGCAGCCAGAACAGAGGCCTCAGGTGAAAGGAAGGGTTTTCACCCTGAGCGGCCAAGAGGCAGCTTAATCTTCTGAAATGATTCAAGGTACATGCTATATCTATGGATTTGCTCTTATGGTGTTATTTGACTCTGGTGCTAGTCATTCATTTATATTGGAAGAATGTATTAAGAAGTTTCAGTTTCCTATTTCTGAAACTCCCTATGAGCTATCCGTAGTAACCCCTACAGGGGAAAGGGTATTAACTTCTTTTGTATGTAAAGACTGTCAAGTCACCATCCAGGAGAAAACTTTTTTTGTAGACCTCGTCTGTTTACCTTTAAGAGGTATTAAGGTCATTCTAGGGTTAGACCGGATGTCTAAAAATCGAGTCTTGCTGAATTGTTGTAACAAGACCGTTGAATTTCTACCTCTTACTCCAAAAGAGGAGGTCCAATTATTGATGCTTAATGCCAATCAAGTTAATAGGGAGTTGAAGAATGGAGTACTTGGATACATTCTCTTGTATTTATCAAACCTAGAAGTTGAATCGAAGCTTGATGAAATCCCAATAGCCAACGAGTTTCCTGAAGTATTTCCATCAGATATTCCAGGCTTACCTCCCAAGAGAGAGATAGAGTTCTCTATTGATCTCCTACCTGGGACAGGGCCTATCTCTATTGCACCATATAGAATGGCCTCGAAGGAACTATAGGAACTCAAGAAGCAGTTGGAGGAACTATAAGACAAGCAATTCATTAGACTGAGTGTATCACCTTGAGGAGCTCCTGTATTGTTTGTTAAGAAGAAAGACAGGAGCTCGAGACTATGCATAGATTACAGACAGATAAATAAGGTGACTATCAAAAATAAGTATCCTCTCCCTAGGATAGATGACTTATTGGATCAATTGAAGGGAGCCTCCATCTTTTCTAAAATTGACTTGAGGTCAGGATATCATCAAATTAGGATCAAGGAGGGGGACGTACCAAAAACTGCTTTCAGGATTAGGTATGGGCACTATGAGTTTCTCGTAATGCCGTTCGGGTTGACGAATGCACCTGCAATTTTTATGGATTACATGAATCGCATTTTTCAACCCTACCTAGATCAATTTGTTGTAGTGTTCATTGATGACATCTTAATATATTCTAAGAGTGAGAAAGAACATGAACAACATCTCCGAATCGTGCTGCAAGTGCTGAAAGAGAAAAAGTTATTTGCCAAATTGGAGAAGTGTGAATTTTGGCTGTCAGAGGTGAAGTTTCTCGGACATGTCATCTCTAATAGAGGGGTAGCTGTAGATCCTAGCAAGATGGAAGCAGTGATTCAGTGGGAGAGACCAAAGACGGTTACGGAAGTCAGAAGTTTCCTGGGTTTGACGAGATACTATAGGACGTTTATACAAAAGTTCTCTCGTATAGCCTTGCCATTGACTAAATTGACCAAGAAGGGAAGTCCTTTCAAATAGACTGATCAATGTGAAGTTAGTTTTCAGGAGCTGAAGACAAGACTGACCACTCCTCCTGTTTTAATTATTCCAGACCCCACAGGACATTTTGAAGTGTATAGTGACGCTTCAAAGAAAGGGCTAGAATGTGTTCTGATGCAAGATAAGAGAGTAGTTGCTTACGCCTCTAGGCAACTGAGATCCCACGAAGGAAACTATCCAACCCATGATCTTGAATTGACAGCAGTGGTGTTTGCCTTAAAGATTTGGCGACACTATTTGTACGGGACAACCTTTGAAGTATATTGTGATCATAAGAGTCTTAAATACCTCTTTGATTAGAAGGAGTTAAATATGAGGCAACGAAGATGGGTAGAATTCCTCAATGACTACAAGTTTGAGATAAAGTATCATTCCAGAAAGGCGAATATTGTAGCAGATGCCTTGAGTTGAAAATCTCTGCACATAGGTCAGATGATGGTGTATGAGATACAAATGTTAGAGGAGTTTCAGAATTTGAAGCTAGAAACTACTTTTTCCTCAAAGAAGCTAACCATTAATGGTTTAAGTATAAGGTGTGACCTTAGAGCCCAGATCAAAAAGGCTCAAGCTCACGACCAATACTTACAGGATCATAAATTTTTCTGTCATGGAAGATGGAGTAATCATGTATCAGGGAAGGATTTGTGTCCCTCAAGATCGAGAGTTGAGGACTAAGATCCTACAGGAAGCGCATCAGAGTAAATACACAGTCCATCCTGAATGCACTAAAATGTACCAGGATTTAAAAATGATGTATTGGTGGCCAGTGATGAAAAAGGACATTGCCGAGTTTGTGGCGAAATGTCTCATTTGTCAAAAGTTGAAGGTGGAGCATCAAAAGCCAGCAGGATTTCTACAACCTCTTGAGATCCCTAAATGGAAATGGGACAATATCTCAATGGACTTTGTTGTGGGATTACCTAAGACTTTAGTGGGACATGACTTTATCTGGGTAATAATTGACAGATTAACCAAATTTGCTCACTTTTTGCCCATAAAAATTAACTATTCTCTGGATAAATTAGCCCAATTGTACGTCCAAGAAATAGTTAGACTGCATGGAATTCCCTTAAATATCATTTCTGATAGAGATCCGAGGTTCACATCGAGGTTTTGGAAGGCATTGCAGGAAGCTATTGGTACTCAATTGCAGTTCAGTACTGCCTACCATCCTCAAACTGACGGGCAGACAGAACGAACCATTCAAACCTTAGAAGATATGTTGAGGGCCTGTGTGATAGAGCAAGGTAAAGGATGGGATAAGTACCTACCTTTAGTAGAGTTTGCTTATAATAATAGCTATCACTCTAGTATTAAGATGGCCCCCTATAAAGCTTTATACGGTAGAAAGTGCCGATCTCCACTAAGTTGGTTTAAGGTAGGAGAAAAGAACTTGTTGGGTCCTGATCTAGTTCAACAAACCACAGAACAAATTAGGATGATACGAGACAAAATACTTACAGCTTAGAGTCGACAAAAGAGTTACTATGATAAGAGACACAGACCTCTGAAATTTGAGGAAGGAGACAATGTATTTCTAAAACTTTCTCCAACTACTGGAGTTGGCAGGTCTCTCAAGAACAGAAAGCTAAGTTCGCGAATTCTGGGACCCTACCAAATTCTAAAGAGAGTAGGGACGTCGGCATATCAAATTATAGATATACGTCTCACGGATTTTTAGCAACTGGAATAACTCAATTTGGAGTCCATATGAGATAGATATGGTCTGCTTAGTAAGTAGTGTTCAGAAAATGGTTAATCAGGGAAAAATCTATTAAAGTAGCTTTTGTTTTTGAATTTCTGGGACCATTCTGTAAGGAACTAAAATAATTTGTTAACATAACAATTATAGATATATGTCTAACAGATTTTGAGCAATTGGAATCAGTCAATTTGGAGTCCATATGAAGTAGATATGGTCTGATTAGTAAGTAGTGTTCAGAAAATGGTTAATCAGGGAAGAATCTGTTAGGAAAGCTTCGATTTCTGAATTTCTGGGACCATTATGTAAGGAACTAAAATAAGTTGTTAACATAAAAATTATAGATATACGTTTCATGGATTTTTAGCAACTGGAATCACTCAATTTGGAGTCTATATGAGGTATATATGGTCCGATTAGTAAGAAAAGGTCAGAAAATGGTTAATCAGAGAAGAATATGTTAGGATAGCTTTTGTGTTTTAATTTCTGGGAATATTCTGTAGGGAATTAAAATAAATAGTTAATATAAAAATTATTGATATATGTCTCACGGATTTTTAGCAACTGGAATAACTCAATTTGGAGTTCATATGAGGTAGATATGATCCAATTAGTAAGTAGTGTTCAGAAAATAGTTAATCAGGGAAGAATCTATTAGAAAAACTTTTGTTTTTGAATTTTACGGACCATTCTGTAAGGAATTAATATAACTTGTTAACATAACAATTATATATATATGTCTGACGGATTTTTAACAACTGGAATCACTCAATTTGGAGTCCATATGAGGTAGATATGGTCCGATTAGTAAGCAAAGGTCAAAAAATGGTTAATCTGGGAAGAATATGTTAGGATAGCTTTTTTGTTTTAATTTCTGGGAACATTCTGTTGGGAATTAAAATAAATGGTTAACATAAACATTATTGATATATGTGTCACGGATTTTTAGCCACTGTAATAACTTAATTTAGAATTCATATGAGGGAGATATGGACAGATTAGTAGGTAAAGGTCAAAACCAATATGAGAGAAAATAACCTGTACTTTGAGGGAGTAATATCTTCTTGATTTCTTAATATTTTGCTAAACTGCTCAACATAATAGTTTTAGATGATTGTTTTATCTTGAAATTGACACCAAGATCACCTACATTAGAGTTCAATTGAGGGAGTTATACTCTGATTAGTAAGAGAATGTTAGATATGATGAAAACCTGCTTTAAGAAAATAAAAAAATAAAATTAATATTTTAAAAAGAAGACGAATCTTATAAATGACTAGTATATGTCATAGCCATTGCCATTATATGAACTTCTTACCATCTTAAGTGTGAAAGTTTGACATGGAAATATTTTATAAAGTGATATTTGAAATGGTTATATTTATGGCATGAATACCAATAATTTTTGGTAATAATTATATTTTGATGAACATACTTATTATTGAAAGCATATTTTTGGCTATCATTGTGAAAAGAAAAGAAATGAGCACAGTCACATGGAAATCCGTGTGGTGCACCAGTAGGGGACGCCTTACCAACGGTTATGATCATGTTAATAAGAAAAGAAAGAGAAAGTAAGCCATGTCGGACGGAGTGAGAAAAGCCCGTGCCGGAGAGTAGAAAATACTCACCCTGACCGGGGTAGCTTGATATGAGAATAAATTGATAGTCATCATATGATATCCTAAAAAATAGCATTTATGCCATACATGTTATAGTTGTACAATTTTCATGTGCATGGATAAAGTGCATTCATGTGACCTAAAGATATTTTTTTGTAGTTTATACAGATGGACATGACATGATAAACTATATTGATGGTAAATTTATGATTTATTGTTGAACTTACTGGGATTTAATTCTCACTATATTTTCATATCATGTTCAGAAGAATAATTATGCAGATTTTCTCAATGATACTTATTATTTCCGTACGTCGGATCGAGGTGCCCTACCTTGGGCAACTACCAGTTATATCAGATGTATCTGTAGTAAATGTGACTGAGATTCCAGTGGAGGTGCCGCCACCTGCACCAGTGTCCCCGGAAGTAGTCGACGTAGATGATTAGAGCTAATATGTATCTTTGTGCAATTGTTTGTAAAATAATGGTGTGTAATTTGCAAAATAATGGTGTGTATGGAAACTCAGTATTGTATCACTGTTAATAACAATTATGCTTGGTTAAAGTGATTATTATTACAAATTAAGTGGTTAGAATTAAAGCAGTAATAACTTAATGGAATTTTACAAATATAAAAAATTTTTTTGTTACATTTACATAAATGGAGCTGTTACACTATGCTTACACCAGAAGCATCACAAGATATATCAAATACTTTGGAAAAGTTAAGGAGGCGAAGGAAGATCTGTCATCTTTTTCTTGATCTCATCAAAGGCTCTAGATGCAACAATAGGACAAGTAAACTTTTCTCGTTGCAAGCATTCAGTAAGAAAAGCCATGATGGTAATAAATCTTGTAAAAAGAAGCAAGCTTGTGAAAACTTTAGATATCAAAGATAGACATAGGGATATGCCATTTTCTAATGGCTCTCAGTTTCTCAAGGTTAGTATAAGCCTTGAAAAGATACAATGAATCCAAGATCATTTGAGTCTATAAAAATGGGTACTTCTTGAGATTAACATAAAATTTTTAAGCTCTAAGAGTGAGAAATTTCTTTTGAAGATGGCTTAGATATCAAAATAAATAACTAGAAACTTACCAAGGAAAGGGCCTAAAAGTCATGACACGCATAAAAGTACTAGAAGCATTTAACAAACTAAAGGACATGACCAACCATTCTTATAACCCATCCTAAGTTTTAAAGATACTTTTCCATTCATCTCCTAGCCTAATCTTAATATGATGGTACCCACTATGTAAATCAATCTTAGAGAACTAATTAGACCTAACAAGATGGTTTAACATATCCTTAAGGTGAGGAATGGGGAACCTATATCATTTTATTAATGGACCTACTGTCAGCATAAATTCTCAAGGATTCATCTTTCTTAGGGATTAATAAAGCTAGAATAGGACAAGAACTAGGATTAGGCTAGATACACCTCAGAGCTTAGCTTTCCTATCAAACTATTCATGCTTTATAAGATTCATCCTATAATGAGAAATATTAGGCAAGGTAGAACCATGTACTAAGTCAATGGTATGATAAATGTTTCTCAGAGGTGGTAACTCACTAAGGAGGTCATTTGGGGCTATGTCCTAAAACTTTTATAATTGCTAACTAACCTTAGGGGAAGTTGTGACAATAGTTAACATGACATCTGAATCAACACTTTCCTTATCAAAATAGTTATAGTTCAAAATATGGAGATTTTTTGCTTAATCTATTTAGGGGGAACTTTCTTAGCCAGGTTTCTAATATGTTCAAGTTTAGGAGGGCAAAGAATGATATTCTTACCTTACTATTAAAAAGTAAAAGTGTTTTCCCTAACATGGTTAGTAACATTATGATCATAAAGTCAAGGAAAATCCAATAAAATATGATCAATATCCATGAGTCACTTGCATCATAATATATTTTCTCCCTATATCAACCAAACTAAAACTGGGACTTTATAGTGCCTAGTGACTACTAAGGAGTTCTTATCTATCTTAGCTACCCCAAATGGACTAGGGTGAGGCCTAACTTTAAGACCTAACATATCCACTCTTAAGGTAGAGACTACATTTATAGTACTGCCAACATGATTAATCATTTTGCAAGGACTTTACCCTAATTAACCCAAGTGTAAAATATGCTAGTGCAGTTCTAAGAATCAGAGGAAGTAGGGAGAGAAAAAATGTATCTTATAATGGTAAAGATGTTAAGATCATGATCCCAAGCACCTATATCATTCTTATCAAAATATGATGGACAATGCAGGGAAACTATGTCATCATTTGTGGACTCAAATGAATCTACAAAAATGATTTCTAAGGTGAGGGCCTTACAAGAACACTGAGCAGCTATATGACCTCTATTATGAAATAGTGACACTCTATGAAGGACATACTAGCTTTAATGTTAGACATCATATGTTATTTTCCTTTAGGCACAATAGACAGTTGATAAGTAGGGGTAGCTATAAAATTAGGGTAAGAGGAAAACCTAGAAGAAAAGGATGTGAAATTGTAGAATTAGAGTTAATGAAACTCCTAAAAGGACAAAGAGTCATGGATTAAGGCTCAAAGTACCTTAGTGTAGGGATTCTAGTATACTATTATACTTCCCTAACCTTATCGTAGGTTCTTGAAGAGTGGTAAAGGAAATATGCCTTACCTCTTTGTTGCTATCAAGACATAAGCCATTAGTTAACCTAGATATGGTGACTTAAGTATCTTCCTTAATATCACAATTAAGCGTCAATGTTTTAAAACGATCAGTGTAATAAGATACATATTAGATGACTGCTTACACTTGATCCATTGTTCTATCATATGGTTTTTGTAATAAGAAGGGAGATACTTGTAATTTTTGCTTCATTATGGCCCAATTAAAAATAAGGTCAAGACCACGATGATTTTCATTTTTCTTAATAGTACCTCAATACAACCTGATGGATATTGTCAATTTCTTCTTAGCAAAAAGAACCTTTTGGTTGTCAATCAAGGGATATAATTCAAAATAGTCATCAATACTGCACAACTAATCTAAGAAGTCATCAGGATTTAAATTACAATGAAACATAAGAGCATCAATCATTGTTGTACCTAGTTGCATACTTATCCTAAAATTATATTGCAAATTATGATCTCTTTAATTTTCCCTGGAATTCTCATCATATGCATTAGCCTCCTTATTATTTCTATTAACAACTAAGTTATCTACATTGCTAATGGATGTCTGATTAGCCAATATTTGGTTCATTTTTTTCATCCATTTTATCTAACCTAGTAATAAGTACGGTTAAGTATTCCCTTATGTCAATATTGTCTTTTTAACTTTGCTTAATGGATTCTTGTATAGCTCAAATAATTATGGGTTATGCAATGAAGGTAATATTAACTAGATGATGAGTGAGTTTTGTACTCATAAATTAAATATTTTTATCTTATCTTTTTGCCTTAATTAAACATTTATCTCCTTTATTTTTTTTTTAAATTTTGTGTATTTTTATAGATGGAGAGAAGAATAGAAAATTGACTCAATTGAAGGAATCAAAGTTAAATTGTGATTCTTTGAAAATTTCGCATTCTAATGGATATATTTTTAATCTTGATTTATGACCACATTTCTAAAAGAATTGAAATATAAAGATTCAAGGAAGAACATCCAATGTTAAAAATTTGTTTGCTGCTTGCTTTTTAACTCAACCTTACTATAGTATTTGAGCCATATTTCAGAAAATAAATATTCAATGGATACGAAATTTTATAGGTGAATAGCAGATATAATTTTCTACAACTTTTATGTTCAAGTGGTCAGTAACTTCGGACACTAAAAGGGCCAAAATTGGGGTAGAATAGAACATGTTTACTATTGCAGTCCAGCCTGACCTTATTGCAGTGTTTTGGCCATAAATCACAAAATATGTGACCAATGTTTCTCCACCTTATACAGATGGAAATATAATAAAAATATCTACAACTTTTATGTTGATAGGATCAGCAGATTCGGTGGCTATAATGCAACACAACTTGTTAACTTTAGTGCAATTTGCTACCCACCATTTTTGTCACCTACTCCCCTTGTTTTGTCTATAAATAGAGACATCTTGTGAGTTAAAGGAGGGGGAAAAAGCTAAAGAGTGAGCTTGAAAAAGTTTTGTTGGAGTTCTAAGTGTTTGTAATATTTTTCTCTCTTTATATATTTTGTATCTTTACTTTCTTTCATAAATTTTATCATACTTTTTTATCTTTCATTTTTCTTTCTTACCTTGATTATGGAGAACTAATCTCCTAATGCTAAGGCGAAAAGATAAAACTCTTGGTATGAAAATAATAATTTATTTAACTCTTAATCTCAATATTTATACTTGATATTGTATTTATCTTCTTATTTATTTTCTTGTTATTTACTTTCCTAGATGATAGTTTTGTTGCCCCTTTGTTATTTATTTTCTTTGTTATTATTTTCTTATTATTTTTCTTCTGAGAGGACGGCTATACCGCTTCTCTATTATTTATTTTCTTGTTATTTACTTTTTTAGAGGATTTCTTTATTTTTCCTCTGCTATTTATTTTCTACACTTTTATTATTTATTTTCTTAGAGGATGATTTTGTTGCCCCTCTGTTATTTATTTTTTGCACTTTTATTTTTTTATTTTTTTATTATTTACTTTCTTAGAGGATGGTTTTGTTATTCCTCTGTTATTTATTTTCTGTACTTTTATTATTTATTTTCTTTTTATTTACTTTCTTAATGGCTGGTTTTACCGTTTACTTTATATTATTATTATTAACTCTATTTATATATTTTTCTTCCTTTTACATCTTTTTATTTTAAATTTTGCAAAGTGTAAATCTTGATACATTGTAGAAATTTTTTGGCACAATAAATGCTTGAATTATTCTTGATTTATTGTAGATAATATAATGATTGGTACGATGTATATTTCAATCTATTTTATAAAAGTTATTTACTATTAGTAATACAATAAAAAGAAGGCAAATATACTTCATCTGTAAACCAAAGCGCGTTTAATGTAACATATCTTCTTAATAGAACCTTATTTATGTGAAGATTCCATTTGGGTAATAAAATAGTTAAAATTTATTATTATTTGATGTACTAAGAGTGGATTCTCTAACTTTAGTATGTTTCTTTACTTTGAATATGAATATTCCTATTTAATTTCAGTATTTTAGTTCTTTGTATATTTTGTTTAGTACTCTTCTCACAAAACAAATATTCTGGCAACTAAGTTAAAAATATTTATTTTGGATCTGAATTAGATTTTCTCTTAATTGGCAATCCTCGTGGAATCGACCTTGCATACCACTAAATCTATACTCCAATAGATTCGTGCGCTTGCGAGTTTTAATTAAAACAACAACACTAGACAATGTCAAGTAGTGATAATAATAAAATGACCTTAATGACAAAGTACAAACCAAACAATAATGCAATAACTATGTGAAAGTGGTTGCAAATTGAGATGGCAAGAAAGGCAATGCTAACTGCGAGGTGATGATGAGTATGAAAGTAGGTCCTAAAGTAAACCTAAATTCTTTGAATATTAGAAAAGTTTTTAAAGAGAAAAATGTAATGTACGAAGTTAGATAGGGATGGAAAGGACCTAAACCTTTTGTAAGAGGCCCAAAATAGTTAAAAATAAGAGCTCAAAAGGCCTAAAAACGAAAGAAATAGTGTTTGGTTCAATGTCAACAAAGTCAAAAGGCAAATGTCAACTGGTAAGTCAATGTAATAGTCTTAAAATTTAAAGAAAATTCTAAATTAAAGAAAATTTGAATAAAAGTGAGGATTTTGAAAAATGGAGATAAGAACCATTAAAAATATGTTTATTTATTACATGGTTGAATAATTATAAAAAAATATGAGAATTTATGTTTTTGGACTAAAATGTAATTTCTTAAAAGTTTAAGGGTCAAAATGTAAATAAGGAAAATTTGCAAGGACCTCCCTCAAAAATTGAATTTTTGTAGAAAGGTCCCTCGAGATATTTTAAGAGCCTCAGCCACACAAAGATCTGCAAAATTCAGATTTCTCTCTCTCCCAAATTTTTTTCTCCCAAAATCTCAAAACTTCTCTCTAGAATTCTACCACTTTTAGACCTCAGATTTCAACTCTACCACCGCCAACGGACTCAGAACGAAGAGTTCTACAAATTCATCCAATTGATTTCTAAAAAATTGGCCAGAGATTGGCCAGAAAGTGGAGGAAAAATTCATGTAAAGAGGTAATTTCTGAAACTCCTATATGTGGTTCTTAAACCCAAAAACTAACATCATAGATGGATCCAGAAAGTTCCAAAATCTTAGAATCTCAAATTTCAGGTCCATCCTCTCTTGCACGTGCCCCCACATGCCACTTCTTCCTCAGCAAGTGAGGCCACGCACAGCCCTTGCGATGGCACATGCAGCACGTGTCCCAACACCCTGTTGCATTGACCTACGTTGATCGAGCTCTCAGAAGCCAAATTTCACGAATCCGAAGTCATTTTTAAGTTTTTTGGACCCTCCGGACTCATTTTGGGGGTCTATTTAGCTAGATTTAGACTAAAAATATAGATTTTGGGATTGTCCAACTTGGATCCCTAACTTTGTGAGTAGATGATTCTTTCTATGACTTGTCCTATACTCTTCTTAAATTTTAATTGTGTAATTGATTATGTTTATAAGTTATTTATTCTTTTATATGTTTCTAAAATAGATTAAATTATCTGAATTGTGTTATAATCTGGAATATAGTTCAAGAAGAGTATGGTTTGAAAAATAAATTTTTGAACTCATTGTGTATTTGATATTAAATGTATTTATCATCATATGATAAAGTGAATATTTATGCACGTGGTATTGATTTATAATGCTATATGATTGCTTTGAAAAATGGCATGTATATATGATAAACCCTGATTGAGAAATTTATGACAGATGAATCTGTACTAAGACTGAAAGTCTGTATTATATTAAAAACTCTATATTAGATGATATGGCATATCTGCATTTGATATTTTCTATGGAGGAATCCTATTGGAAACACTATTTGATAATAGCAGGTGATGTTAGCCCTGGTGTACCTTGATATCTCAGCTAGTAGGGGTGGTGCTAGCCTCGTGTAAGGGCCAACACACGAAATATGATATGTGATGGAGAGCGGAATTCCTCCTATATGGGCGAGATGTCAGTTAGATGATATGTGATCTGACTTCCCTTACTTTGTGCTTGGGAAATTGCCCATATTAGAGTCCCTTCATGTGTCCTCTTGAATGGTGGTAGGGTAAACCTTGACTAAGATGTTAAGTATAGGCAAATCTTTCACCAACAAAGCACGAAAGAGATTGAACTCTGATATGGTGATTCTGATATGGGATCCTCCTAATATTTTTATAAAAAATATTTTTAATGCATATCAATGTTTGTTTAACGATCCTATTGCATCATATATGATTAAAGATATATGAATGTGATTTGAACTGAGAATGTTTGAAAATGTGGATCTCATATGGATGTATTTTTAAACTATAATTATCGATGTGATAAATTTTAATATATTAGTACATCCATATGTTGATATGAGAGGTCATAAGAGGTATTATCTGCTCACTGAGTTGTCAAACTCACTACACGATACTTACATTTTTTTTCAGATAAAGATACAGAGTTTGGTCCTGTAGCTATGTGATCAGCTAGGTGTCATATTTTCTAGGTGAGTCTACATTGCTTCCAGAGCTCGAAATATTTAAAATATTATGTCTTTGTAATCTAGAGTATGCTCTGAACGTCACAGAAAGGATCCCTGCTTCTGATGTAATATTGATAAGTGTGGTCTTGGCATGTATAATTGGTTATACTGAAAACTTGTAAATGTATGTTATTTTCTCTGATATGTGATATTGTGAAGCCATATGCAAATAAATAAAGGTAAAGTTATATGTTAATTGTGTTATTCGCGTTTTATTAAATTAAGGTGTGACATAGTCAACGTCAGCTTACATAAGTAATATGTAGTAGGCAAGGCTTGTTCATGGATCTCACACACCAAGAACAAGGTTGACAATAGTAGTGAAACTTGATAATGTGGTATATCAATAACTGATGCGTTCCTCTAAATGAAGAAACGGAGTGTTTGGCGAAAGCAAGGATCGTCTTGAAAATTTAATGGATGTTTGATCGCCACGAGTTGCCTCGATAAGATCGGATTCAGTTCTTTACCCAAAAACTAAGGGAAGCTCTCACTTTAGGAGAAAACTCAATCTTTATTAATCATCAAAATCTGTCCAATACATGAACTTAAAGAACTCTTAAATAGACAATTAATCCTAACCCTAGTAGGAAAGCCAGCAGGCCTTAAACTCCTAATTGGACTTCTAATAGAATATGGCCCAAATAACATTAGTTATCTGGCCCAACTAAACTAACAAAAATAAATCTATAATTAAACTACTATTTGGGCTGCATAAAGAATGGGCCCAAATGCTAATAATATCCAAAACAAAAAATTTTAAACTAAAGCCCATAATACATCTTTAGCCTATGCAGATTTGGGCTAGTTGTCTTCAAGATCCAATAAACTTTATTGGGCCTCCGAACTGCCCTCTTCAAGGCTGCAAAGTGTGGCCCACTTGATGTCTTGACTTGGCCCAATAACTTTCTCTTTAGCCTGCACATCCAAGATCAAGCCCAGTAAAGCTTCCTTGACCCGCTTCGCCCTGCTCCTAGTCATTGGACCACCTATCCCTTGCAAAGGATCTTAGGAACGGTTTATAATAGCTTTGACAGCACCTTGATCTCCATCATTCCCTCCCTCCTCGAAAGGATTCGTCCTCAAATCAAAACCATCACCTACATCAAATAAAGACAATTCAGCAACATTGAATGTAGCACTAATATTGCCATACTCACTAGGTAAATCAATCTTATAGGCATTGTCATTGATTCGCTCCAAGACTTGAAAAGGTCCATCTCCCCTAGGATGTAACTTAGACTTTCTCTGAATTGGGAACCTCTCTTTGCGCATATGTACCCAAACCCAATCACCAGGTTCAAATACAATTTTTGTTCGGCTCTTGTTGGCTTGTGTTGCATATTGCTTATTCTTCCTCTCAATGTTAGCTCGAACTTTAGCATGCAAATCCTTTACATATTCAGCCTTTTGCTTACCATCCAAGTTAACAAATTCATTAGTAGACAAAGGTAAAATATCCAAAGGTGTTAAAGGATTAAAGCCATAAACAATTTCAAAAGGACTATAAGCAATAGTAAAATGCACAGATCTATTGTAAGCAAACTCAACATGCGGTAATGGAATATAAAGACCATGTGGCATAACCTTAGACTTAGCTTGTTTACATGTCATGCACTTAGCACAAAATGAAATGACATTATGTTTCATGCGAGGCCAATAAAAATGTTCATCGAAAATTTCTAAGGTTTTAGTCACTCCAAAATATCTCATTAAACCTCCACTATGACTCTCCTTAATTAACAAGTTACTCATAGAACACTTAGGCACACAAAGTTTATTCTTTTTAAACAAGTAACCTTTATGTCTATAGAAACCATCAATAGCACGCTTATCACACAAATTCCAAGTAGATCCAAAATCAATATCATTAACATACATGTCTATAATATATTGAAAACCAAGCAACTTAGTATGTAAGGATGTGAATAACACATATCTTCTAAACAATGCATAAGCTACCACATTTTTCTTCCCATTTTTACACTTAGTCACATAATTTAATGTCTCAATGAATTTTAACCATTTAGCATGTCTCTTATGCAACTTACCTTGGCACTTTAAGAATTTCAAACTCTTATGATCAGAATGAATAATGAATTCTCTCAGCCATAGATAATTCTGCCAAGTTTGCAAAGTCCTCATCAATGCATATAACTCCTTATCATAAGTAGGATATTTTAATGCTATGAATTCCTGTATCAAAGACACAACCATACTAGGCAAAGAAAGGTTATGAGTGTTAGCAAAATAAATATCCTTGTACATTAGCACAAGGAGGTTTGGCTTCCATATCAAAGCACTCTTCACCTCACTTTTTAATGCAAAAGCACTCACTCTTTTATTTTTCTCTTCCTTTGGCTCACAATTGTCTTTCTTTTTCTGCTCACATATCTTAATTTTTGGCTTACTCTCTTTCTTCCTTTGCTCACATACCTCAACAGCTCTCTCTTTTCTCTCACTCTCAATTTTGGCTTTACTATCTTTATTCTCTTTTTCTTGCTCACATCTCTCAGCCTCTCTTTCTTTTCTCTCACACTCAATTTTGGCCATACTCTCTTTTCTCTCTTTTTCTTTTGTTTCTCTCAACTTACACTCTTTTGTAATCCTCACTTGATTAGCAAAAGCCTCAGCTGGCTTTAGGGGTATTAGAACAAAAGTTCGATTCTGCATGGTCAATGTATATCGATTCTTGTAGTCATCATAAGTAACCCTTCTATCAAATTGCCATGGACGTCTCAACAACAAGTGTCCAGCATGCATCGGTACTATATCACAAAGCACCTCATCTTTGTAGTTACCAATAGAAAAAGATACCAAAACCTGATTAGTCACCCATATCTCCCCACTATCATTCAACCATCTTAGCCTATATGGCTTAGGATATTTTAATGTGGGTAGACCCAATTTATCAACCATCAGGGTACTAGCTACATTAGTGCAACTCCCACTATCAATAATCAAGATACATACCTTGTTATTCACGTGGCACCTGGTCTGGAAGATGTGCTCACACTGTTCATCATCAATATCATCATTGTACTGCATATTAAGAGCATGTCTAATAACCAATACTTCTCTATTCACTAGCTTACTAATCTCCATATTATTACAATCCTCCATTAGTGGCATATCATCCTCACTAGAATGCTCACTCTCCATACGTCCCCTTTCTTCCTTACCAAAGACAAACTGTTTGGAAGGCTTTGGTTTGGATAATGACTCAAAATTATCTAACTTCATATGTATTAACTTAAATTGCTCCTGAACCACCTTCATGTAAAATTTAAGATCAACTTTAGGTTGATTTATTTTAATGCTCATGTTTGTCTCACAAATCTCACGTGTTTGCACTCAATTTACTCTATTTCCCTTAAAGCTCTTAAACAAGAACCTGATCAACAAACTTATGAAAGGAAACAAGTGAATTTAGAATGATAAGAATAAAAATTCAAACAATGAAAACTCTAGGAACTGAATTTAAAAAATATGAGATATACTAATATCAGTATACTATTATTTTTTTTGCTTCTTTTTTTTTGAACGAATTTCTCCTCTCTTTTTTTATGAATGGACTTCAACTCTCCTCTTTTCTTTTTTGAGCGAATTTCTATTTTTTTTGACAATTTTTTTTTGCAGAAGAGACCAAATTCAACTAGGACTAAGAATCTGATTTTTTTTTTGAATTTTGAATTTTGAATTTTTGAACAAGAAACCAAATTGAAATAGGAATAGGACTCACTTTTTTTCGAAATTCAAATTTTTGGAAGAAGAAACTAAATTGACTAGGACTAGGAATTAGAATATAAGTAGGAAAAGAAAATTGACTAGAACTAGAACTCTTTTTTTTTTTCTAAAAGAACTAGAAGAACATTAACTAGAACTAGAACTAGAACTCTAATTTGACCTAAAGAAAGGTAGAAGAAGAAGAAAGACTCTAGAAAATAGAAAAGAAAAAGATAGGACACCAACCAAATCTCAAGGAGCCAAAACTCTGATACTAAATGATGCGTTCCTCTAAACGAAGAAACGAAGTGTTTGGCGAAAGTAAGGATCGTCTTGAAGATTCAATGGATATTTGATCGCCACGAGTTGCCTCGATAAGATCAGATTCAGTTCTTTACCCAAGAACGAAGGGAAGCTCTCACTTTAGGAGAAAACTCAATCTTTATTAATCATCAAAATCTGTCCAATACATGAACTTAAAAAACTCTTAAATAGACAATCAATCCTAACCCTAGTAGGAAAGCCAGCAGGCCTTAAACTCCTAATTGGACTTCTAATAGAATATGGCCCAAATAACATTAGTTATCTGGCCCAACTAAACTAACAAAAAAAAACCTATAATTAAACTACTATTTGGGCTGCATAAAGAATGGGCCCAAATGCTAATAATATCCAAAACAAAACATTTTAAACTAAAGCCCATAATACATCTTTAGCCTATGAAGATTTGGGTTAGTTGTCTTCAAGATCCAATAAACTTTATTGGGCCTCCGAACTGCCCTCTTCAAGGCTGCAAAGTGTGGCCCACTTGATGTCTTGACTTGGCCCAATAAATTTCTCTTTAGCCTGCACATCCAAGATCAAGCCCAGTAAAGCTTCCTTGACTCGCTTCGCCCTGCTCCTAGTCATTGGACCGCCTATCCCTTGCAAAGGATCTTGGGAACGGTTTATAGTAGCTTTGACAGCACCTTGATCTCCATCAATAACTTTCAACAACGATATTGCCAAAATTGAGGGAAACATAGGCTAAAAAGTTAGAAAACCAAGGAAGTCACAATGAGGATGTGTTTTATACTGAAACGGAACATGACAGGGCATCAGGAAGTTTTTCATGACAAGATTTTAGTGTTTAGGGCTTTGACATTTTATAGTTTTATGGTAGGCTTGGTTTTTGAGTTTAGGCACGGGAAGTGGGAGATATAGGGCTAGCTGTGGCTATTAGAAAGTTTCAACAATTTTTTTGTGATTTTCTAATGCTATTGGACAACATAAACATTTAATAAAGGTAGGGAATGATGTCATGCCCATCTCGCAAGGGAACCACACCACATGCATATAATAGAATGAAAAAGAAAATAGTCTTTCCAAAATATTTTCAAAAACCTTTTTAAAATAGATTTACCACCAATTTTTTTTAAGGTAGAACTTAGTAAAAAGTTTTCTTTATGGAAAAACGAACATGTTCTTTGGACCAAAGTGGGTTCAGGAGTTGATTATGTGTGACAAATATGTTAAGCACCCTACAACACTCATTTTTAAGAATATTTACCCTACGAGAATTATCCAAAACATTATATGGCTTTAATTATATTTTAATTACCCTTACCAAAGATATGCAAAGGAAGAAAGGAGAAAAAAAATTAAAACTAAGGGAAAAGAAAAAAAAGTTATTTACAAAGACAAACTTGACCTAGGGAGGGAACTAGATACACTATTGTTGTCAAGTAATATATTTTCTACAAGTATAGAGTATCGTCTTATAAGGATTGATTGTTATTAATTACTAAAATTGCATTAACCCTAATCTTATTTGAATGGTTTATAGAGAAACTAATGAAGAATATGAAGATAAAATAAAATAAATCAAAACTCAAACATAATCGCAAGCAAAAGTAATCAAGAAGAAATCGATGAAAGGAACTTCTAAAGGCTCCGATTTTACCATAATTAATTCACTTTGAATTATCTATCTTATTAATTTATAAATAATAATCATAATTGATAGATGAGAAACCCTAATTTTCCCACTAGCCTCTCCCAAGTTTAATAGAAATACCTTTGAATGCTAGCCCACTATATTTTTATGTCAATTAAAATAATCAAAGACTTACTAAATTCTATGGCTCTCAATTAATGACTACACAAACCATCAAGTACATTTCTATCTCATATGCAATCTCTGACAATTTACACAATGAACTAAGCACATAAATCTCTCCTGATTTCATTATTATTAACATATTATCTAATTAGTAATCAATTAATTAGAAGCATTAAGAACAGTATAAGAGACTCAACTAGGAAGAATGCTCCATAAATTAAATTGAATAGATAATCCAAAACTTCATAACTAAGCTACATCGTAGCTCTAAAAAATAAACTCAACTTATACTTGAAGTAATACACATCATAACCAATATCTTAAACATAGAGAGGAGAAACAAGAAAAAACTAGAGTTGAAGATGAATTTGAAGTTATGATTCCATTTCAAGATTAAGTCACCTTTTTGAAACTAAGATTAACTCAAAATTTTCTATTTAAAGTCTTCAACTTTTCAAACTTATCATAATGACACCGTGACCTTTAAAATCTAGCATTGCGACACCACTTACTAGAAGTATGATCTATCATCATTAATCTAGCATCGTGACTCTAGAATTTGGCATCATGACACTAGATATAATGTTTAATTCTCTTTATCCCTCTGACATAAAGCTAGTGTTGCGAATTTTATGATTCTAGAATTTTCTTCATCATGCCATTTCTTTCCATTAGTTTTGCCAGCGTCATAGCCATGGTGTCATGAAGCTAGAGTTGCCATCCAAAACCATTGCATCTTTACTATAATGATACAACTATGATATGTTGCTTTCATAACACTTAAAATCTTCTTATCTTTGATTGAATCTATGCCACTTCTTGCTTCTAATCCTCTTAAAATAAAACCAAATGCAATTTTCTTTCCACCTATAAAATGAACATAAAACTAACTTAAATCTAAAAATAAACTCTCAAAAACTGATAAAAAGTAAGATAAAAGTAATTAAATTCTAAGTATAAAATCCACTCGTCACTAATTATGCCTATTAGAATATCTCAATGAGATTTTGTGATTTTTTTCATGTTATTGGACAACAAGGATATTCAATAAAGGTAGGGAATGGTGTCACATCTATCTCTCAAGGGAACCATGGCACACGTATAAAAAAAATAAGAGTCTTTGTAAAAGATTTTGAAAAACCTTTTCAAAATAGATTCACCACCAAATTTTTTTAAAGGTAAAAGCTTGGAAAACCTTTCTGTTTTTATGGAAAAAAACACGTTCTTTGGACCATAATGGGTTAGGGAGTCGATTATTTGTGAAAAATATGTTAAGCATCCCACAACACCGATGCTTAGGAACATTTACCCTAAGAGAATTGTGCAAAACATTATATGGCCTTAATTTTATTTTAAGTACCCTTATTAAAGACATGCAAAGGAAGAAAGTCAAAACAAAATTAAAACTAAGAGAAATGAAAAGAAAAATTATTTGCAAAGGTGAACTTGACCTAAGAAGGGAACTAATGCCTAATTACTAGGTGAAAGGGCTAGGTGGCTATTATAGCCCAAAAAAGAACCCAAAGTGAGTTTGGTTAGTTTTATTTGAAAAATCCTCACCACACTTTATCTAATCTTTATTTTTTTTTCTTGATCTTTTTGAATTTTTAGAAAAATACTTTCTATTTTTTTTTGGGATTTTGAAAAAAAAAATCTATTTTTGGATTTTTAAAAAAAGATATTTTTTTTGGTTGAAAGATTTTTCCTTTTTTAAGAATTTTCAAATAGTTGTGAATCTTTAAAAGCGGAAGAAGGGAAAAACAATAAGCTATTGAAACCAAATTTTTGTTATACATAACTTAACCAGTGTCATATGCTTTTCATAGACTACATCATACGATTAAGCAAAAGAGAGGAAAGAATAAACTAATTTGCATCTACATGCTTCCTTCTCTCCCCATCGGTCCAAGAGTCATCATTCTTTAGCATGAATTTTCAATGCTCTCTCATAGTGATACTCACAACATTTCTCGATTATCAGCAATAACATTTTATATAAAAATAGACATGTAAGAGAATGTTAGGGTTGAAAGAAGCACATTTTCCTAGTAGGTAATCAAAACAAAACAACTAGAAAAAAAAGTGTAAATCAATGAGTTTAACTTTAAAGTAATAATGGGTTATTATGCTCAAATACATAAATAGACTCCAAAATGAATGGAATAAATTTCATATGATACTAAATATATAATAGAATGTTATGGAGAAAGAAACATATTTCTTCTATTAGAAAATCAATATAGGATGACAAGAGAAAAACATGCAAATCGATAAGTTTGGTTTTGGAGAAAGCATAGGTTTTCATGTTCAAATCATATCCAAACAAATTAAAAAATCCATGGAATAAATTTCATATGAAACAAAAGATGTAAGATAATATTAGGGAGGGAAGAAATGCATTTTTCCATTAGGTAATCAATACAAAATGACAAGAGAAAGAGGTTTAAATTGATCAATTCAATTTTAGAGTAATCATAGGTTTTCGTGCTCAAATCAATACTTAAACAGAATTAAAAATGCATGGAATAAATTTCATGTGAAAATAGATAGGGAAGAGAATGTTAGACAGGAAGAAACATGTTTTTCTAGTAGATAATTAATACAAAATGGTTAGAGAAAATTGAGCAAATCAATTAGTTCAATTTTAAAGTAATCAAGGGTTTTCATGCTCAAATCATACTAAAAAAATGGTTGTAATAAATTTCAAAAATGCATGGAATAAATTTCATATAAAAATATACATGTAGGAGAATGTTGTAGTATAAGGAAACACATTTTTCTAGTAGTTAACAATTATATAATGATGAAACAAAAATGTGCAAACCAATGAGTTCGATTTTAGAGAAATCATGGGTTTTCATGCTCAAATCATACTAAAAAATATTCAAAAAATACATGAAATAAATTTCATATGAAAATAGACATGTGGAAGAATGAAAACATGTTTTTCCTCTCCGAACTACATCCTTTGGGAGTAAAACCATGGAATAACAAGCTTATCTAGCTATCACCTTTTTTCTCGTCCTATTTCTCCTCTCTTTTTTTTATTGTGAAGATGGGGTTGTAACAATTTTCATTTACTCATAATCAAAAACCATTATTCAGATTAATGGTCTAACATTTCTTGATTAAATAAACATTATTCAGGCGTTTGAATGGCCATGAAAAGCCATTATAGAAGTGGCAATTCCTCCATTATTGTTTTTTATGGTAGAACATCTATATAAGGGGATTTTAGTCCCTAAGCCTTTCCCTAGTTTCTGCCTATGAATTATACACCATCTATAGTAAGGGAGGCAAGGTTTAGAAGATCCAAAACCAGAGAGAAAATAAGAAAAATTGTGAAGAAAAGTAATGGCAGGAGGTTGGTTTAATTGTTTCCAATTTCACATTTGATTTATTTAAATATGTTGTTTTGAGTTTAGAAGTATGTTTAGATTATTTTCTGTGTCTAACAGTTGGTATCAGAGCATGTATAGCCTCTACCTTGCTTCTTTACATATATGGTGTACTGTTCAAATTTTTCTCTTAAGTTTTTGGCATTCTTCATGAAAATTGAGATAATAAAGTATTAGGAATTTTTTGTTGTTGAGAATTTTGGTATATAGAACATGGATTTTGGTGGTTAGAATTGCAAGAAAACATTAAGTTATCGTGCTGCTCGAAACTGGATCAAGACGATGAACAATAACCTTTTAAAAAAATTTCCACGCAGGTTGCAGTCACCCCATCTTGAACCCACGTACCCATGGTTAAAGCATGGGCTTGTTTTAACTGTTGAACCAGTGGTACAATGTAATATCTCGTAATTTTTATTTTTAAATAATAATATTTTGCTATAAAAAAATATATTTTTATTTTTTTTAAATGATTATGTTTTACTTAAAATAATTATATTGGCCTATAATAAATTTTTGTTTTATTTTTAGAAATATTCTTTCTTTTATTATGCATAAAAATATTTATTTTGTTATTTGTTTTATTAAAAAATTTATCAAGAAAAGTCAAGCAGAATCTTTGCTTCTGCTATAATATATGTATAAAGACTTGGCGTGTATATTTAGTTATATTGAAAAACTTGTAAATATATGTTATTATTCTTGATATGTGATATACCTAAAACATATATGCAATAAAATAAGGGTAAAGTTATCTACTACTCGTGACATTCGTTTTCCCTTAAATTGGGAACGTAACATCATGCATATGAAATGCCTAGAAGTATATATCTAATATATAAGACATATAACTTTTTGCAAGACTAATTGAATATATATTACATGAAAGTATATATCATAATTAGTGCATAAGGCAAGCTTAAGTATAACATATTATACATTAATGATTATAATCATGCGTAACATATACTAATCAAATAAACATATTTATTAATATACTTGCTACACATTTGTCATTATCAAAACTTATGACATAAAATTTTATGTCTAAGATCTAACATAGCGTATTATTAAAGAACTTGCTTTTAACCAAGCCTTGTCAACACGACCAAATGTGATTCCTTTGATGTGATGCTTCAGACTTCTTAGTGGCTAAGCTCTATGAAGCAATATAGGTCTGCCAAATAAACCAGATATATCTACAAAGAGTATCATTAGCTTAAGTGGGAAAATCTTCTTCAATCTTGTATTTCTATTTCATAATTTCTTCATCTTTTTTCATAACCTCATCCACAAGTGTCCTTTCTCTTCTTCCAACTCTAAGTTTTTCTCCTTAGGCTTCTCCTATTCTTGATTTCCCTCTTGGATCTTCTTAGGTTTGACCTCTAAATTGACCTTTTCATCATTCTACCAAAATTTGAAACTTAAGAATTTTCTCACAACCTCTTTAAAGTCGGACCATTTGCCCATCCGTGCATTGCATAACCTCTTCCAAAGTAGTCACTTTCTGATTCAAAGTTTTAATTTCTTTGGCTCAACTATCCAAGGGGGCACTCAACAAGTCAACCTAGAATTAGTGAGTCTTTACCTCACTAAATGCTTAGTTAACAGCATCCACCATCTTTTTTTTTTGGACATTCATTCATAAAACTATAATAAAAACAAGCCTCCACCATCTTGTTAGCTCTTCGGTGAACCTAGCGCATTGCAAAATTTGAGCAATTAGCTTCTCAATTGGCCATCATTAAAGCTATATCCAAACCCAAAATCCTCTTAAAACTTATCGTGGAAAGCTCGATCATTGGGGTATGGCAAAAATTTCTGCATCACACAGAAGGATTAGACCCTTAGGTAGCATTTGGTTCAGGGGAAATTTTATTCTCAGAAAAGTTATATTCCCAAGAATCTCATTCTCAAGAAAGTAAGATAGATATGTTTGGTTATCACTTACTTTCCTGGGAATATTTATCAGAATTCCCGTCAGAATTTTATTCCCATGTTTGGTTGATACAGGATATTCCCAGGAATGTAATGTATTTTTACAAAAATGTCCTTAAAAAATTTGACTACTTTAATTTACTACTACAACCAATTTCAAATAAGCCCCTTGTGTCTATACTACTCAACCATGAATATTAATTAAAAAATTTATATTCCTGAAGGGCAAATTATTATATTATCAATATAAAATTTCAGCACCAATTTTTCTAAAAAAATACTGGACAATATAGAATCAGTATCAAACATCTACCGCTGTTATCATTTTGAATATACAACGTCAGCTATTATAAAATTGGCCAGGATATTTTATTAAGTTATGGAAAACTCTCCCATTAAAAAGTCTTTGTTTGACCAATAAATTATATTTTATATCAATAATTTACAAATGTTTAGTCTTTTTTCTTATGGCTCCTTTTTGCAACCCTAGACTATTTAATAGGTACAGGGGAGTTCATGATTGAGATTAATACCAAAAAAAATATAGATCATGATATTGCAAACTTAGGATCCCTATCAACACTTGATACACGAATACCATCAATTGAACTTTGCTTACTATACAGTGTTCAAATATTTGTGTTGTTAACATTTATGCATTCTACCGGTATTGGTGTAGATGGTCAAAATTGCAGACTTCAACACTTAACTATTCATTTTTTGGTACCATTAGTGCAAGCAACTTCAGTGGTTTTTTTAGGTTCGAAAAAAATTTCTGCAGAGTCTCCCTTATAAAATGGATATTCCCAAAAATATAACAGTTTCAAAACAATCAAATAGAACTATTTACAATTTCTATATATCATTCAGTACATAATTCCTGTATATCATACAATACTCAAACCATTTCCTGTATATGCGCAAACTGACATCAACACCACGATAAAATCATTTAGCATTTCTAAATACAAAACTAAGATTACGATAATCCTCGTCTTCCTTGTTCTTTGCAATTGATCCATGATTCGTTAAGTCAAATAACTGGCATAAGAAAAAAATTAAATTAGAATCTACTTTAAAAGAATTAATTTTCACAATATATTTGAACATGGAATAAATTCATTTAATAAACTATTCATTTAGCATAGTGACAAATTCAATTTTTGAATTTTTTAAAATAAACTTAGCACTGGCATTAACAAAGAAAAGGCAATGTAAATATAACAAGAGGAGCCTTCCTTATGGAAGGGAAAACAACAACTAACCACATATCATCATGTCTAGCACAAGCTGAACAAGCTTAGCGAAAGCCGATAATATAGAGCTGAAGAAGGCCAATTTTATCTGATAGCTTCTGATGGTCTGGCTATTGGGATTTGGACACATATTTCTCCCCCCTTTTTTTTCTGGCCTCACCAACCAATTTCAAGAAATGTGAGAATAAAAAGAAATAGGAACAACCTATTGCTTTAATCTATCATATCCAATGAAAATTTTGAGTTATTATAACAATTGATAGCATGGCAAATATTTCATGTGAGAATCAAAACACAATATAATCAAAGAACATCAATCAAATCTGTTAGCCATGAAATTGCCAAAACTCCATCAACAATGTAATATTTTACCTACCACTACAAATGAAGGTATCAAAATATCGATCATAAATTATATGCATTTAATAATATGCAATGTAAGCCCACTATCTTTGGAATTCAAATAATATTTGAATGGAAAAATTCCCTCAAAAGGTCTATTTATTTGAATGGAATAGGAAAGGTTACACCAACTGCAGCCATCACTTCCTTTGATATTCAATTTTCAGTAAAAAAATTGTAAAACAATCAAGCAGCAAAGTAAATGTTGCATTTGTTTAGGCTGTGTGTGTGTGTGTGTGTGTGTGTATATATATATATATATATATATATATATTCCCATTGCCCTCTTTTCAAAGCTTCTTAGCAAAATCACCAGAAAATTTAATACATAAATTGTCATAAGGAACTTCCCTCGCAGTATACACAAGGTACATAGAATTACTACATGCCATAAGGTTCTTGGAACACAATATCATCCTATCAACTATAAAAGTTATCTCAGAATAGTGATTTTTTAAAAAGTGATTATCTTCTTTTAGATCCACAAAACAAAAGAAAAAAAGATTTTCTCCTCTATTGTGGTAATATATTACTTAAGTGTCATCATAATATAGTCCAACGAAAACAAGCATGCCAAAAACCATTTCCAATCCAATTTTGATGAAAGAAAGTCTCAAATGTGTCATGCATATAATGATATTTTTGTAGAAACTTCCCAAGATTTACACCAGTATCATACTAGTGCAGGCACGAGTATGACTTATCAAAGAGCTAATAAAAGATAAGAGAAGTAGTTCCAATAGAAATATCTCAACAGGCATAATCATAAGGAAAACAAAATGATCAACTTCTGCAAAGGTTCATGCCAAGAAAAGAGGGTCTGGTAAGAGTTTAATGCCCATTAAACAAAACATATATATTAACGAGACCATCAAATTGCGCTCTTCAGCATATGTGAAAAAAAGAGATATTTTTCCATTCAATTCTAATTATTCCAAGACAGCTGACAGGGAATGTTAGCAATCACAACAACAATAGCTCAAATTTATTTATTTTGGCCATTACGTATATGTTCATTCTTTTGTTCCTCTTCTACCATATGTTGAGCAGTTTTCAATATTCTTAACAACTCACAGTGTCAACACAACAACAATGCCTTGTGACAGAACAATTACAGTACCTAGTTCATCAGTTGAAATGAACAGGGTAACATAAATCGACTTAGACAACAACCAATGCATTTAACAGACAATAAGCAACAGCAAAACAACAATCCAAGCCTATCTTGTAACAAAAACAAAAAGTGCAGAAGAGATGCCCAAGAAGATGGTCTCGTGAAAGAGTGCAGAAGACCATCACAATCCAAAACAACATCATGGAAGCCATCGTGAGTATCAGCAAAATTCAAACAAGCAGAAATCAGAGAGTGCAGAAGAGTATAAATCACCGAAATCCCACCTTGTAGGCATACAATGGTAGGAAGGAGCCTGAGAGTGCAGAGGAACCAACAAGATGGTCTCGGGCGCAGGAGGAGATGCCCAAGAAGATGGTCTCGCAATGCAGGAAGGAGCCCAGGTCTCATGGCACAAGAGGAGATGGCGGTCTCGCAGAAAGGAAGACGATGGTCTTACGGCGCAGGAAAGAGCCCAGGTCTCGCTGTAACAACTTTTTTTTTATTATTATACAATATAAAGTTTACATACATGTCATTAATCAAAACATACGTACAACATATCAAATACATAAAAATCTACATCTTATTTATTCTGGTTGACCAATTCTGAAGATACAGATGCGGGTGGTTGCACCTTCACCGGGATCTAAACCAACTCGACCACAAACATTTTATTTGCTTCTGGAATCTGCCCAACATAAAGTACTCGATCCAACGTGCACTAAAAGCCAGAGCTATAGAAAAATCTGCATAACTAATTTTCTAAACATGATATGGAAATATAATGAGAAGTAAATCCCAATAAGTTCAACAATAAATCATCATCAATATAGCTCATCAGATCATGTTCAGCTATATAAACTACAGTAAATATCTTTGGTCACATGAATGCACTATATCTATGCACATGAGAATTGTACAATAATGACATGTATGACAGGATTAACTATTTTCAGAATATCATATGATGACTATCAATTTATTCTCATATCAAGCTACCCTGGTCAGGGTGAGTATTTTCTACTCTCCGGTATGGGATTTTCTCGCTTCGTCCGACATGACCCACTTTCTCTTCCTTTTTTCCTTAACATGATCATAATTGTTGGTAGGGCGTCCCTTACTGGTGCACCACACGGATTGCCATGTGACCGTGCTCATTTCTTTTCTTTTCACAATGATAGCCAAAAATATGCTTTCAATAACAAGTTTGTTCATCAAAATATAACTATTACCAAAAATAATTGGTAATCATGCCATGAACATAACAATTTCAAATATCAATTTATAAAATATTTTCATGTCAAAATTTCACACTTAAGATGGTAAGAAGTTCATACAATGGCAATGGCTATGGCATATACTAGTCATTTATTATTTTCATTTATAAGATTCTTCTTTTTTTTTAAATATTAATTTTATTTCTTTATTTTCTTGATGCTGATTTTCATCCTATCTAACCTTCTCTTACTAATCAGATCATAACTCCCTCAATTTAACTCCAATGTAGGTGCTCTTGATGTCAATTTCAAGATAAAACAATTATGTAAAACTATTATATTGAACAATTTAGCGAAATATTAAGAAATCAAGGTGATAATATTACTCCTTCAAAGTACAGATTATTTCTTCTTGGATAGGTTCTGACATCTACCAATTAATCTGTCCATATCTCCCTCATAAGAATTCCAAATTAAGTTATTCCAATGGCTAAAAATCTGTGACATATATAATAATAATTTTTATGTTAATCATTTATTTTAATTCCCTATAAAATGTTTTCAGAAATTAAAACACAGAAGGTATCCTAAAATATTCTTCCCTAATTAACCAATTTCTAACCACTCCATACTAATTGGACCATATCTACCACATATGAACTCCAAATTGAGTGATTTCAGTGGCTAAAAATCCGTGACACATATATCTATAATTCTTATGCTAACCATTTATTTTAAGTCCCTACAGATAATTCCCAAAAATTAAAACAGAGAAGCTATCCTAACATATTCTTCCCTGATTAACCATTTTCTAACCACTGCTTACTAATAAGACCATATCTACCACATATAAACTCCAAATTGAGTGATTCCAGTGGCTTAAAATCGGATACACATATATCTATAATTCTTATGTTAACCATTTATTTTAATTCCCTATAGATAATTCTCAGAAATTAAAACACAGAAGCTATCCTAACATATTCTTCCCTGATTAACCATTTTCTGACCTTTGACTACTAATCAAACCCTATCTACCTTATATGGACTCCAAATTGAGTGATTTCAGTAGCTAACAATCTGTGAAACATAAAGATACATTTTTCATATTATCCATTTCTTTAAATTCCTTAATGATTCTTCCCAGAATTTTAAAAACAAAAGCTTAAAATTCTGCCACCCATAGCCATATCCATGCAGAACTTTCTACACCAACCTAAGTATTCAACATACATAATATGTAACATGATATAGCAACATCCATGACCAATCATTAAAGTTCTAAAACCTAAGTATTATCATACCACTTGCTAAAATTATGAATGTAAGATATCACACCACTTGTTAAATTTTTGTCTTAATGCCATGTCACTTAATCTTGATTACACCATTATCTTATCACTTTATTTTTATTTTTTATTTTTCATCTTGGGTTTGGGCTCACTCTTGTCCATTTTCTTTACTTTGGTTAAAATTCTACATTTCATAATGGGCTTGGTCACATTTTCATGATTTTTGAGCTACCGGTCCAATTTCTATATCCTAGTCCAAGTCTATGTTTTATTTCTTGCTTAGGTTATCCAATGGGCTTGCTAAAAAATTATGTGAAGTGAAAAAAATCTATATTAATTGTCCATAGGTGAAAGCCCAATTTATGGTTGGAGATACTAAACTTAGTAACTTTAACTCTTAAATTAGGAAAAATTGCCCTAATCCAATCTTCTTGAAATTTTAAGACCTTTACTTACTTCACAAAAATTTATCTTCCTTACCTAAGAATTTTAACTTTCTTTAGCATGTTTATTTCTAATATTTCCTCTTAGGTTTTCTCTCTTTACCTATTCCATTAATGTTAGAACATTTCTATGCATACACATAAGGTGAAGAATTTCTAAGGATTATATTTCCTTAGATATCTAAAAATTGTCTTATAAATTTTATTTCCTTAACTAAATATTTATGTATGTTTATCCAAAAAAGAAATGAAATTAGGAATGTTACGTTGAATACTTTTGTACTTTTATTAATACATGAAACGAAATTAGGGATGTTACATTTCCCTCCCCCTAAAGAAATTTTGTCCTCAAAATTTCAAAAATTACCTGATAAGAACAATTTCAGATATTTCTTCCTCATGACTTCTTCTAACTCCCAAGTTGCTTCTTCTGGAGTCAAACCTTCCCATAACACCTTAATTAGGGGAATAGTTTTGTTCCGCAATTGCTTCACGTCAGTGTCCAATATAGATGCTGGTACTAGCTAGTATGTCATGTTCTGCTTTATTTGAATTGGTTCATCTCGTATCACATGTGAGGAGTCTGGAAGATACTTTCGGAGCTGTGATACATGGAAAACATTATACAAGTTGGACAAATTAGGTGGGAGAGCAACTTGATATTCTGATGTCCCTACTTTCTTCAGAATTTGATAGGGTCCCAAAAATCGCGAATTTAGCTTTTTGATCTTGAGAGACCTACCAACACCAGTGGTCAGGGAAAGTTTTAGAAATACATGGTCCCCTTCCTCAAACTCTAGAGGTCTATGTGTCTTATCATAGTAACTCTTTTGCCGACTCTCAGCTGTGACCATTTTGTCTCGTATAATCCTGATTTGTTCAGTGGTTTATTGAACTAGATCAAGACCCAACAAGTTCTTTTCTCCTACCTCAAAACAACATAGTAGAGATCGTCACTTTCTACTGTATAAAGCTTCATAGTGGGCCATCTTAATACTAGAGTGATAGCTATTATTATAAGAAAACTCTACTAAAGGTAGGTACTTATCCCATCCTTTATCTTGCTCTATCACACAAGCCCTCAACATATCTTCTAGGCTTTAAATGGTCCATTCTGTCTGTCCGTCAGTCTGAGGATGGTAGGTAATACTGAATCGCAGCTGAGTACCAAAAGCTTCCTGCAACGCCTTCCAAAATTTTGACGTGAACCTCGGATCTCTATCTGAAATGATATTTAAGGGAATCCCATGTAGTCTAACTATTTCTTGAATGTACAACTAGGTCAATTTGTCCAATGAATAGTTCATCTTTATGGGCAGAAAGTGAGCAGATTTGGTTAATCTGTCAACTATTACTCAGATAGAGTCATGTCCAACAGAAGTCTTGGGTAAACCCACGACAAATTCCATCGAAATACTGTCCCATTTCCATTTAGGGATATCAAGAGGTTGTAAAAATCCTACTGGCTTTTGATGCTCTACCTTCACCTTCTGACAAATGAGACATTTCGTCACAAACTCGGCAATGTTCTTTTTCATCCCTGGCGACTAATACATCCTCTTTAAATCCTGGTACATTTTAATGCATCCAGGATGGACTGTGTATTTATTCTGATGCGCTTCCTTCAAGATCTTAGTCCTCAACTCTTGTTCTTGAGGGACACAAATCCTTCCCTGATACATGATTGCTCCATCTTCCATGACAGAAAAATTACCTTGGTCTTTATGATCTTGTAAGTATTGGTCATGAGCTTGAGCCTCTTTGATCTGGGCTCTAAGGTCACACCCTATACTTAAACCATTAATGACTAGCTTCTTTGGAGTAAGAGTATTGGCTAGCTTCAAATTTTGAAACTCCTCTATCATTTGCATCTTATACACCATCATCTGAACTATGTGTAGAGATTTTTGACTCAAGGCATCTGCTACAACATTCGCCTTTCCTAGATGATACTTTATCTCAAACTTGTAGTTATTGAGAAATTCTACCCATCTTCGTTGCCTCATATTTAACTCCTTCTGATCAAAGAGGTATTTAAGACTCTTATGATCACAATATACTTCAAAGGTTGCCCCGTACAAATAGTGTCGCCAAATCTTTAAGGCAAACACCACTACCGCCAATTCAAGATCATGGGTTGGATAGTTTCCTTCGTGGGGTCTCAGTTGCCTAGAGGCGTAAGCAACTACTCTCTTATCTTGCATTAGCATACACCCTAGCCCTTTCTTTGAAGCGTCACTATACACTTCAAAATGTCCTGTAGGGTCTGGTATAATTAAAACAGGAGGAGTGGTTAGTCTTGTCTTAAGCTCCTGAAAACTAGCTTCACATTGATCAGTCCATTTGAAAAGACTTCCCTTCCTAGTCAATTTAGTCAATGGCAAAGCTATACGAAAGTAGTTTTGTATAAACCTCCTGTAGTATCCTACCAAACCCAAGAAACTTTTGACTTCCGTAACCGTCTTTGGTTTCTCCCACTGAATCACTGCTTCCGTCTTGCTAGGATCTACGGTTACCCCTCTATTAGAGATGACATGTCCAAGAAACTTCATCTCTGACAACCAAAATTCACAATTCTCCAATTTGGCATATAACTTTTTCTCTTTTAGCACTTGCAGCACGATTCGAAGATGTTGTTCATGTTCTTTCTCACTCTTAGAATATATCAAGATGTCATCAATGAACACTACCACAAATTGATCTAGGTAGGGTCAAAAAATGCGATTCATGTAATCCATGAAAATTACAGATGCATTTGTCAACCCAAAAGGCATTACGAGAAACTCATAGTAGCCATATCTAGTCCTGAAGGCAGTTTTTGGTACATCCTCCTCCTTGATCCTAATCTGATGATATCCCAACCTCAAGTCAATCTTTGAAAAGATAGAGGCTCCCTTCAGTTGATCCAATAAGTCATCTATCATAGGGAGAGGATACTTGTACTTGATAGTCACCTTATTTAGCTGTCTATAGTCTATGCATACTCTAAGGCTTCCATCTTTCTTCTTAACAAACAATACAGGAGCTCCCCAAGGTGATACACTTGGTCTAATGAATTACTTGTCTAACAGTTCCTCCAACTACTTCTTAAGTTCTTGTAATTCCTTCGAGGCCATTCTATAAGGTGTAATAGAGATAGGCCCTATCCCAGGTAAGAGATCAATAGAGAATTCTATCTCTCTCTTGGGAGGTAAGCTTGGAATATCTGATGGAAATACTTCAGGAAACTCGTTGGCTAGTGGGATTTCATCAAGCTTTGATTCGACTTCTAGGTTTGATAAATACAAGAAAATGTATCCAAGTACTCCATTCTTCAACTCCCTATTAATTTGATTGGCATTAAGCATCAATAACTGCACCTCCTCTTTCGGAGTAGGAGGTAGAAATTCAACGGTCTTGTTACAACAATTTAGCAAGACACGGTTTCTAGACATCCAGTCTAACCCTAGAATGACCTCAATACCTTTTAAAGGTAAACAGACGAGGTCTATAGAAAAAGTTTTCTCCTGGATGGTGACTTGACAGTCCTTACATATAGAGAAAGTTAATACCCTTTCCCCTGTGGGGGTTACTACAGATAGCTCATAAGGAGTTTCAGAAATCGGAAGCTGAAACTTCCTAATACATTCTTCTGATATAAATGAATGACTAGCACCAGATTCAAACAACACCATAAGAGCAAATCCATAGATATAGTATGTACCTTGAATCATTTCAAAAGATTGAGTTGCCTCTTGGTCGCTCAGGGTGAAAACCCTTCCTTTCACCTGAGGCCTCTGTTCTGGCTGCTTCCCCACATTCTGTGGGTAGTTTCTTGCAAAATGACCCTTCTGTCCGTACTTGAAACATACATCTTGTCCCATGTAGCATGGGCGATTACCATGCATGCGCCCGCACTTAGCACACTTGACTGGGGCGAGGTCTTTGTTCGAAAGGTCTGGGACCCGCAGTCAATGGCCTCTTACCAACTCCATATCCACTTCTTCTTACGTTCTTGCTAGGGTTGAGAAAATTTTTTCTTCCTTTTTCATAGGTTTCTCGCCTTTACTTTTTGTCCTCCACTGCCTTTAAACTTTTCTCCAAGAGTCTTACCAACAGCATTCTTTATGTCCGGGTTCATTCCCGCTTCGAACTTAACAGCCTTTCATGCTTCATCGGGGTTAAATCGCAGATAAGAGGAGAATTTAGACAACTCCTCGAACCTCGCGATGTATTGGTCTATGGTCATGCTACCCTACCCGAGTTGGAGAAATTCAATCTCTTTCTCCACCCGCATAGTACTTGGAAAGTACTTTTCCAAAAAGGTGTCTTTGAACACCTGCCAAGTGATATGCCTTCCTTGGTGAGCTAAAAGTTCTCTAGCTCGACGCCACCAGTATTCTGCTTCATCTTTTAGCATATATGCAGCGAAGATTACTTGCTGCTCCTCAGTACAGCCCATCACTTCAAAAAATTTCTCTAACTCCCTTATCCATCTTTCAGCTACAATCGAGTCAAAGCCGCCTTGAAAACAAGGTGTCCTAGTCCTCAGGAATTCGGATATGCCATTATCATTTCCAGCCATCCAGTTGTTAGCACCATTCACACCATTCAAGTTATTAGCATTTTGGAGGTATTGTAGAATTTAGTTAGTAGTCATGACTTGATCTCGAATTGCCGTGGCCAGGTTGTGTAGGGTTTACTCCGCATTGTTTGCCGGATTCCTCCTTGGTGGTGCCATTTCCTACTGTGGCAAAAACAAAGTTATGCTACTATTGAGGTGATCAAACCCAATAGTTAGTCTCAAAAATATTTAACAGCAGTCATAACACCACCTCGGCATATAGATAGGAAACATTAGTAATTTCTTACCTATATGAATTCACTTATCCCCTACACAGCACAACCACAACATACACAAGACACTATAAGATCGATTCAGATAACCATCCACCTACTGGCCATCTAGGATCGACCTGCTCTGATACCAATTTTGTAACAACATTTTATTATTATTATTATTATTATTATTATTATTATTATACAATATCAAGTTTACATACATGTCATTAATCAAAACATACGTACAACATATCAAACACATAAAAATCTACATCTTATTTATTCTGGTTGACCAATTCCGGAGATACAGGTGCTGTTGGTTGCACCTTCACTGAGATCTAAGCCAACTCGACCACAAACATTTTATTTACTTCTAGGATCTTCCCAACATAAAGTACTCGATCCAACGTGCACTAAAAGTCAGAGCTATAGAAAAATCTGCATAACTAATTTTCTGAACATGATATGGAAATATAGTGAGAATTAAATCTCATTAAGTTCAACAATAAATTATCATCAATATAGCTCATCATGTCATGTTCAGCTGTATAAACTACAACAAATATCTTTGGTCACATGAATGCACTATATCTATGCACATGAGAATCGTACAATAATGACATGTATGACAGGATTAACTATTTTGAGAATATCATATGATGACTATCAATTTATTCTCATATCAAGCTACCCTGGTCAGAGTGAGTATTTTCTACTCTCTCGTACGGGTTTTTCTCTCTTCGTCCAACATGACCCACTTTCTCTTCTTTTTCTCATTAACATTATCATAACCGTTGGTAGGGCGTCCCTTACTGGTACACCACACGGATAGCCATGTGACCGTGCTCATTTATTTTCTTTTCACAATGATAGCCAAAAATATGCTTTCAATAACAAGTTTGTTCATCAAAATATAACTATTATCAAAAATCATTCATAATCATGCCATGAACATAACCATTTCAAATATCACTTTATAAAATATTTCCATGTCAAAATTTCATACTTAAGATGGTAAGAAGTTCATACAATGGCAATGGCAATGGCATATACTAGTCATTTATTATTTTCATTTATAAGATTCTTCTTCTTTTTTAAATATTAATTTTATTTCTTTATTTTCTTGATGCAGGTTTTTATCCTATCTAACTTTCTCTTACTAATCAGATCATAAGTCCCTCAATTTAACTCCGATGTAGGTGATCTTGATATCAATTTCAAGATAAAAAAATTATCTAAAACTATTTTGTTGAACTGTTTAGCAAAATATTAAGAAATAAAGGTGATATTACTCCCTGAAAGTACATGTTATTTCTTCTTGAATAGGTTCTGACCTCTACCTACTAATCTGTCTATATCTCCCTCATAAGAATTCCAAATTACGTTATTCCAGTGGCTAAAACTTCGTGACACATATAGCAATAATTTTTATGTTAATCATTTATTTTAATTCCCTACAGAATGTTTCCAGAAATTAAAACACAGAAGCTATCCTAAAATATTCTTCCCTGATTAACCAATTTCTGACCACTGCATACTAATCAGATCATATCTACCACATATGGACTCCAAATTGAGTGATTCTAGTGGCTAAAAATCCATGACACATATATCTATAATTCTTATGTTAACCATTTATTTTAAGTCCTTATAGATAATTCCCAGAAATTAAAACACAGAAGCTATCCTAAAATATTCTTCCCCGATTAACCATTTTCTAACCACTGCTTACTAATCAGACCATATCTAGCACATATGGACTCCAAATTGAGTGATTCCAGTGGCAAAAAATCTGACACACATATATCTATAATTCTTATGTTAACCATTTATTTTAATTCCCTATAGATAATTCCCAGAAATTAAAACACAGAAACTATCCTAACATATTCTTCCCTGATTAACCATTTTCTGACCTTTGACTACTAATCAAACCATATCTACCTCATATGGACTCCAAATTGAGTGATTTCAGTGGTTAACAATCCGTGAGACATAATTCTACATTTTTTATGTTATCTATTTCTTTAAATTCCTTACCGGTTCTTCCCAGAATTTTAAAAATAAAAGCTTAAAATTCTGCCACCCATAGCCATATCCTTGCAGAACTTTCTACACCAACCTAAGTATTCAACATACATAATATGTAACATGATATAGCAACATCCATGACCAATCATTAAAGTTCTAAAATCAAAATCCCATATCAATATTACAAGTTTCAAAACTGTTCTTCAAAAAGAAATATTGTTAAACTTACCTGGAGCACTTAGTCCTCTAGACTTATCCTTCCTCTTTCTTCCTTTCTTCCACTCCTTTCCTCACTCTACCTTGCTTCTATTTTTCCTCTCCCTCACTTGGACGAAAATTCTAATGTTGTAAGGGTGGATTTTACTTAAATAGACCATCAAATAATTCACCTTTCATGATCATGGGTCTACCTTATCACAATGAGGATACACTTGGTTGAATTTTTGGAAAACAAACAACTTATGTTCTTGTCTTCCTCTTCCTTAGTCAAGATATGCATAGCAAAAGGAGATTTATATTTTGAAAATTATGATAATATGTTCTTAAGATAAGGGACAAGGTCCCTTTAATTTACGGATTCATTTCATTTTTCTTTTGTCTTAATCAATTATGATAGGTTTGGCTTTTTAGGTGGCAAATTTCTAACCCTTGAATCTCCATTATTTGGTTGAAATTATTTGTGTGGAATAGAAATGTTTATCCTAATGCTATGTATTATCATACCACTTGCTACAATTATGAGTGTAGGATATAGATGTTTTGTCCTAAAGTCTTGTATTATCATACCACTTGCTAAAATTATGAATGTAAGAGATATCACACCATTTGCTAAATTTTTGTCTTAATGCCATGTCACTTAATCTTAATTACACCATTATCTTATAACTTTATTTTTATTTTTCATCTTGGGTTTGGGCTCACTCTTATCCATTTTCTTTACTTTGGTTAAAATTCTACATTTCATAATGGGCTTTGTCACATTTTCATGATTTTTGGGCTACCAGTCCAATTTCTATATTTTAGTCCAAGTCTATGTTTTATTTCTTACTTAGGTTATCCAATGGGCTTGCTAAAAAATTATGTGAAGTGAAAAAACTTTATATGAATTGTCCATAGGTGAAAGCCCAATTTATGGGTGGAGATACTAAACTTAGTAACTTTAACTCTTAAATTATGAAAAATTACCCTAATCCAATCTTCTTGAAATTTTAAGACCTTTACTTACTTCACAAAAATTTATCTTCCTTACCTAAGAATTTTAACTTTCTTTAGCATGTTTATTTCTAATATTTCCTCTTAGGTTTTCTCTCTTTACCTATTCCATTAATGTTAGAACATTTCTATGCATACACATAAGGTGAAGAATTTCTAAGGATTATATTTCCTTAGATATATAAAAATTGTCTTATAAATTTTATTTCCTTAACTAAATATTTATGTATGTTTGTCCATAAAAGAAACGAAATTAGAAATGTTACTTCGAATACTTTTGTACTTTTATTAATACGTGAAACGAAATTAGGAATGTTACACTCGCAGGAAGGAAGATGGTCACGACGCAAGAGAGTTGGTCTCGTGGGTGGGTCGTGGGATTAGGTATGGAGTTTCCTAGAAAAGTTTGATTCCCACCTTAACCAATGGGAATAAAATTTTCCAATGCTCTGTGTAATTTGTATTTCTAGAAAGCTTTGTTTTTCAGGAATAAATATGCATACCTTATAATAAATATGGTAATCTTTTTTTAAAAAAATTTTCTTAAAAAAATTAAAAATATAACTTCAACCAAACACCGCCTCAAGCCCAATGACTTGAAGGAATCTCGTTCCTTCCAACTGCCATTGAGGTGTAGCCTTTTTATTTTTATGAGCAACTTAATTTATAGTATAAAAATTATGTCAAGAGTGGATAATTAATTACCAGGTTCGATGGCAAATGAAAAACGTCAAATGGATATGACATAAAGAGAGGAATATAATCATAAAATAAAAGAAATAGTTTATGATGTGTGTCAGAAGTGATTCGGGAAAGGGAGGGTCGCGCCTACAGGCTTTATTCTCCCGCACATTTGTTTTGTCGTATTCACTCACTTGGAGTTACAACGTTTTTTTTTTTGGACTATTGGCTGACGCCAAATGCATACAACTCTGGGCTGAGCCCATGACTAAGAGACACAAGGATCCCAACCGCCGGGCGACCCGGGTCCAGCTCTCAGAAAAAATCAAGAACAGTGATGGAACGAAAACCGAGCAACACACTCAGAAAAAACCCATCGAGTATCCCTCCCGAAGCTTCTGGGGATATCCAGAGTCCTAGGGGCTCGTGGTGACCCTTTCAGCATCCCTTCCGAGAAGCCTTCGGATGCTGACCGGGGGGTGGGAGCACCAGTTTCTATGGAGTCTTCCCTGTTCCCGTAGCCTAGCAACAGTGTGAGCCACTTCGTTACACTCCCTGGGAACCCATTCGAACTTCAGCCTGCATCCTCCTGAGGTAATTTCCTGGATCATTCCTTGAATGTGATTAACCTCCCAGATCTTCCTCTTCTTGTTGCATACTTCTACCATATTTTTACAGTCTGATTCTATTATTACTTGATTCAACTGTAAATTGTTAACTAACCCTATTGCTTCCTCAATTGCTCTGCTTTCAGCTTCCAACGCCGACCGTGCGAAGCTTTGTTTGGCACACCCTGTAAGTAACTGGCCCCTTTCATCTCTGAGAACTACGGCAAGGTAACATTCTGACCTTTGATTGGGAAACGCTGCATCTGTGTTGATTTTAAACCACCCCTCCGGGGGATGATTCCACCTTGTATTCCTGTCTGGCTCCCCTTCCCTTCTACTATTATCTGTGTGTTCTTTTTTTTCCCGTACGCAAGATATAGCAGATATTAGCGTGTTTGTTCTCTGGATGACTCTTGTTGGCTCTATTTTTTCCTGCTCAAAGATGAACATATTTCTCTCCTTCCATATGAACCATAGGACTATAAAACATTTAGCAATAGCTTCTCTATCATTGATCCCTTGAGCCTCCTTGTACATACTGATTTTAGCCTTCAACCAGCCCTCTAGGTTACTACCTTCTCTTAGTTTGAGTTGGGTTTGGATATCTACACCAAACCATGCGGGTCTAGTCCATGTGCACTCTAGGAATATGTGGTTTAGGGATTCTGGGGCTTCGTTACATATAGGGCACATAGGGTCTGGGGCAATTTTCCTTCTATGGAGATTCTCCATGCAAGGTAGTGCGTTGTGTAGGGTTTTCCAGATAAAAACTTTAACTTTGGGGGGTATGGAAGACTCCCAGATACTTCCCCACAACTCAGGGTTAGATGAGCCCGAGGTAGAAGCTGTATTTCTGTAAGAGTTGGGGTCTCCCCTTTTAGCCAATACATACCCACTCTTAACACTGTACTTACCATCCGTGACCTAGGGCCAAATGAATTTGTCAGGCTGGTTTGAGTATGGGATGGGGATAGCAAGTATTTCCTTAACTTGGTGGGTGGGTAACATCTCTCTTAGGATCTCCTTCTTCCAGGTCTTGGTTCCCTGGTCAATCAGTGAGTCCACTCTTACCAGGCTGCTATTGGACTGGTTATCCATCTTCTCTCCATTCCTGAGCCAATTATCTTCCCAGATGTTTATGCTTTCTCCATTTCCAACTTGCCACAGCCCATTCTTAATAAGTAATTCTTTGCCTTCCCATAGGCTTAGCCAGCCCCAGGAGCTACTCCACCCCCTCTTAGCTTTCTGTAGACTTGTTCTTGGGAAGTATTTCTGCTTGAAAATACTTCCCCATAAAGAGTTAGGGTCCTCTAAAAGCCTCCAAGCTTATTTGGCCAGTAGAGCTACATTCATACTTCTAAAGTCTTTAAAGCCCATACCTCCCTCGCTTTTTTTCATTGTCAGCCTATCCCATTTGACCCAGTGGATACCGTTATCTTTCCCACTGCCTCTCCACCAGAAGTTTGCTATTTCTGAACACAGCTTTGCACAAAAAGTCTTTGGAAAAAGGATCATGGACATTGTGTAAGTAAGGATAGCTTGAATGACAGCTTTGATAAGGATTTCTTTACCCCCTTGAGACAAGTGTTTCATCTTCCAGCTACACAGCTTCTGTTTCACGCTTTCCATTATCCAATTCAGCACTTGTTTCTTCAATCTTCCCCAAACTGCTGGTATACCTAGGTACTTGCCTGGGTTTTCCCAAACTGGCATACCCAGAATCCTTTGCACCTTCTCTTTTAACCCTTCGAGCATGGCTTTACTAAATATTATACCTGATTTGTCAGAGTTAATCTGCTGTCCAGATACACCTGTATACTCATCCAGAATCTGTTTTATCTTGGTTGCGTTTTGCTCATTTGCTCCTGCAAAAACAATAGAGTCATCTGCAAAGAAGAGGTGGGTTAGCTCTGGTGCATTCTTTGCTACCTTAATCCCGCTTATTTCCTTGTAACATAGCTGCCCTAGCAATACTCCTAGATAGAACTTCTGTCGTTAGGATGAAAAGGTATGGGGATAGGGGATCTCCCTGTCTCAATCCTCTTTGGGGGTTGATGGTGGGGCCCAGGTTTCCATTAACCTTAATTTTATAGCTCACTGATGTAATGCAGATCATGATAAGATCAATCCACTTCCCTTCAAAACCTATTACCTCCAAGACCTTTTTGAGAAAACCCCACTCTACCCTATCATAGGCTTTATTCATATCTAATTTGATGGCCATTTGATGATATTTCTTATTCCTGTTCTGTTTTAGCACATGAAATGCTTCTTGGACAACTAGAGTGTTATCTTGTATAAGCCTACCACTCACAAAGGCACTCTGATTATAGGAAATCAAGTCATTCATATGTCTTTTGAGCCTGTTAACAATAATTTTAGAGATAATCTTATAAGAGAAGTTAGTGCAGCTAATAGGGCGGTATTGGCTTACGGATTCTGGGTGCTGCACCTTAGGAATCAGTGTAATTTGGGTCTCATTTATCTCCCTGGGCAGCAGACCATCTTCAAAAAAATTCCTGATTGCTTTGCACACATCCCCCTTCACCACATCCCAACTTTTCTGGTAGAAGGTGCCGCTCATACCATCTGGACCAGGTGCCTTCATGGCCCCAAGGGTAAAAACAGCTCTCTCAACTTCTTCTTCTGATACCGGTCGTAGCAACTCCTCATTCATATCCCTTGTGATGAGTTTGGGGATCACCTCTTCAATGCATGGGCTGATTTCTGGGTTAGCGGTCTCAAACAACTTCAGGTAGAACTTCTGGAAGACTTCCTGGATGTTACTTTCTCCTTCTCTCCATTCACCATCCTCATCTTTAATTCTTAGGATCTTGTTATGCCTTCTTCTCTGCATTGTGGTCTGGTGGAAGAATTTCGTGTTCTTATCCCCGCATTCCAGCCACTTGACTTTAGATCTCTGTGCCCAATACTTTTCCTCCTGCCTCCAAAGTTGGTTAATTCTGCTTTTAGTTCTCCTAGCTTCCTCCAAGACTTCCCTGCATTGTCTGCCATTTTGTAATGCTTGCAGCTTCCTTTTAAGTTTAGGGATTTGGAAGTCTGCTCTTTTGAAACTGTTCTTCTTCCAATTCTCCAAGTGGTCTGCCATTATGCTCACTTTTAAGTTTAAACCAAATAGGTTTTCTACATTTTGGCTGCTTCCCCATCCCCTCTGTACTTCATTATTGAAATCATCATGATCTGCCCAGTAAGACTCAAATTTGAAGCTTTTTTCTCTCCTTTTGTGGGTAGGTTTGGTTGTCATGAGAAGTGGGCTGTGGTCAGAGCCTATTGCTGGTAAGGCAACAATACTTTCCTCTTTGAACATGCTAAGCCACTTCTCATTAGCTAGATGTCTATCAATTCTCTCTCTTACCCCTCCTACTTCCCTCATATTGCTCCAGGTAAATTTTCAACCCTTTACAACAGAATCATAGAGGTTATTTTCCCATAAAAAATTCCTGAAAGTATCCATCTGCTTCCTGCTATGTGGCCTTACCCCTTCCTTTTCCCATTGGTGTAGTATCTCATTGAAGTCCCCAATGCAGCTCCAGGCATGAAAGAAACCTGGGTTAAGGTCTGCAATATGCTTCCATAGTTGCCTTCTTCTTCTCGGTTCTGGGTCCCCATATATAAAGGTGCAAAAATTGTCATTTTGATCATTCTCATTTCTGATTCTTGTATGAATGTAGTTTTGGCATTTTCTCATAATTTCCACTTCACATCCTTCCCTCCACATAAGGCTTAGTCCTCCAGCTCTTCCTATGGGATTAACTACTGCCATCCTATCAAAGCCTAGCCTCCTCTTTAAGTTTTCCATTTTCTTCTCTTTTGCCTTTGTTTCCATAAGAAACAGAAGCGAGGGTTTATTTTTGAGACATAAGTCTCTCAATTCACGAACTGTCAAGGCTACCCCCACACCTCGGCAGTTCCAACTTAGTGTCGTCATTTCAGGGGGTGGGGCTTGATAAGGCCCGCCTCCTCGGCCATTACATTGTCCACTTCGTTCATTACCTCATCATTCCCAGCCAACGGCATACACTGGTCCTCACCCCCTGTTCTCTGGGCATTTTCATTCACCAGCCACATTAATCTCCTCATTTTCCTGCTCCCTCCTTCTTCTTCTCTATGCCCAACTTTGTTGTCCTCTGTCTCTGTTCTGGACCTCTTCAGACAGAGGAGTCTGCTTATATCAGCAGCCAGAACATTTTCCACTATAGTCCATGTTTTTTCTGTTCCTTCCTCCACAGCACCGTCCTCAGCCTCATCCTCACTTGAAAATTCCACAAAGTAATGGTTATACTTTTCAACTCTTCTATCTCTTCTTTTCCACTTCAATGTAGCTATACTTGTACTTTTTGGGATCATTGTGCTACTAGGGTGATAATCTGGGCCTCCTCCGTAGCTGTTCCATGTGCTCTTCATTCTTCCCTCCCCCTTCTGCTTCTTTTCCACCTCTTCCTGCGGGCCATTCTCACTCCTTTGCTCCAGACCCTCTTTCTCTTGGGCTTCCGGGACTTTTGGCTCTTTGTTTACTACTGGGCTTTCCATTTTCTCCTTACCCTTTTGTTCCTTTATCGGGTGATCTTGTGAGCTAACTTTTGGCCCACTGCTCCACCCATGGCCCATTTGTGCTTGGGCTTCCATTACACCTTGCTCGTTAGTTGTACCTGGGCTCTCTAGCCCAAGATCTCTTAATCCGAAATACTCCTGGTTGCTGGTCCGCCAGCTCATGCCCAGGCCCGCTGATCGCTTGCCTCTACTGGGCCCACTTTCCTCCTTTTCTGGCCCACTACTCCTTACTCTAGGGTTTTGACCGGTCTCCTGACACCTGCACTTTTCAAGGTCAACTTGTCTGCTCCCTGTTTCCTCCAACCATAGTCCTTCTCTCTCCTCTGACCTCTTTTTTCCGGATGCATATCCGGTCCCCCTTGTTTTTTCATGTTCAGCCCTCTCAGTTTCTATTTCCATGATTGAGCAGGGTGCACTTTCCTCCTCCTCCTGTCTTCCCTCTGTATTTCACCCTAAACTATCATTCTTTACCTCCAGTACTGGTTCCAACCTCCTGCTTCTGACTGCTTCGAGCTCTGTGCCTCCTGTAGCGTGATTACCCAAGCTACTCCCTTTCTCACCTGAGCTCCGCCACCCTCCACCGTCGCTCTTCCGCCATCTGCTCTCTTTTGCAATAACCTTCAGCAGCTTTGCCGGTGGAACACCCATGCCTGAACCATAGTCTTGCCAGTGTTGCACCCTTGTGGATTCTTTCTTATTTCTGCACTCCTTTTTCTCATGTCCCAGACGCCCGCACTTATAACAGTACTCTTGGAGTTTCTCATATCTCAGCCTCACCCACGTACTGGCTTTGTTCTTCCTGGGAACCCAAAAACCAGTGATGAAGGGTTCCTTGAGATTTTTCAAGATTCTGACTCGTAGAAAATGTCGCAGTAGTCTTCCTTCAAAGACCGGGTCTTCTGCTTCTATTATCTTCCCCAATCTGTTTCCTATGATGGACCCATTTCTGGTATGTAAGTTTTCTAGGGCTAAGCCATGAACTTGTACCCAGTATGGGGCCGTATCAAAGCTTATCTCCTGCATGGTTTTTTCAGGATTCCAACATTGTACATTAAGTAAGTGCCCCATAATATTCCATGGTGTTTCCCCCAAAATTCTCCTTGGGGTGTTCTCATCCTCGAAGTTGAACATAAAGGTGTTAAACCCCATGTCCACTATGCTCATCCCCTCTGGGTCCCCCCATCCTTTGGAAATCATGGTCTTCACCGATTTTTATTCAAAGGTTTGTCCACCATGACTTTTCCAATTAGGCTTCTGCTGGCTAGGGTCTCCGACTGCTGTTCGTCCGCTACTAAGTGTAGCACATCTTCTATTGTAGGCTCCTCATTTCTGCTGCAACCAGCCTCCTTTTCTGTGTTTTTACTTGTCTCCGTTGTCCTCTCTCAGGTGCTACACCTCCTGTATAGCTTTGCTGTAAGCACTCACGAAACTTGAGCTGGTCTCAAGGAAGAAATCTCTGTCTAGAAGAGTAAGATATCTCTTTCTAGAGGAGCAACATAACTCCTTGGAGTTACAACGTTGAACACATAGACCCAGCTCAACTACCAGTCCTATTATAGAAAAGGTTCAATGTGCCAAATTGAGGGGGACACAAATCCCCTGATGTGGCCAAGCTGTCAATAAATTATATAAAAAATTATTTTAAAAAATAAATTTTTAAAATATAAAATTTATTAAAAGTAATTTTTTTATTTTTAATTTTTAATTTTTTTTTGAAAAATTAAATATAAAAATACTTTTAAAAGAAAATATTTTTTAAAATAATTTTTTTAAAAAAATTAAATTTTAAAAATACAAAAAAACGTAACACTTTCTTATTCTCATATTTGGTTTTCAAATAAATTTTTTATTTTTTCAATCAAAGAATTATTTTCAACAGCTTAAATTTAGTTTTGTAATAAATTTTTAAAATTTTTGAAATAAAATTTGTCAACAAATTCTTACTTTTTAAATTTTATTTTCTCTTTATTTTTTTAAAATAATTTTATAAATAATCTGTTAAAAAATTAAAATTTAAAAATATATTAAAAAGACCAAAAAATTGTTATATTTTAAGATTTGTTTTTTAATTAAATTTTTTAAATTAAAAAAAATTAAGTTTAAAAAAATATTAAAAAAATTTAACTGCGTTTTTAAAACACAACACCCTCTGTTGTGCTTTGGACAAAATAGGGGATCTGTATCCTAAATTGTGTGCATATTTGTTTGATAAAATAAGAAATGTATGTCTGTGCAATTGCTTTGATACAATGTTTTAAAAGAAAATAAATTTTTTAAAATAAAAATATTTAAATTAAACAGACACTAAATGCCAAGTCGGATTAGGGGTGGCCAACTTGCTAGACTCAGTCAATTTTCAAAAAGTTAACTAGGCTTTTAAGAAAAAAAAAGAGCTAAAGTAGCAAAACCCTTCAAACTATTAAATAACAAGATTTTATTAATATTAATAATTATTTGATTATATACATTTTATTTATAAAACAAATATGTTAATAATTAGTACATTTTTTAGCTTCTTAAATTATTTTACTAGGCTTTTGTTCTTTAAACTGCTATTAATTTTAGAATGTACAAAATTTACATATAGTTATTTATATCCTTTCTATAAGATTTATCAATTAAAATTAAACACTTGGACTAATTTTTTTTTTTTACATGTAAGTAAAATAATAGTTCAACTTAAACGAAAGTGAATTAAGGATGGTTCATTTTCTTCTTTTCTTCACCCCTTTAATAGACATTTTAATTATTTCATTTAATATTACATATAATTAATGTTGAATACTTAAACTTGAATACTTTTATCTTAAATAATAATTTATTTCATACATTATAAAATTTAACACTATCGCTTATTAATGATAAGATTATATATCAAACAATTTATGCTTTCATTACATTATTATGCATGTATTAAAACTATCAAAATAGACTTATTCTATAGAGATTGTCTGTTTTGAACAAAGGCTCCTAGTCCTGGCTTACTTGGCTCTTAAAGTTGGATTGGATTGAGACGAGCTGAGTTAGATTAAGCCGCATGGATTGTCATTTTTCTGTAGGAGTTAAAATTAAGTGTTCTATTTTGGTACCCTTTATTCATAACTAGATGAACTAGTTGTTTTGGACACTTCCGCTTTCTCCTAAAATATAAAAAGAATGAATGGTATTTCTAGCTATTGCCACCTTATTCATTGGTTGTTATTTGACTTGTCCAATGTTATAGTATAATTGGTTCAATTAGTGATCAAACCTTACAAGAAAGTGTGCGAATGGAAGTGTCAGTTTACATTCCATCTCTCTTTTAAATGATGCCAACCCAAATATACAAAACTGCACTCATTGAGTGCCCTTTTGGTTTTAGTATTACATTTTTTTAAGAGTATGATCAATAATAGTATATAACAAAGCCAAACACTAAATTTCATTACTAAAAAGAATAAAAGCGGTAATGTAACATTACTCGATTTTTATTAAATAAAAAAAAATTGTTATAGTGAAGGAAAAGAAAAAGAATTAAATCGGGCGTTGAAGAAACTTTAGAAAATTATAAATTAACTAAATAACAAAAAAGAAAACTAGAATGAGAGAAATTGTAATTTTTAATTCTGAGATTATAACTGAACATCAGAAAATGAGATAAGGATATATTTTAGGTATAACCCGAAACCCTTTGGCATCTTCTGAAGGAGGGAATTAAAGTATTTGGAGAATTTTAAGAAACCAAACATGGCTTTGGTCAAGGAGATAATTACACTTTAATGGAGTGGCAATCTTGTAATAGTTAATGAAAAGAAGAATAGTAAGGGATAAGAGGGGAGAAGTTTCTTGAGGAAGTTTGATTATTTTAATGTTTTTAATTGACTTTGGGAAGGGAAGTCAACACTCACAAGGAGGAGGAGAAGAAGCCACAACCAAAAGAAGGAAAGGCCAAAGAAGAAGAAGAGAAGAAATGAGGAGAGAGAAAGGACAGGAGAAGTGATCTAAGGTGATTTCTATGCATCTAAGCCCTTAATCTTCTCTCATCCTCATGGTTAAAATTCTCAAATATTGTTTTGATTATGAAATATGCAAAAATTTGAGGCAGGAGGAAGATCTAGAAGTTGATCAAAGAAAGAAGATTCAAGGGATTTTTTATAGTAAATAGGAAAGTAGACATCTTGGTGGGTTTAACATTAATTTTTCATTGAAATTTCATGTCTTTTGAAAGATCTAAAGTGTTTTAAATATCATATTTTGATAATACATGATGCATATTTGTGGTTATCCATGTAAAGTGAAAGTTTGGATGCATATGTAATACATGTTTTGTGCTTAAATTTGACTTGAAAATAGTAAAAATCGATGCATTTAATGATGGTTCTGGATGTCTTGATTTGTGCTGAATTTGAAAATATGTTTAACACTAAAGTTGTATCCCTATTTCTTAGCTTTCTAACCCCTTGGAAATCACTCCAATCAGATTTAAAATGAAAGAGTTACTTCCCAGTGAGTGAAGAGAGGTCGAATCTAATGCGAAGAGTCACTATGTTGTTTTTGAGACCCTTTTTCACTTATTTTTAATTATATTTTGTCAAAGTAGTAAACATAAAAGTTGTAGATAATTGTCTTAATTTTTCATGGACACCAAAATCACCTTAATTAGAATTAAAATGAGAGAGTTATAATCTGATTAGTGAGAGAAGATCAGGTTAGACAAAAATCTAGTGCAGGGGACAGCTCAGAGCATGGTCGTGTTCCAAGACACGACAAGGCCATGTTTGGGGCGGGTGAGGGCTTTTTGAAGCCCAGAGTATGGCCGTGTTGAGAGCTAGTCTAACTTATTTTCAATTTTTTTTATACTAAATAAATCTCATTAACTAGATTATAACTATAGAAACCATATTGAAGAAGAAAATCATATAATCTTAAAGATACAATACTAATTTTCACCATAGTATGACATATATCATGTATTAATACGTATTTGTTAAATGATGAAGATGATGATATGATGCCTATACTATTGTATTAACACATGATAATTAGATGATATAATGTATGCATTGTTACGTGATGGTAAGTGTATTAATATATATTTGTTAAATGATGTGGTGATAATAATATGCATGATATTAGTAATGTATTTGGTTAATCTGTAACCTATTTGTGATGGTGATGACGATTAAAGAGTATGATGTATACATTATTATATGAAGATAGAGGTATTAATACATATTTTTTATATGAAGTGACGAACTTGATTGATGATGGCAAGCATGATACTAATAGTGTGTTGTTTGAAGCATACATGGTTATATGATGTTAATTTATATGGTTAAATTGTTACTACAAACGATTAGTCACTGTGTGATGAAATGTGACTACAAACGATTAGTCATTGTGTGTGTAAATGTGGCTACAAATGATTAGTCACTGTAGGTTGAAATGTGGTTACAGACGATTAGTCACTGTGTGTTGAATTGTGGCTACAGAAGATTAGTCACTGTGTGTTGAAAGGTGACTAAAGACAATTAGTTACTGTGTATTGAACTTGTGGCTGCAAACGATCAGTCACCATGTGAAACAACTCCATTGTTATATATATATATATATATATATATATATATATATATATATATATATATATATATATATATATATATATATATATATATATATATATATATATATTTCTAAAATTTCTTGAAGTCATTACCTCTTTACTTCTTACTATTTAACTCATAATAACATTCAAGTAAATTAACCAAACATAATTAAAGTTTATGAAATATCATTAACACTTATATAATTTTGGGTTCACATACACATTATTAATCAAAACATCTGTACAAAAATTAAACACATATAAGTCTATATTTTATTCATCCATATTGACCAGTTTTGGAGATACGAGTGCGGGTGGTTGCACCGTCTTCACCGGGTTCTTAGCCAACTTGGTGCAAACCCACAAGGGAAGATCGTAGAACCCGCAGCCAAAACACAGCAATGCGAACCCAAGAGGATCTATACCTTAGAACCCACAGCTAATGCAATGATATATACACCCCAAGAAAGTCCAAATAGGTCTGGTTGATCTACTAAGAACCCTTGAACAAGAGAGAACAAGAAACCCCAGTATCAAAGACACCACAAGATTGATCAAGCCTTGATAAGTCTATTAGTTCTATGAAGAACCCTAGAGAAGAACTCTCCTCTCCAATCTAGTATTTCCAGAAAAATATGATTTGAATTCAATGACCAAAAAAAGTCCTTACAACAATGAAATGTTACAATATATATAGAAAAGTCTGATTTCTAGTCAAGGAAACCAGCAATTATGAAAGCAACTAATGCACATGTAATGAATTGACTAAAGAGCCTCCTAAGCCTAAAAATTCAAAGTTTGAAACAAATGCAATTAATGCACATGGACAGATTTGACTAAGGAGCCTATAAAGTCTAAAATTTCGCTCATGTACATTATGAGATACTAAATCAGCATATTTTTCTCCAATAAGCATAATGAAGGCTCAATGAGTCAACTATTGTGTTCTCTATGGACCTAGCTCTTCATTTAATTGTATTTTGGCCCCAAAAGCTCTATATAATCCCATATTCAGCCTGGATAATGTTCAGTACGCCCTCACAAGTTTTCAGCTTCGGTTCTTGAGTCATTTGCTTGGCTAAGGTGTCTTGAACAAGTCCATTAAAAGCCTATTTAATCCTTTTAGATCGATCTCTAGTAATTGGTCCACTTGGAATTTGGAATGGATCACTTGAACATTTAGAGCTAACTTGATCATTACAGCAATGCGAACCCAAGATGATCTAAACCTTAGAACCCACAGTCAATGCAATAATATATACAACCCAAGAAAGTCCAAACAGGTTTGGTTAATCTACTAAGAACCCTTGAACAAGAGAGAACAAGGACCCCCAGTATCAAAGACACCATAAGGTTGATCAAGCCTTGATAAGTCTATTAGTTTTATGAAGAACCCTAGAGAAGAACTCTCCTCTCCAATATAGTATTTCCAGAAAAATATGATTTGAATTCAATCACCACCAGTGCTTACAACAATGAAAGGTTACAATGTATATAGAAAAGTCTAATTTCTAGTCAAGGAAACCAACAATTATGAAAGCAACTAATGCACATGTAATGGATTGACTAAAGAGCCCCTGAAGCCTAAAAATTCACAGTTTGAAACAAATGCAATTAATGCACATGGGCAGATTTGACTAAGGAGCCTATGAGGTCTAAAATTTTGCTCATGTACATTATGAAATACTAAATTAGCAAATTTTTCTCCAATCAACATTATTAAGGCCCAATGAGTCAACTATTGTGTGCTCTATGGGCCTAACTCTTCATTTAATTGTACTTTGACTCTAAAAGCTCTATATAATCCCATATTCAGCCTAGATAATGTTCAGTACGCCCTCACAAGTTTTCAGCTCTGGTTCTCAAGTCATTTGCTTGGCTAAGGTGTTTTGAACAAGTCCATTAAAAGCCTCTTTAATCGTTTTAGCTCGAGCTATAGTAATTGGTCCACTTGGAATTTGAAATGGATCACTTGAATATTTAGAGCTAACTTGATCATTATGATGGTTCTCATCATCTCCTTCCTCAAAAGGATTCGTCCTCAAATCTTCACCTGCATCAAAAGGAGAGAGATCAACAACATTAAAAGTGGCACTAATACTATACTCACCTGGTAGATCAATTTTGTATGCATTATCATTGATTCGCTCGAGAACTTAGAATGGACCATCTTTTCTTGGAGCCAGCTTTGATTTCTTTTCGGCTGAAAACCTTTCCTTCCTCATATGCACCCACACCCAGTGTCCAGGCTCAAAATTAACATGCCTTCTTCCTTTGTTGGCCTTGTTTGTATATTGTTCATTTTTCTTCTTGAATTGCTGCTTGACATGTTTATGAATTTTCTTCACCAACTCAGCTTTCTTGTGGCCATCGAGGCTAGCTCTTTCATCAATCGGCAATGGAATTAAATAAAAAGGAGTTAATGGATTAAAACCGTAAACAATTTCAAAAGGAGAATATTCAGTAGTTGAATGTACACTCCTATTATATGAAAATTCAATGAATGGCAAACAATTTTCCCAATTTTTTAAATACCTTTGAATAAATGTTCGAAGTAATTAAGTTAAAACTCTATTAACAACATCAGTTTGACTATCTGTTTGTGGATGATAAGCTGTAGAGAACAACAATTTAGTTCCAAGCCTTCCCCACAAAATCCTCCAAAAGTGACTAAGAAATTTTGTATCCCTATCCGAAACAATGCTTTTAGGAACACCATGAAGTCTCACAATTTCCTTAAAGAATAAATCAGTGATGTGAGTAGCATCATCCGTTTTATTGCATGAAATAAAATTTTCCATTTTGGAAAATCGGTCAATGACCACAAATATTGAGTCCGAAACCGTCTTGGACCTAGGTAGTCCCAAAACAAAGTCCATGGAGATGTCCACCCAAGGTTTGCTAGGCACCGGTAAAGGTGTGTACAAACCATGTGGTAGGACTCGAGATTTAGCTTTCTTACATGTAATGCATCTTTCACAAATTCATTTAACATCATGTTTCATTCTAGGCCAAAAGAAATGTTCATGCAATACATCTAAAGTCTTTCTTACACCAAAATGTAATGTGAACTGTGCAACGGTGAGGGTGATTATCAAGTGACTATCGGCAAAGTCCCACATCGGCTAGAATACCACTAGGTGAGGGGTTTATAAGACCTTAGGCACCCTCACTCCAACAACCTGGCTTTTGGGGATGATTACTCCCTAAGGCAATTCCCTCATATCAATTGGTATCAGAGCCTTGGTTCGTCTGGTCGGTATGGGTTGGCTAGATCGCCGACTGAGACAGGTTGTAAAAAAAAACCAGATCGCCGACTGAGGCAGGTTGTAAAAAAAAACTGCGTCGTGGGGTAGCTTGTGGTGTAGCCCATACACCTTGCACGAGGACGTGCAAGCCAAAAAGAGTGGCCGAATAATGTGAACTGTGCAACGGTGAGGGTGATTATCAAGTGACTATCAGCAAAGTCCCACATCGGCTAGAATACCACTAGGTGGGGGGTTTATAAGACCTTAGGCACCCTCACTCCAACAGCCTGGCTTTTGGGGATGATTACTCCCTAAGGCAATTCCCTCATATCATTTGGTATCAGAGCCTAAGTTCTAAATCAGGTTTGATCTATCCTATTTGTTGTTTTCTTATTCTTATTCAGTCTTACTATTTCGTATTTTTTTTCTGTGTTCTTCGTTCTTCTTATCTTCTAATTTTCGTTTATTTCTAGTGTTCTTAATTCAAGTGCATATTCTGAAAAGAAAAATTCAAAAAAAAAAATAAGAATTGAAAAAAGAAAAGAAAAAAAAAAGCAGTGTAGAATTCTGAAAAAAAAAAAAAGAAGAAGGAAAATTCAAAAAAAAAAATAGAACCAATTGTTGTTAAAATTCAAGTTTCCATCTAGATTTTGCATTCTGATCTTAAAAAAAAGTGATCTAGTAATTCTAATTGCATCAATTTTTTTTATTTCTTGCTTTGATATTTGGTTTTCTTATTTTGGTTATTTTTGCTATCTCAATTATTTCCTGTTCTGTAGTCATTGATTTCTTTCTATTCTAGTTGCTTCATGGTGTAATTTTTCTTATTCAACTTCTTATCTTGTCTTTAATTTCTTTTTTTTTGTTCCCTTTGTTTCTTAAAATTCTGTTCTTTTTCTTCTTCCTTAATTATTTGTACTCTATTAGTTGAGTTTAGATTGTTGCAAGAAAATTTTTGTGTGAGTTTGTTTGAGTTCAATAAAGAACTGAAAGAGGGGACTAAGAGAGGAAAAAGGCAAGAGGGTGTGAGCTTATAAGAGGGTAAAAACCAAAATTTGAGCAAACACAAGTGTGAGTGCCATTAATCTTGAGAGAAACACGTAAGCTAGTGTTGTGAGAATTTGTTTTACTCTAACATTGTTTTTCAGGAAAATCATGTCCCACAACAAGGATAAAACTACTTCCGAAGGTGTGTCGGGAATGGTGGATCCAAAGTTGATGATGGAAGCTTTAGTAAGTGAGATGAGAAGAGTTTTGAGAGTGGAGATGGAGCAAATTCATGAATGGTTAGATTGAGTAGAGAATGCACATGTGGAAGAGTCACAAAACACTACTAATATACGTAGGAAGGGGAGAGTTCAATCAAGGGAGAGTGTTGAAGATGAAGAGTATTATAGAGATGGTTTTGATGAAGTTGATAGGAATCTGAGTGACAACAATAGGAGATATGGTGGGAGGTTTAGAGAAGTTAGGAATCGGGTTGATAATAATTTAGAAAGTATTAAAATGAAAATTCCACCCTTTCAAGGTAAAAATGATCCAAAAGTTTATTTAGAATGGGAGAAAAAGATGGAGTTGGTGTTTGATTGTCACAACTATTCTGAGTTGAAAAAGGTAAAATTGGCTGCCATTGAATTTACTAACTATGTTATTATTTGGTGGGATCAATTGATTTTAAGCAGGAGACGAAATGGAGAAAGACCCATTGAGACGTGGGAGGAGATGAAAGCAGTTATAAGGAGGCGATTTATTCCAAGCCACTACCATAGGGACTTGTTTAGGAAATTGCAAAGCCTTACTCAAGGTTCTAAAAGTGTTGAAGACTACCATAAGTAGATAGAGATAGCCATGATTCGAGCCAATGTGGAGGAGGACAGAGAAGCTACAATGGCGAGATTCTTAGTCGGCTTAAACCGTGATATAGCAAATGTGGTAGAGTTGCAACATTATGTGGAGTTGGATGACATGGTGCACATGGCCATAAAGGTGGAGCAACAACTAAAATGGAAGGGATCCTCAAGAATAGGACAAAATTCGAGTTCTTCTTCAACATGGAAGTCGAATTGGAGTAGGAGGGATGAAAAACCCAAGGCCGAACCCTCCAAAGAAAATAAAAATGGAGGCACACCAAATGCAGGTAAAACTGTTTCCCAACCTTCTAGAACTAGAGATGTTAAATGTTTTAAGTGTTTGAGAATGGGTCATATTGCTAGTCAATGTCCAAACAAAAGAGTAATGATATTGAAAGAAAAGGGTGACGTTGACACCGAAGGTGAGTCCGATAATGAGTCTATGCCCCTTTTGGAGGATGCAAGTGACATTGAGTATCCCATTGATGGAGAACTTTTGATTACAAGGAGAGCCCTTAGTGTGCAAATCAAACAAGATGAAGAGGTACAACGAGAAAATATTTTTCATACTAGATGTCATGTTAATAATAAAGTATGTAGCATGATTATTGATGGGGGAAGCTGTACTAATGTAGCTAGCACTAGTTTGGTTGAAAAATTGAGTTTGGCCACTTTAAAGCATCCAAAGCCATATAAGCTACAATGGTTGAATGATTGTGGAGAAATTAAGGTGACTAAACAGGTGTTGGTGTCAATCTCCATTGGAAAGTACAAAGATGAAGTTTTATGTGATGTGGTGCCAATGCAGGCAGGACATATTCTTTTGGGAAGACCATGACAATTTGATAGACATGTAATTCATGATGGTTATACCAATAGATACTCATTTGTACATGATAAGAGAAAAATCACTCTTGTGCCCTTAACTCCAAAGCAAGTGTTTGAAGATCAAGTGAAGTTGAAAAAAGAGAGTGACATAAAAAAAGTGAGTGATGTTTCAAAAGAAAGAAAGGTTGAATCAATAGAAAGAGAGAGAAAACAAATGAATTTTTATGCAAGAGAGAGTGAAGCTAAACGAGCATTGTGTTTAAATAAGCCTTTAATTGTACTCTTGTACAAAGAGACTTGGTTAAGTATTAATGAATTTAACTCTTCTTTGCCTAGTGTTGTAGTTTCTCTTTTGCAGGATTATGAGGATGTATTCCCCGAAGAAATACCCAATGGCTTACCATCAATTAGGGGAATTGAGCATTAAATAGATTTTATACCCGAAGCATCAATTCCAAATAGGCCAACCTATAAAAGCAATCCGGAGGAGACAAAAGAACTTCAAAAGCAGGTTGGAGAGCTCATGGAGAAGGGGTATGTGCGAGAGAGCATGAGTCCTTGAGCAGTTCCGGTGTTACTTGTGCCTAAGAAGGATGGGACATGGAGGATGTGTGTTGATTGTCGTGCTATTAATAATATCACTGTAAAGTATAGACATCCCATTCCTAGATTAGATGATATGCTTGATGAATTGCATAGTTCTTGTGTTTTTACAAAAATTGATCTTAAAAGTGGATATCATCAAATTAGAATGAGAGAAAGTGATGAATGGAAAACTGCTTTTAAAACAAAATATGGTTTATATGAGTGGTTAGTTATGCCATTTGGATTAACTAATGCACCAAGTACTTTCATGAGACTGATGAATCATGTTTTGCATACTTTTATTGGCAAATTTTTGGTTGTGTACTTTGATGATATTCTGATTTATAGCAAAAACTTGAATGAACATGTTGAGCATTTAAAACTTGTTTTAGATGTTTTGAGAAAAGAAAAGTTGTTTGCTAACATAAAAAAGTGTACCTTTTGCACAGATAAACTTGTATTCCTTGGATTTGTTATTAGTGCTAAAGGAATTGAGGTGGATGAAGAAAAGGTAAAGGCAATTCAAGATTGGCCAAGCCCTACAAATGTGGGTAATGTTAGAAGTTTTTATGGGTTGGCTAGCTTTTATAGAAGGTTTGTAAAAGATTTTAGTAGCCTAGCTGCACCTTTGACTGAAGTCATAAAAAAGAATGTGGGGTTTAAGTGGGGTGATGAACAAGAAAAGGCATTTAATTTGATTAAAGAAGAATTGATTAATGCACCCTTACTTTCTTTACCTAACTTCACAAAAACTTTTGAAATTGAGTGTGATGCCTCAGGAACAGGTATTGGAGCTGTTCTAATACAAGAAGGGCATCCCATTGCCTACTTTAGTGAGAAACTAAGTGGAGCAGCTCTAAACTATCCGACATATGAAAAAGAGATGTATGCATTGGTTAGGACATTGAAAACTTGGCAACACTATCTTTGGCCAAAAGAGTTTATGATTCACACTGATCATGAATCTTTAAAGCATTTGAAGGGTCAACACAAGCTAAACAAACGACATGCCAAATGGGTAGAGTTTATTGAAACATTTCCTTATGTGATTAAGTACAAGAAAGGTAAGGAAAACATTG